>CAXIVR010000010.1:3539792-4077292 GCA_964035755.1 Teleogryllus oceanicus
TGTATGAAGTTTATATCCTCTTATACAGAGCATATAGCACTATCCATACCAAAAATTTAAAGAAAAAATTTGGAGCCGTTTTTGAGAAAACCTTGTTTTTGTACTTTTTTAAAATTACAAATATTGCATGCCCTATTGCGGAAAACTACTAAAATTGGCCTGATTATGAGCAACAAATTTCATTTGGAGCAAGAATATCTATCTTCAATTTTGTATTTAGGACACCGTATTTTTAAGAGACCGAAAAAATTCAAAACTTTTGCAATTTTCGAAAATTTAGAGTTAACTGCGAAAATCGGACCTGTGCCTCCTTTATAAATGTATTTTACTCTATTCTTACACTAAATTTAAAGAAAAAATGTGGAGCCGTTTTTGAGAAAATTTTCAAAATGTCTGGGAGCTTCATGAAAAGTATCCCCAAATTTTAAAGAATTTTTTAAAAATCTCAAAGCTTCAACTAGAGCCAGCTGGACAGGCTTCGATTTGTATAAGATCGTACATGTGGTTTAGGCTCTAGGTTTGTTCACATATGACAGACATACGGACGGACGGACGGACGTTTTGCTTTCAATTGTTTTTCGGCATCAAGGACCCATAAAACAGGGATTCTGGCTACACCACGTGTTCGAGGATTCTTTTCTCTTAATTTAGCAACTGGTTTATTGCACTCTTTCGCCACCAGAGCCCAGCAATGAGTTTTTTCCGCCAAAAATCCGCTGTTTTTTCGCGCAGCATTACATAACTTTATACTACGTATATTACTCCGTATATTCGTACGTATACGAGCAAGTAAAAATTGGAGCCGTTTTTGAGAAAATGGCATTTGAGGGTTTCTGAAAATGGGGAACTTTGAGTTCATTTTTACAAAAACTGTTGAGTTTTCAAGAAATTTTATTTAACATTATTTAAAGCATATGTACACATAAATACAATAGTGTGAACAAATTGTCTCTAATGTTAATATGAACGACGTGCGAGACAAGTCAAAAAATTCTGCTTTTGTAATTTTGGGAAAACAACAACAAAAGAATAGAGCAATATGGCGTTTATGCCATCGTAAAGAGTTCGTTTGGCATTACCTCTACGAAAAAGTCAAAGAAAAAATTTGGAGCCGGTTTTTGAGAAAATGTGGTTTTGTACGTTTTTGAAATTACAAATATTGAACACACTATTGCGCGAAAACTACTAAAATTTTCAAAAAAATCTACGTGACTTTAATGAAAGAACTATTTATGGACAACATATTTCACTTGAAGGAAAAATCTCTGTCTTCAATTTTATAG
Organism: Teleogryllus oceanicus; assembly: GCA_964035755.1. Taxonomy (NCBI): domain Eukaryota; kingdom Metazoa; phylum Arthropoda; class Insecta; order Orthoptera; family Gryllidae; genus Teleogryllus; species Teleogryllus oceanicus. Next base: position 3,541,076 of record CAXIVR010000010.1, read on the forward strand.
TTGTAGGAAGACGCCGACAAAATTCAAACTGTTTCAATTTTCGAAAATTCAGAGGTAACCGTGAAAATAGAACGTGTGTCACCCTTATGAGTGCATTTTACTCTATTCTTACAATAAATTTAAAGAAAAAATTTAGAACCGTTTTTGGGAAAAATTTGAAAATGTCCGGGGGGAGCTTCATGTAAAGTACCTCCAAATTCTAAAATCCTGTTGCTAACTTTAGAAAAAAAAATCCTCTAAGACGTGGTGTAGCCAGAATCCATGTTTTGTTAGTACTTGATACCGAAAAATTGATTGATGGCAAACCTCTGTCTGTCCATCGGTTCGTCCGTCCGTCTGTGGTCAACGCTTCTACCATTCAGCCGATTTTCTTCAAAATTAATGTTCCTCAATCGATCTGAATGAACTCGTGACTTTGTGATTTTCAAATGGATATTGTGACTTTTGAGGGTACTTCACATAAAACCTCAAAACATTTTCCACATTTTCTCAAAAACGGCTCCAAATTTTTGATCAAACTTTGTCCTCGGATAGCGTAAAGAATACTTCAGATAATGAAGGTACTCTTATGTTCGTTGAGATCACAGATTTTTTGAAAATTGAGTGAGACAATTTTTTTGGGCCGTCTTCCTATAACTATAATATTGAAGATAGCGTTTTTTCCTTTAATGAAATATATGGCGGCGTGAGAGGAGGAAATATAAGAGATTTGTGGATTGGTTGAAGAAGCGTCGACTGATTATTACAACGGAAGTTTGGGCATTTTGTCAAAATAAAAGAAAGGCGAGGCATTGTGGGTTTTAAAAGGGAGGATAAATTTCAGTCGGTCGCATGTCGTGACGGTGAGCAGTTCGCTCGTGAATAGATTAATTTGTGCATGTTAGGACTTATAAAAAATTCGGGGGGTCTACAATACATGTTGGGACTTTGAAATATTTTCGTGTGGTAGAGCAAGAATCGGACTTGAAGGACGTATTCGGACTCTGAATATTTTCGTGGCAGAACCAGAAGTGAACTTGTGATACTTCTAAGATTTGGGGAACGTGTCGAGTTCCGAATATTTTGCTGTGCATAAAAATAAGACTTGGAGTTTTTTCGCGAGTGAACTCTAATCATTCTTGAACTTCTAAATGTATGCGGTTCACAAACGATACCGGACTCTGCATATTTCTTGCTATCTTGAAGATAGAACTGAGAGATTTGTTTTGCTGTGTACTCATAAAAGCACTGGATATTTATACGGTGAGAACGGGCATCAGACATAATATAGTGGAGCTGGAACAAATATTCGAGTGGTGCGAAGCGGTGAATCGGCAGTGTTCGTTTTTTTAAGAAGAGAAGAAGATTCGTGGTAATTGGACTTCGGGACTGCGGAGCTTCAAATACAAGAAGGGAAGGCGTTTCTTCGAGATATCACCAATCAAGAGCACGCGAAGACCAGAATCGCCGTATAAGGTTCTAACCAGATCATAATTCAGAAAGTTTCTCAATGTAATTTTTTTTTTGATTTGCTGCATTGATAAGAAATAAAGTTTATTTTTTAAAATTAAGTTTCTCTTAAAAGAAAGATGAAATTATTTTGTTTGATTCTGTATACAGAATGGCGAGGAATCTGAAAACAGAGATTATTTGATCTAGCTACTTATTAGCTTCAATTGGCCTATCGGGCCAATGGGATGGCAGATCGGGTAATCGGCTATTAATAGATAATAGCGATTATTTCTGACGTGACCCATCGACCCAGCTAGCGGGATAATATTAAGTTTTTTATCAGAGTAATAATAGTTAAAATATTATCGTAACCTTTTTCCTGGCGCCCATGTGATTAGAAATTTGGAAACGGGTTAAGACGAATCACCCAATAATTGTAGCAGTTATGGGTATGTTTCAATATATAAATATATATATTCTAACACACTCACCTCCAACCTTCCACACGTGGGGAGAGCATGATAGTATGAATGCTCGTGAAGCGAGCTTAAAATTCTCAGGAAGCAGGATCTTTTGGGTATGAGAAAGGTCTGAACCCTTGACACAATGAATCAGATAAAATACGAGTAAAATGAGCCTATATTCAATGAAAAACTACAATGGAACAATTATATAATAGGATTATGCAGTTTACATAGTTGGTCACTGAGAAAAAAACAGAAAACAAGGCAAAAAAAATTGGCGTCACCTCAACTGCCTGAACACACTTTCACCAATTACAATTCACAATTCTCAATTTGTTCATTCCTCTTTCTGAATTTTTTATCTACCACATTATTTTACTCTTTCTACTTTCTAGTTTTTCCGTGCACGGCTTTTAAAATGAGTTTTACACTTGTTCTAAGGTATCCCGTTCACAGGTGCTAGCCTTGGGCTTCGCACTCACTAAAACACTGTGAACTTTAAAGAGAAAAAACAATAAAACGTAACATACACGTTACTTAAATCTGACCCCTTTAAATATCACAGAAAGCAATTACTTTTAACACAATACAATAAACTATGACTTTTCCAGATAACATCAACTGTACAACGTGAAAATCATGAATTATTTTAGTAAAATTGTACAATTGTACTCTTTATATGAATTCAATAACACGCGCAGTAAATGAACTTGAAACTGCCACTCACATCGTTCGGAATACTTCTCCCACCTATTCTGGACTTTTCACCCACTTTTAACACGAATTGTCGTGTATTTACTGCTATTCTCTTTCCCCAACTGATCGCCGCACAAAAGTTGCCAGTTCTTTTACCTCAACAGCTCCGCATTGCTCGCCTGTAGGTAACCTTGTCGATTTTCTGCCGCTCGCAGCCTCGCGTTGCAACCCGTCTTTGCTCGCTGTCCCACGATGTTACCAGTTTCTTTCTCTCGAGCTCTGGACTCCGCCACGCCTCCAATTTCCACACCCTTGTCCCGTTCTCCAGACTCATACGATTCTCGTTCCAGTCCAAATCTTTCTCACCTACGCTTCGCTCTTCCTGGGGTCGTCCTTCTGCCGCGACTCGTACAAGTTTGTTCGCGCTTCCAGCCTGGAATAATTAATGTTGCTGAAATTATGCTCTAAATGCTCGGCCTACCTACCACACTTTGGGCGTGTGAGGTCTCAGCGTGCAATATGAGGTGCTGGATTTAATTAATGTCCTTCTGCGCGAATTTTACAAATTTGAAAATTTTTCGAAGTCAAACAATCACTTCACTTGCTCTCTCAAATATTGTGAATGTTAATGCGAAGAATGTTCGTGCACTCCACTTCTCAATTACATCACTTTCGTTGATACGCTTCTCAAGCTAACTTATAACTACCAAGTTAAAATCAACTCCTATGCTATCAAGTTACAATTGCCTTCAGAACTCAGTCTAGTCACTGCTGCAATCATAGAGAGCTCCTCCGAGGCGCGCCGCGATACTTATGGTACTCGCGCCTGGGGAAATTTTTGGAGGGGTGAATATTCTCCTCTTTTCGTGACTTCCCGGATAAACATTATTCGCTATTTCGGGCGTCAGAGTTCGAAAAGCTGTGGGTAGATGGCGCGTTTACAAGCCATCGCTCCGCTGCGTACCCTACTCCTCTCTGTTCGTGGGCTTCTTTTCGTAGCTGATGGTGGCGTTATGGGGTTGTCTAATCCCATGACGTCACTATATATATATATATATATATATATATATATATATATATATATACACACACACACACACACACTAGCTGGTGTACCCGGCGTTGCTCGGGTTTATAGTAAATTATTAGACAGGGAGAGGAATTCCATTTTTTTCATACCCTCCGGTGGGGCCTACTATCTCTTTCTTCTCTTGCATCCCTTCTCCGCCCTGCTCCTTCCTGCCATGCTCTGCACGGCCACGCTTCGATAGCCCTGTCTTCTCTTCACTCCCATTTGGAAATTTCAGGTCTACCTCGCTCACTTTTTCACAAAAAAATATATTTTTCTGATTTGGGTTCCAGCTCCTAAACTTTTTCACTTTATAACTAAAAACACTAAACAATTCTAAACTACAGAATAAAATACTTGTAGACACGTATATTTTGTTTTTTTTGGGAGTTTCATACATTACTTCCCATACTGCCTATAAATTGTCACATTGTAAAATTACTCTTTTTTATATTTTGTCTTCTCTTGTATTCATAAACAAATATTTGAAATGGATCTGTCAAATCGTGACCTTGAAGGAACTGACTGTTTTAAGCAAAGTTTAACATGCCAGAGTTCTCGCACGGAGACGCTAGAAGATAGATATGGAATATGAATGTATATGTCAAAACGTAATTACGAATCATAATCATAAAAGTAAATGAAAGTATCAATATTGAACGTAATTGCCGTATTCATAATTATTTTGAAGACGACAAATATATATATATATATATATATATATATATATATATATATATAAGTTTAAACTACATGTAGAATAAAACTTACTTTTTACGTAACTCAGTTAATCATACTATACTCAGTTAATCCCAATTTATGCGTTGGGAGCAATTGACACACAATTGACAATGTTCGAACAAAACCATATTAGCTTATTATTTGATCTGATGTGCTATGTATTAAGGATCTTGGAAGTGAATAACAGAAACCAATTCATGCGTTGGGAGCAATTGCAATGCAAAATAATAGCACAGATTAGTCTCAATATGTAAGTGATCATTGCTTAATTACATACTATTGCACTAATCTTCTGCACATAATGAAGAAAGAAAATCAACTGGGTGAAACCAAAACATACAAGCATTTTACATTTTACCAATTTGAACATGAGAACTGTGTAAACAGTCAAATTGTGAATGCTGTTGAAAAGCTACCCTACTACGTAGAGAATTATTTACATTTGCATCCCTCCTTGCAGTATTATTTTCAATAGTGCGAATGAGTACTTCAGCAAGTCGCACTTCTCTTAATAGCCGATTCAAAACGTTTATAGACTGCCCATCTATTCGCACTTGTATAGTCTGTTTTGACAACTTGACACTCGCATTGTTTCAAGAAATTCAATGTTTACAAATTTCTGCAAAAGAAGAGGTTGTTTCGAATGTATACGATGTTTATATATAATACATTGTAGATTACTGTATATTCTGTAAAATATATTATTGTACATTGCACTGTCTCAACCTACCTCAATTTTTGTACACATTCAAACTCCAATGTTTTCTAGCCACTTTGTCCATAACACGGATTAAGGATAATGCATGTACCTTGTCATCTTTACCACTTACCACCGTTCATACAGGTACATTACATAACCTTATTCAAAGTCCAATGAATCTCGTAATAATTCTGGACATTGATGAAATCAGTAGTCATCTCAGACGTCATCCTCTGGTGGCGCACAGCTAAACTATTGACATGCACTCTTAAATCTGTGATGTAAAGCTATGCCAAAAATGCTGAGAAAAGTAATTATTTTGTAAATATATTACGGTTTATGGTTGTAAATCATAGCCTATAGTACTCCAGACCTTTAAAGGAAGTTAGCAAAAAAGTTTCATCGGCATTGGTTCAGTAGATTCAGAGATTACCACGTTGTAAGACAACGCACTTCTGTCTTTATATATATATATATATATATATATATATATATATATATATATATATATATATATATATATATAAACGTCGAAACGGAAAATTTCAGATGCGCGTTTACAATATATCTTGGGAAGTCATCTTTCTTACAAATCAAATGTAATGGAGCTGCGCTTCTATGACCATTATATCTTCGCCATGAATTATCTAACTTACTCCCACCCGCCTCCACTTTCTACGTACTAGGAGTCAAGAATGAGCGATTTTTGTGAACAAAAATAAGTTCAACTACATGCATGCTCATGTTTGAAACAGCTCATTCGTTACTCGATGGAAAACAAGTATTTTTTACAGAAAATTGTTATACCACGTTGTTCAATTTGGGTCATTTCCTTTAACCCCCTCTACCGGGGTTCACCACAGGCTACACGGTACTACTAGTCACTTGAACACAGACTCCTCGTAATCATTGTAATATACTATGAAAGTATTTTATATTTTGAATAAAATTCTTGATGGTGAATCTTCTTTCTTTGTGAGGTCTAGGGTACAATTACTTATGAAGAGGTGGAACCTATTTACAGCCACTCCGAGTTTTATAAACCGAGTTGCCATTAAAATTAATGCAATTTCTAAAAAAAAACAAGTCTCAAAAATCGCTCCAAATTTTTTCTTACAAATTTCTCCGGCGATGCAATAAGGTACGGTGAAAAATAGTAATATTTTGGCTATTGTTACATTTTTGGAATTTCCCAAAAAGTGAACATTTGAAAATTACAAAGTTGGAGAAAGCGATTTTTGCTTTAAACAGTCTGTTGTAAAAAATCTGCTCTTTAAAAAAATGTCAAATGCAGTTATTTGAAAAAAACGATCTGATTCGCTTAATTTGTGTGTGAAATTAATGCAATTTCTAAAAAAAAATAAACTCTCAAAATACGCACGAAATTTGTTCATTAAAGTTTTTCGTCGTGTGTAACAGCGTATGGTAAATAAATAAACCAGTGTGCTATTGAAAGGCACAGACTTTCTTGCACTTGTTAGTTTTCTAAACTCTTTAGTCTCGACTAGTTTCGAGGTTATACCTGATTCTTTTCGCAGCGGCCATCTTTTTGCGCACAAAGGACATTTTTTCACATATTCTCAATTTTTGGCTGCCAAATGCTAGAATTGAAACCACCATACACTTATTACTATTACTTATTACTATTATAGAAGTGTGAAACCCATGATTCACCAACATGTCCGAGGTGGTTAATTGGCGAGTACGGACTCATTTCCTCGGAAGGAATGTTATCTGGATCTAGGATTATTATTTCTCACAATTCTCTGTTGCCACAGAAAATAATTGAAAATTCCACAAACTTTATTGAAAACCATTTGATTGAATTCTAATCACAAAAATAATTAATCAAGATAAGCTAGTTGTGCTAAACCTGGCATACTTTCTCATAACATTGCTAACTTCTCCGTTGCATTATATTGCCACATGAATAAGAAAAATCTTTTCAACCAGCAAAAAGTATTTTCTGCAGCCAGTTTGGCTTCTCAGTTGCCATTTTATCTGCCCAAAGTACATTTTTTCACATTTTGTCAATTTTTTGACTGCCTAATGCTAGAACTAAAACAACTTCTAATGACTATTTTTGAAGTGCCAATCCTAGTGACACTGTTCCAGCGCTTCGGAAGGAAGGGCATCTGGTTTGAGCCTCGGTCAGGGATAATTATTTGTCACAATTCTGTCTTGCGGAGAAAGGGATTGAAAAGCTGTATTGAAGATCATTTGAAGCAATTCTACTCAGTTATACAATCAATTGAGATACGAAAAGAAACGGGAAGTGTCTGTATGTGATTTTCATATTTTGAACTTTTAAATAAGATATCAACTCTCTTGTTCGATTTGTAAAACGTATGTCACATAAAATAAATTGTCTTTCTGTGCATCTGTGTGAACCGATTTAAGTAAACTAATCAATCTATCAACATGAAATTTAAATACAATATATACACTATCCATGAGACTGACTTATATATCCTTATATATCCTTAACGGCTAACCGGGAGAGGCAGCTCAGGGCGTCAACTAATGTCATTGAAGTGCCACTGAGCGGGAGGTCCTAGTTTCGAGTCATGACGATGGCAGTATTTTCGACTCTAGCCGGGGAGCTTGATCGAGTCCGATCGCTGTGTGGAAAAAATCTACTGGCTGGCTGCTTTGATCGGGAGCTTTCTGAGGTTTCTCTAATCAACATCAGGCGAATGGCCGGACAGTGCCCTACCAAAGCGTGCGATCTTTTCTTCCCATTCCTTGTCCTTTCTTCCCTTTCACCACTCATGCCGGGGCACAGATCGGGATCTTAGAGCTTGTCCCGGCTGGAGGAATACCCCTCTGGTGGGAGGCACCTGATTGGGGCTAGCCGACTTCGGCGCTTGAATTAGCCATTCAGGGCGGGAAGATCACAGCTATCTCTCAAACAAAAACATGTACTACACATTCGGGACCAATGACCTTAGGAGTTGGCGCGCCCGGAACTATTAATCAACCTAACAACTGTCAGTCCGTCTGTGGAAAACTAGCTTGTAAACAGTTCAGCCTATTTTCTCGAAAACTGATATTTCCTGATCGAGCTGAACAGACTAGAGAGTTTCTGGAGAACTTTGAGAGTTTTTTATGGAAATTTTGATTAAAGATGTTTTTTTACAAGCATCAGGCGTTTACATATTTTTGTCTCTGCCCGAGATCGATCCATACGGCTCTTGTTTGGAGTGGTATGAGTGTCGGCAAGTTAACTCTGAGGAACAGAAATAGTGTCTCGGAGGAGAAAAAAATTGCTGGTTGAAATCTCTTTTGCTGATTTATGTAGTAGTATTATATTTCAGAGCATTTATAACAAATGTGAGAAAGTATGTACTTTGGAAGCACCACCAGTTTTGTTTTGAATTTCACTAAAAATTAGAATAATAAAGTCAATTGAAATCAAATATTACCCAGTCGATAGTGATACTATTTCTACTCTAGAAAGATGCCTCACTCTCTATCATTGCTCGTGAGGTAATACCTTTTCTTGGTTAATATGTCTCTTCATCATCTTGTATAATAACTTACTATTTCTTTTTCACTCGGAAGCGAGAACTCTTTCGTCAGAACTGATAACCTACATCTTGTTGACGTACTGTAACTGGCGGAAATTCCTAAGAGTTATTAACTTATATTCCGATCAAAACAGGAAGTCCAAGGTTACAAGCTGGCTGAAGAAGGGAACACTGTCAGCGAATCGCGAGCTTCGTTATGACTTATATTTTTTGGTACTGATGCTCCGATTGGATGACAGTGTCCCCCCTCCTTTTGAGAGCGTGACCTTCAAAGGACTTCCAGTTTTAATGGGAGTATAAGTCTGCTAATTAACTCTGAGAAATGTCAACCAGATAAATACGTAAACATAGCCCGGAAACGAGTCGTCGTCTGGTGGCAGGGGCGTCATCGCCGAGGGAGCACGAGGCGGACGCACCCATCTCCAATATTTTTTGGGTTATAAGGAGTATTGGAGGGGACTCTTCAATATCTGTACCTTTTTTATTGAATTCCGAACGAAATGGAGGGGATAGGATCAGCGTTGGCTAAGGGCTGCGGATGTGCCCGCCCAGAACACATTCGGCGACGAAATCCTTGCAGAGCATCGCAACGAAGCCAAGGATTGGATGGGATGTTTCTTGCATCTAACATCCAGCAAAATGATAAATGCATGTTGAAATGGGCACGGAAATAACGAACCTAACGAGAGGTACTAAAGAACTAAAGGTATTTGAAAAAGAGAAGGAGAAACTACAGTGAAAAGACTTAAAAGTGCTGAAATACTCCTAGGCTACATATCGCTCACATTCATTTAACTTACGACGCTGTTGATCTTAACCGATTCCACCATAAGCAAGGAAGTGACAAGAGATGGATTTATGCACAAAGTTCATACTACATGAGCACGTATTTTGAGCTTCAGAATCCCCACTCTTTATTCAACCTTAGTTGACGTATGAATAAAACATTAAGAAGCGTTGTTAAAAAAATCTGATACTGAACAATTTTCATTCCTGAGTAATAAAAACTATTCGCATCGAAAAGCGTGCTACATATTTGATATAATTGTACTGCTTTCGAAATTACCAACTCTCTACTTCTTTCGCCCCACGGGAATTGAGAGATCAATGAAACTCGCGGTATAGCAATTAGGGCCTCCACTGAATGAGAGCCCGCAATAAGATTTAAAACATTTTTATTTATGAATAAATATGTAAAATATTTAAATATTAAATTTCAAAATTAAAATATTAAATTTATTATTTAAATATTAAATTTCGCATTCTCTTCTTTACAGTAATAAACTCGTTTGAGGGGCAGTATTTTAAACATTGTCTTGTTGAGAAACTTGTCTAAACGAAGATAGCTTGTGTCGAAGAAAATCCCGTCGTATGGAAGGTTTTTTAAATTTGTTGCGTCACATCTTGACGCAACGCGTCTCAAGCCCTTAAGGGCGTTGAGCGCATTCTTTGGAGTAATCCTCCGTTAATTACTAAGTCAAGTCTCGTCACGTCGCAGTCAGTCAGTGCCTTTTATCCCTTCGGCCAGGGGCTCGACGACGTTAGATCCCGGGGTTCCTGGCCGGTCACCCAACCAAGAACCCGCGAGTCTCGAATTCGCTTAACCTTCGTGACTTCACGGAGCGTAGTAAACGAATTCGGCTAGCGCCGCCGGTTTGAAGTAGGTGAGAGTAATGGAATAAGAATATCAACACGAAGATAATTGATATATAAGATAATCAATATGAAGGTAATTTATTTGTTTATCACTGTACCATTTCGACTATATGGGTCAAAAGAGAAAAACAATAAGTACACTTGAAAGGACTTCTTTTTATACATTTCGAAATGGCTTATAACGTCTACGGGCTACGACTGAAATATAACGGCCCCTTGAATGTCATTATAAACGATTTTATCTATAGCTCATTTTCATTCTGATAACGTACTATATTCAATATTTCAATATTCGTAGGGAATTCATAGTTTTGTCATGTTTAGGGCCCATTCAAGAAATTAATCCGGGACTAGCGATCAATGGACGATCCACACTGAGTGTAAGGGAGCTAGCAGCCTGTGAGCAGTGGACTGTTCGGAAGGAGTACCTATAATTGCTGCTTACTCCACCACTTACCACGATAGCTTACGAAGGACCAGTATGTTTGTGAGAGAAAATACACGATGTGGGTTTCTGAAATAGAAACAAGGAAGAATTAATATTATTTAGAGAGATTCAAAAAGCACAAATTTAATTAAGAAACATATAATTAACTGAGTATTTATTACAAATTAATTTTTCCTTTTTAAAAAAAAGAATGATATATGCCATGATAATACGTATGTTAGAAAATATTCTGAAATTGTCCCAGAATAAAATTGGACGGCATTACTGAAAATAAATTACAGTAATGTGTATTGAACATATACACGCAAATGGCCATGAGTATGCCTTTCTGAAAGAGAGAAAACAATAATACTCATGTCATTGGGCGGCATTACTGAAAATAAATTACAGAAATGTGTATTGAACATATACACGCAAATGGCAATGAGTATGACTTTCTGAAAGAGAGAAAACAATAATACTCATGTCATTGCGGGCGTGGAGCCCACTTGCGTATTAACGCATATGCATCGGATGCTCTTGATGACGGCAGGCCACGAAGAAGGCTTCCTCTGGACCTTGGAGACTGAGAGATCGTGAGAAGAGCGAGTTGCATAAGAGACAGCTGCGACACGTGCGTTCGCTGGTTACTGGAAAACTAACACTTGAATTGTTAGAAATAGTTTTCATGGCGAGCAATGCATTAGTGATAATCAGTCATAATTAGCAGTTTACGTCACTAAGCAGGTTAGGATACGTACCACACTTAGTAATGAAATTAAAAAGTATTTCGTACAAACCTTCATCATTTGTGAGTTCGAACAACAGTTATGAGGTATGAAAATTCAAAGTTATGAGACTTGTGTAACACGTGAAATGAACAGTTGTAACACAATCTGCAACTAATTAACAGAGAAATTGCGAATGCATGCTGGACAATACGCACGTTAAACATATGTCTTTCACACGCATTTTATGAGTTATTGCGGTTGGTGCACACTGTTCATGAGTTCGGGCGATGATCACAAGAAATCATGCGACATTCGAAGGAATGGTTCAAACACTGTCATCCCCCTTCTAAAATCCTACGACGTCTGTGGATTATCGTTCCATCAGTGTCCTGCGAACAATATCGAAAGTTCTTGAAAGGATCGCTAGATGTACTCCAATGAACAACGGTAAAATTACAATTCTCGTCCTTCTCAAATAAAAAAAAAGTACACGACGAAAATGTGCATAGTGGAAGAGCTAAATGTGAAGAATAAATTTCATTTGAAGAAAAAATCTTGTTTAGGAAGATGTCTAGAAAAATGTTTTGAAATTTCCAAAATTTCAGAGTTTACAGTGAATATCGGACCTGCGCCACCATTATACGTGTATTTCACTCTATTCTCATAAATTTTGAGAAAAAAATTTGGAATTATTTTTGAGAAAAGTTTGAAAATGTTACAGTGGGCTTGTAAATTACTCTCAAAAATTAAAAAAATAAAATCGCAGAGATTTGAGTGAAGCCAGATCGTCCGCGGGCCTGCTGGTTATTCAGTTTGGAAAAACTCCCACACATAGTTTATGCGCGACAGCGTTATTCACAGACGGACGGACGTTTTAAAAAAGACGTTTTCGCTATCAAGGACTCACTATTCGTGAAATCTCACTAACATAACGAGTTGGAGGAAGTATTTTACTACAAATTAGAACGATTTATCCACTTTTTTCTTATACAGCCTCAATCGTAGGATTTTTTTTCTGCAGAAATACACTTTTTCAATACTAAGTATATTACTCCGTCTATACGTACGTAGACAGGAACGTAAGAGTGTCTTCATTGCAGCTGCAAGAAGACGCCGAAAAAATGTTGAATTTTTGCAATATTCGAAAAATCAGGAATTTCAACGAAATGAGATCTGCACCATTCTCTTTACAACAGCCGACAACAAATTTAATGAAAACGTTTGGACCCAATTTTTTGAAAATGTTGAAAGTATCCCAGGGACTTCGTGTAAAGTAGCCCCTAAAATGAAACTTTCGGTTTTAAATTCAAGGAGAGGCGTCATCAGCCAGAAGAATTGAGGAATATCAATTTTGGAGAAAATCTGCTGAACGATTTAGCTGCTAGTGTTGTTCACAGACAGACAGAAGGACAGAGGTTTTGAATCAATTTTTCGGTATCAAGGACCCACAAAACATGGATTCTCACTCCACAACAAGCAAGAGAAAGTAATTTACTATACGAGGGACAAAATTCATCCAGGTCTTTTGTTTCCAGGGCCCGCCAATAAGAGTTTTTCTGTCTAAAATTCGCAGTTTTTCCGCAACATTACAATACTTTCTCTATACTGCTTAACCAGTAGCGAGAAAGTAAAAGGGACTCTTCCAAACCGGCCCTTTCCACAAATGAGCCTACCGGGAGAGATGGCTCAGGGCATCTGCTGATGTGTATGCAGTCCCTCTGACCGGGAGGTCCTAGGTTCGAGTCCCGACCGTAGCAGGATTTTCGACACTACCTTGTCAGCTAGGTGTCGCTTTCTGGAGGAGAATTCTGGCGGCCGGCTGCTCTGACCGGTAGTTTTCCGTGATTTCTCCAATCAACACCAGGAGATTGCCAGAGTAGTACCCAAATAAATGGGTCACGGACCAGGCGAGATCTTTCCTATCTCTTCCTTGTCCTATCCTCACCCCTTACACACACACACACACACACAACACTTGCACTAACATGCACTACACTACCACACATGCCGGAGACCGGTTGGGAGCTTAGAGCTTGGCCTGGCTGGGGCGGTGCCCCGCTGGTGGGAGACACCAGGCTGGGAAAAACCCGCTAGTCGACGGTAGGTCGGCGCCGGATCTCTCCATACAGCGGGGGAAGATCACCTCCACCTCCCAAGCAAACGCATGCACTACACGTACGGGACTAATAACCATAGCAGTTGACGCGCCCCGAATCACTAACAATCAATGAATCACAAATGAAACTGGACTCATAAGTGCATATTTTGAAGCAACAAACCTAATATAAAATGAAAATAAATTCCCCCAAAAATGCTAAATAATGCATTCAATGCCTTTCAAGAATTTACTGAACGTGTATACATTCAATAATGCGGGAATTCATAAAATTAAGATGCAGGTTCAGAAGAACATAAGAAATTGTAATTTCTCTCCAAGTTCTTCGAGGCCAGCGCGGCGTGCCGCGACGCGATTGTCAGCCGTGTAAGCCTGCAGTGAATCGTTGCGGTTCGAGCACGAGAAATGACAAAGTCTTCTTAGTGTTATCGCACTGGGACGCCCAGCGAGTAGGATGGCTTGTGCTCCGCAATTTAACACATCTGTTACAGAGACGTCACACATCGGTGCACTGCCTGACTTGCAACTAGACGCCAGCGAGAGCGCTCGGCAGGCGTTCTTTCATTTCAAAAGAATTTCTTACGACCATATTGCTGCAATATTTCTATTATTAAATCAAATGAAATGGAAAATATGTATTCATATTACTATATATGATAAGTATATTATGATTATCTGGGGTTTGGGCACCCGTGCAACCTAAGTGCGAGCCTTTTTGACATAAGGATAATACTCTTAACAGGAATGTTCAAATTGGCAAATGTTTTCAGAAAGTGTTCACAGTTCTGTGTACTAGGTCACAGACAAGTAGATTTCTGCACACCCATTTAAATGTCCTGATTTGCCTGTGTGGGCAGCACTTTAAATCCAGCTGGAAAGCTGTTGCAGCAACATTGTTGTAATTTAAATTTGACTTTACAACAGCAGACCATTGTTGCTGGTTTATAAATTACTGATGGTTTACATAAAAGATACAGTAATATTTATTTAATAATAATCTCACGAAAAGATGCCAAAATATGCAGCAAATTTTGTTTATTTCGCTTTATTTCATCCCCTCCCAAATACATGTATTAAGCTATCGGAATGAAAACAGCTGTATTTTTGAAAAGGTGCTGCACCTTAAAATCCTTTCCCTACTCATCACGTTTTTGCACCCTAGAGCAAAAGCCGATTGCCTCCGTGTCGCAGCGGGCGGACACGACCCAACGGGAGCACCGCTCCATAGAGTGGAGTCCACACTGACGTGATTTTGTTTATAGACACCGTGCTCCGACTACAAGAGCAAACACCAAAACAGCCATTACCATAGTCTGCGGAAAGTTATTGTCACCTCCACAAACATTAGATAACAATAATTAAACATAACATAACATATAATTGGGAAGGGAAAGAATTTCAGCAAATTCTCTTGAGAAAGTTTGCGACAGTAACAATTACTGAATGCTGAAAAGTCAGAAATCGTGTAAATACTTTTATCTAAGAGTTATAATGCTAACAAACTATCAACTAGTGGTGCTACAAAATAATACAGACTTTCTCCTAGCAACGTTTTCTAATTGTCTTGGTGTGGAATCCTCTTGGTAGCTGCCATCTATCGCCGCTCAAACTACAATTTTTTTGAAATGTTTTCAACATTTAGGTTTCCTAATAGTTGAACCGAAGTATTACTTTAAGATTATTAAGAATATTAAAGGAGAGTTAAATCTCGTCCTAAATGGCAATTTTCATTGAAAAATTTGAAGCCATTTTTAAGAAAATGGCATTTCACCGTTACTGTAAAACCAAAATTAGATTTTTCACAAGTATCTATTGAGTTTATGAAAACTTCATTTAAAGTCATTTAAAGCTATTCTACTCACAAATGCAATAATGTATACAATTTGCTGGAAATGTGCATATTAACAGGGTGAGAGATATTTAAAACAATTACAGTTGTGTAATTTTTGAAAAACAAAATAATACACCAAAATTAAATGTAGATCATATTAAACAATGCAATTAGCACTATCCGTTGGAAAAGTTTGAAGAAAAAATTTTGAGCAGTTTTTGAGAAAATTACGTGCGAGCTTTTCTGCGGAATTTACAGCTAATTTTCCCAAACAAATGTTGAGTTTTCAAGAAATTTTATGTGATATTATTTAAAGCACATGTAGTCGTAAATACAATAATGTGAACAAATTGACGCCAATGTATGTATATTGACAACGCGAGAGGCTAGACAAAAAAAGAATTGTAATTTTTGAAAAAACAAAAAAAAAAGAACATAGCAATATGGCGTTTATGACATCGAATAGAGTACATTTAGCACTATCTCTACTAGAAGCTTAAAGAAATAAATTTGGAGCTGTTTTCGAGAAAATCTTTGTATTTTTTTTAATTGCAAGAATTACTTGAAATATTGCACGAAAACTACTAAAAGTATTTATATAATTGTAAATAGATGTTCAAATAATTTATTTCTGATGTCAATGCTTTAAAATTCTACATAATAACAACTTCCTTTTCACTTCCTTTTCAACTCATTAACGGTGAAGGCTTCCCTCTCTACTTTACGGCGGCGCAAAACACAATAGCTAGAACATATGTTAAAAAGAGAAAACATTATTCAGGGCCGTATGAAGTAGTTCCATGATCACATCGAACTATAATTTGTTTGATTAATTAGTTTTGTTATTTCATTTAATTTGTCACATAATAGTATTTCACATACGAATCATAATAGTAAATCATTTAATTATAATTTCAGTTTAATTTAACGATAAAGTAATTTATTAATAATGTAGCGTCATAGACTTGACTCCCTGCTCCTGAGTTGCAAGGTATGGGGATGAGGGAGCCAAATATAGGCTCCCGAACAAAGGCCACCCCTCACGGAAATCCCAGACGCCGGGCACAAAATGCGGCGTCGGTGGCACTCGTTTCAAGACGAGTGCGTGGGGGGTAGATGACGTAGGAGGTCATATGACTCGGGTCTATATTAAGGTGCGTCGCAGGACCATTAGGGGGTGACGATTCTGGTTTCCTCGCGGCAAAATACCGCAAAACTTGTTCGGCCAAGTCTGGCGTGGAAGTGCTGAAGGCACGAAGGTTCGAGGTTCGGACACGGTGAAGTATGCCTTGTACTTCAGGGCAGATGGTCTGCCGAGGCACATGAGGTGCCCAGTTGCGAATCGGCGAGTTGGCTACTCGCTGGCGCGGCCGCAAGGCGCGTGTTGGGAGAGGGGGGCTGCGGCAGGTAGCTCCGACAAACGTCTTATAGTGAGGTTTTAGTTCCTGTACATAATTTATTGTAAATAAATTGTAAGTGTAAACTCGTGTCTGTTTCTTGTGGTGTAGATCCCTCCCCACGACGTTACAATAAATTAAAAATTTTAAATCGTTGAACCATCTGAGCAAGAAGTTGCTCTCTCTCCAGATGAAGCATAAAACTTATTAACATGCATAAATTTATGATTTTCAGGCAGAACATGATGTACCAAAACCTGTCAATAAACTGCATCGTGAAAAAGTAATTTTTTTAATATAATAATTTTTACATTTGGATTTACATGCGTACGTGTTTTACATTGGGGCTTTATAGACATTTTGCATCAAAATATATGTATATTTATATTAATAAATATTAGGTTTCATGCGAAGCATCAACATTAGTCGAAGATTTAAGTCGTTTAGGAAGCAAAGAAAACTAGGAACGAAAGCAAAATAACATGTCTGTCCTAGGTTTGTGGCCAGAGGATGCAACGGGACTGGTTGACTACTGGATTCAGAAAGGAAACAAAGACATACAAAATCGTAATCAAGACATACTGAGTACGAAATCGTTTGAACAAATAGGTGGTACCCGCTATGTTTGCAATACAAATTCGAAATGGAGAAGTTGTTAAACGCTCCTGGCTTTGTTTTTCACCACCTCAAGGGAGATCGTACTGTTTCATCTGTAAGTTGATGAGCAACGCACGCACCCAATTTACTCATGGTGGATTTTGCACTTGAAAACACGCTGCACAACGCTTATAGAGAAAATACGTTGCACATCGATGATATAGGTGAAAGGTATATAATGAAATAATTTCACGCATAAAAATCTCGCATTATTATTCCCTATCAATGGATTCAACACCAGACGGAGGCCAAATAGATCAATTCACTGTAGTTTTTTAATACATCGAAGAGTGTACACTTGTGGAACGATTTGTATTGTTCTAGAATAACCAAAGTCATAAATCAAAGGACATGTACGACGGTTTAAAGAACTTTTCGGATGCGAATGACTTGGAGAAAAAAATTGTCGTGGACAGTCTTACGATAACGCGTCTGCCATGAGTGGGAAATACAATGGAGTTCAAGCTCTCGTAAAGTCGGACAACGAATAAGCTGATTGGATTCCTTGTGCTGCACATTCCCTGAATCTTGTCGGTAAAACTGCTGCAGAATGTTGTGTTGCAGCAATACAATTTTTTTTCAACTTCTTGAAAGAACTTTACATATTTTTTTACAAGTTGCGTTTACAAGTTAAGTCGTTATCAAAAACTTACGGAGCAACTGCAAACATATCATTATAATTCAGGAAAATGGCACATAAATCTCCCAACGCGAATAAATACTACCCCTTGTTGTGCAGATGCTACTAGAGCTTTAGGGCTTGGCTATTTCGAAATAAAACAAACACTGCTGTTGATATCTGAAGATAGTGAGCAACATTCCAAAACTCGGGTATACTCGTAATGTCAAGGTTTGCATAATCAAATGTGAAATTTAGAAATTGGCATCTTTGCTTTGTTTTGGAACGACATATTGAACACGGTAAACGTAACAAACAAATTGTTCCAACATTCCAAGCTCGATTTGAATACCACAGCAGCTGCTCTTAAGTCGCACAGAGTTTTCATCGAGAAAAAATGCGACAATTTTTCACACTATGAGGAATCTGGAAGGGAAAATGCTGGGACTACAGATTACGAGATCTCCAGGATACGTCACCGAAATATTCGCTTAATCCCATTGGACTAAGAACACGCACCAGAAGTGGACCTTTCACCGTCTCAAAAATTTTACGTTGAAAATTACCTTCCCATGATTGACCAGTTTTTAGCGTCGTTGGATCAACGATTTTCAGCGTATGAATAGGTTTCTACACGTTTTGATTTTCTGGTTAGACTCGAGCAATTGGAGTCAGATCAACTGATGGAACAAGCAAGACTGTTAAATCAGATTTACAAAGACGATGTCGACGAAAATCTTGGGGCCGAGCTTGTTCAATTCACAGAATTTTACAAAGAATTTGCAGCAGAAAAAGATAAATATTTAAGCCGTGAACATTTAATGTTCCCATTGATAATTGAAAAACAGGTACAGGGCGCTTTTCCTAATGTTGAGAAAATTATGAAAATGTATTCTGATGATCACTATTTGCACTGCAGAAATATCATTTTCAAAATCGGCGGCGACGCTAGCCGAATTCGTTTACTACGCTCCGTGAAGTCACGAAGGTTAAGCGAATTCGAGACTCGCGGGTTCTGGGTTGGGTGGCCGGCCAGGAACCCCGGGTTCTCACGTCGTCGAGCCCCTGGCCGAAGGGATAAAAGGCACTGACTGCGACGTGACGAGACTGGACTTAAGACTTCACTTGAGTAACTGAGGATTACTCCAGAAATAAAGCACATTAATGGAGGATTACTCCCCAGTGCAAAGCGCTCAACGCCCCTTAAGGGGCTTGGAGGCGCGTTGCGTCAAGATGTAGATGCAACAAATAAATAAATAAAATAAAAAAATAAAATTAGTGAAAAATGATTAACTGAAGATTAGTGAAACTTGATAACGATTTTGCGATGAGAAAAACACATTAAGTTCCTCTGTAAAGGTGATAAATATATGTACAAAAAATAATATGTATTAAAATAGCATTATAAATTTGTAAAGTACCAATGGTACTCAGTGACATTTAATATGACCTACCATAGGGGCCTCCACTAAATATGTGTCCACTGGCCCCTGTCTCTCTAAATCCGGCCCTGATATGAATAACAGTGTAACGCAGAAAGTGATTTCAACTAATTCGATTTTATTGCAAAAAACTTTCAAAACACAATCACAATAAATCGACTTACAAGAACATTTATTGAAAATACAATTCTTGTAGTGAGATATTTAAATAGCTGCCTCTTAAGGACTGTCTTCATAGTGGCATTATAATAATGTCACGGCATTTCGCGTCTTAGTCGTGCCGCTAGATGTCGCATGATCGCGACCGTATCACTGTTTGATCATGCGACATCTGTTATAGGCCACGCGAATCTTGGTCATTATAATGGGCGGTGCTAGCGCTCCATCGGTCACTGTGTGAAACTTTTCCCGAACAATGGTGGAATCAACAAACTCCCGCGATCTGGCAGCAATTCGCGGCAATGACTGCGCCGCGGAGTAATTATGTTTCTTACACCGTGGACTGCACACCGCATGCTCAAATCAAAAGTTCACATTTCCATTAAATAGATTTAATAACTGCAGGGGGACTTAGGTAAACAAATACGCATAGGCATGTGCACAGGGGAGGACTGAGGAGATGATTTTCTCCCCTCATACGTCACATACAGTTTTTGACTAAATAAAATTTAAAAAAATCAGGACGGGGGCCATTGCTTCCCTCAAAATTCCGAAAGGGATCCCTTAGCTCTACGTTGTAAATGCCCTTTTACACGGTATGGGTTTCATGGAGAGTGAACATACTAAAAGCGTGCAGCCCAGACTGCATGATTTCTGCATAAAAACTTTTGACCACGTTCAATTTTTTTCACACAGGAAAAGTGTTACAGTACCTGCGCAACTTTTCTTGAACGATGACTTTGCTTACCCTGCCCTAGAGCAATAAACAGTTGAAGAACAAACGGAGCAAGCATTGATGACAATATTCCAAACACATCTTCGTTGGCGCGTAAGAAAATACATTTACTGCTGAAAATGAGAACTCCTCGTCGTATTTTTCTAAACAATATCTAAAGAAATGGCCAAAGCAGATCCAAACCCATCGCAGGAGATACCTCGAACTCTTGGGAAAATTATAACTCAATTTATTGAGAAAGTTACGACAGCACGACTGATATTCCAGAGATTGGCATTGCTTCATAAAATCTAGTAGCTGATGTCGTAACTAATACCCCTATTCTACTCGCATTACTCCTAGCCATCGTTCAAGAAAAGCAGCGCGATTAATACATCTTGTCTCTAGCGCCTCTAACGGCAGAATCGTTCACTATTTGATTTATTTACGGCAGAAATCGTATATTTTTTTCAATTTTGTGTTTAGGTTAGGTGTGATTCGTGAGATTTTGTGTATTGGATTAGCGGATTCGAGTTCTGGGATATTCTGGTAAGTTGATTTTACTGCCTCTTGCAATTGCGAGGTTACTGAATCTCAATTCTGCAATCAAGACTTCCTCCCACGATGTCTATAGACTTCGTACTTCCTGCATTCGGAGTGTTTCTCTGTGCACACCCTAAAACACCTGCGTAACGTCTGCTTCCGCGGGTATTCTACACTCACGAGCCGGACGTCTGCTTGGAGAATATTATATGCCCACGAGATCTGTGAGAGTGCAAGTAGAGGGGGGTAGGAAGCTTTGCAGGGAGGGGAGCAGCCTGTCTTTGCACAGTGGGGACGATGTGGCGTACATTGAAAACATGGGCGTCTAATGCAATGATTCCTACTGCGCAATTATTTGTCCACATATTTAAATTGAAATCTGTCCCAAATTTCTACCTACAAGGACCATAATTCACTGTTTATGTTCCTGTGCACTGCTATGTATCGGCATATTTTCCTTTTTTGATTTTCTTAGTTTATCCTTATTATAGTGACTCTTAAATAATATTGTGGCGTCGTGGTAGCGAAATGACTACACAGACACGAGCTCTAGTTACAATGATATTTATTTACAGAATATACAAGTATTTATAGCTCTGGGGTTACGTTCGCAATCTACCTCCGCGACTCCACGGACACTGCTTCCCATCTCCCGGCTAGTGCATCCTCCACTCAGACGCTTTACCGCGCCAGTGTCCTGACACCCGGTGCTACGTACTCGGAGTGTCCAAGGGCCGCAGTTGCGTCCGCACGCGAGGCGATCTCTAACCGAACTCCCCTTCCGGCCGGCTAGCGTGTTCAGGAAACACTTTGTCTGGGACCACATGGCCACCAGCCTCCCCTGTCCGCCGGCGGGGGGTCAGGACCCTCTGCCCGGCCGACTTGCGTCCCGGAGTGTTAATGGCTCCCTTTTCAGTGTCTAAAGCTACTAACAGTCTTTGTACTAGCCGACCGGATGCCCTCCCCTCTGCTCGCCATCTTCGACACTTTCTAAGGATGTTCGAAACTCTGGCCGCCATGTGGTGACGTTTCAATATTTTACAGAAGTGGCCATTAAAGAAAAAATTATAACTAACAAAAATTTACAATTTAATAATGGTTTCTTCAACATGAATGTTATAATCTCCAAATGATACCAAAACGAAATACCAGTGAGAAAAAAAAATGTTTTGAAAAAATGAGAATGAAAATATATGAATGATGTGTTTGATTTTGTCGTGTTTCCGAGCGCGACAATGGCTTTGGTTATTAGTGTCGTAAGTGTAGTGCATGTTTTTTCTCGGGAGATGGCGTTGATCTTCCATCGCTGGATGTCGAGATCCGGCGCCGACCTACCGTCGGCTAGTGTGGTTTCCGCCTAACCAGACTCTCCCACCAGTGGAGCACCGCTCCAGTCGGGACAAGCTGTAAGCTCCAGACCGGAATAAGTGGTAGTGTAATGGATGTGTGTAAGTGTGCGCGTGTGTAAGGGGAGAGGATAGGACAAGGAAAAGGAAGAACAGATCGCGCGCGGTCCGTGACCCGTTTGTTAGGGTACTGCTCCGGCATTCGCCTGGTGTTGATCGGAGAAACCACGAAAAATTACCGATCGGAGCAGGTGGCCAGTAGATTCTCCTCCAGACAGCGACGGAATTCGACCTATCTGAAAAGCTAGTGTCGCCGTCAGGTCTCGAACCTACGACATCCCGGTCAGAGACGCTACACTAACATCAGCTGATACACTGAGCTACCGCTTCCGGTATGGTGTTGTGTAAAACGGTTGAGTATATTATATATTGTATGTTTTTTCATTATAATGGAAGATATAATGTACCTAATGCATGATATTTGTTTGATGCCAAGTAACACTGAGAAAAATCGAACCTATTATCTCAACTGAATATTTTTGTTATAATAAATGTTATTAAATAATTTCACTTTTTGTGTTATTAAAATTTCAAACATAATGTCGGTTCCAATAACATAATACAATAATGATAATATTCAAATTTCAGTGTTTTGGACAACAACACAATTTTCATTGCAAATTTATAATACATACTAAAATAAATGCTCAGAAATCTTGCAGCCATTTTCAAAATGTATTTAAAGTCAATGTGACTTAAAGACAGGGAAATGGTAAAAATTGTTTTTATCTTTTTAACTACAGCTCATCAATTGAAACTCGTGCTATGGAATTGCACAGACTTTCTCGTACTAGTTACTCTCATACTAGTTAGTTTTCTAATTTCTTTGATCTGGGCGAGCTTTACAATCTTGCCCTATCCTCTTGCTAGCTCCCAACTATCACGGCCCAAAGTTAATTTATTTCTACATTTTCTCACTTTTTCTGTTTCCTAATGGTAGAATAGAAATATTACTTTAAGAATATTAAAGAAGAGAAAATCTCGTCCTAGAAGGAAATTTTTGTTGAAAACTTTGGAGCCATTTTTATGAAAATGGTGTTTAAGCGTTAAAGAGAACTTTTTAACAAACTTCATTGGAAGTCATTTGTAGCTTTTTCCACTCACAAATGCAATAATATATATGCTGCAATTTGTATTATTGCATATATAATAATATGAATTGCAATTATGCAATTATTGCTTATGCAATAATACAAATCGCTGGAAATATGCTTATTAAAGTTCCGAATGATATATAAAAAATGCATTTGTGTAATTTTTAAAAAAAAAAATAAATTTGATGTCATCCTAAACAGTGCAGTTAGCACTATTCATAAGAACAGTTTGAAGAAAAAATTACAAGCTATTTTTGAGAAAATGGCATTTTAGGGTTTCTGAAAATTCGGAATTTTGAGCTGGTTTTCACATACATCACTAGAGGCAATTTCTTCACTTTATTAGATTTATGGGTACATGTGCTTTAAATAATGTCAAATCAAGTTTCTCGATAACTCAACAGTTTTGTGTAAAAATGAGCTCAAAATTCCAAATTTTCAGAAACACTCAAATGCCATTTTCTCAAAAAAATAGCTCCAAATTTTTCCAATAGACACTGCTAATTGCACTGTTTATTATGACGTAAAGTTCATTTTGGTGTATTCATTTGTTTTTCAAAAATTACACAAATGTAATTTTTTTGAAATACCTCTCATGCCTTTAATATGAACATTTCCCTCGATTTGTATACATTATCACATATGTGAGTGAAAGTGCTTCAAATGACTTCAAATGAAGTTTTTCGAAAACGCAATAGATTCCTGTGAAAAGAGCTTCAAATTTCGCATTTACAGTAATGTTTAATCACCATTTTCTTAAAAACGGCTTCAAAATTTTCAATGAAAATTTCTATTTTGGACAAGATTTTACTCTTCTTTAATATTCTTGAAGTCACATTTCGGTTCTACTATTAAGTTACCGAAAAGTTAAGAAAACGTCAAGAAAATGTACTTTCGGTGATGATAGATGATAGCTGGCCAGAGAAAGGAGGGAGACCTTAAAGCCAAGGAAACTAGAAAAAATTGCCAAGAGAAAGTCTGTGTCATTTCATAGCACCTCGAGTTAAAGTTGACTTAAAATTCAACATTGTCTTCTCGAAAATATTGTTTTATAACTTACTTCAAATCACTTTTCTCTTGGACTTGACATATAATAATTGGAGTTACCGTATATCCCATTTATTCCAAACAGGATTCTCATTATATATTACCATTTTTTTTATATTTCAAACTAACAAATTAGAACTAGCGGTACAACAGAATGGCACAGAATTTCTCGGTACTAGTTAGTTTTCTAATTTCTGTGATCTGAGCAAGATTTTTGGTTTCACCACCCGAAAGTACATTTTATTACATTTTTTTCAATTTATTTTTAGGATCCCTTGTGGTAGAACTGAAATATGACTTTCCAAATATTGTAGAATAAAACCTCACCCTGTACAGACATTTTTGTTGAAAAACAACTTGAGCAACATGGGATAACAGCAGTTAAAAGGATGAGAAATATTTAAAATAATACATATGTGTAATTTTTTGTATAAAAAAGGAAAGAATACATTAGGCATGGCATTTATGTCATGTAATTGTCACTTAACACTATTGATTCAAAAAATGTAAAGAAATAATTGGAATTGTTTTGAAAACATGGCATTTGAGTGTTTCTGAAAATACTGAATATCAATCTCATTTTCACAGAATAGTTTTGAGTTTTTGAGAAACACAATAAGACATCATTTGAAGCACTTGAACTCACAAATGCAATAATGTATAAAAATGCTCATATTGTAATGTATAAATGACATTAAAGAGATGTCAAAAAAATTACATTTGTGTAATTTTTGTTAAAAACAAAAGAATTCAGGAAAATGACTATCTCAACTTATGCAGTGCATTTAGTAGTACCTTCCAAAAGTTTAAAAAAAAATTGTTGTCGTTTTTTGAGAAAATCTTGTTTTGGTTATTTCTTAGCTCATATTCAAAATTGTGTCAAAATGACTAAAATTTTCAAACATGTACTTCACATTAATGGAAGAACCAATTGTGAAGAAAAATTTCATTTAAAATAAAATGCTATTTTCAATCTTGTTTTTGTAGGAAGACAAAAAAAAACACTTTTGAAATTTTTGAAAATTCAGAGTTAACTGTGAAAACGGGGAAAATGCTTACCCTTATATGTGTATTTTGCTCTATTCTTACAAGAAATTTACAGAAACAAATTGTAGCCATTTTTGAGAACATTTGGAAAATGTCGCAGGGGCTTCATTTTTCAATGTTTTTCAAATTTGCAGAGCTATGAGGTAGGTTAGATTGTCTGAGGAATATTCAGTTTGTTAAAAAAGTCCTATGAATAGTTTAAGCACTAGTGTTGTTCACAGACAGAGGGATGTTTTTTTTGAGGGGGGGAGCCTTTTTTAGGGGATCCCAAAATATGTATTTCCTTTGATATCTGGAAATCAATCTTCACAACATTACATAACTTTATCTATGCTATGTATATTACTTCATAGATAGGCCTACAAACACATATGAGGAAGTAAAAATACTATTCCAAAAGTATTTATGGAAGTCTGAATTGAAATTAAGGGCCATCCACGTACAAAGTGTGTGAGTATAGTGAAATTAAGAATGTATGTGACAAAATAATTTTCAAAACTATAATGTCATTTTAAGGAGTATGCAGCTGAAATAGAAAAACTGTCAAAATGAAAAATATTCAACATTATAAAATCTTCAATATACGTCTTTGATGGTCTTACCAAAGTGACAATAGTAGTGCCTAGAAGATTTTAACATTATTAAATTGCAGTTCTAGTAGATCTTCTTATATTACTTTGTAAGCTTTTATTTAATTATTGTTAATAATAGGAAGTTAATTTTTAAATAAATGTACAAACATTCAAAGAAAATCGTTTTATTAACAAACTTAAGAGAAACTATCAAACATATTTACAGACCATAACCAACAATAAATAAAATGAATATAAGAAAGTGAATGATATTAACAATGATGAAAATATTGATATGAAATACGATGAATAAATACTTAAAAGAGTAAAGAGGATTGAGAAGTTCACTGAATCTTTCTCTTTGCAGTTTGGATTTCAGGCAATGTGTTCTCTGAAAAAAACAACATAAGTTAATGATCTGCATATCTGTATAAATGAAGGAAGATAAATACAAATTGTATGGTTTTTAAGAAGACAATACGCGATAAGTAAGTTCTTAAAAAAGTTTTGAACCATTTTACTTAGGCCTATAAATTGTTTTACCAAAAATCCATTCTAATGGTCATTGTTTACATGCCTTTTTGCACCACTATTTTAGCCAGAATAAATGCTCTTTGCATTCTTGTTTTAGTAAAAATAAATGCCTTTTTACTTACATATTTTGGATAAAATAAGTTTCTGAACTTTATGACTCTACTAGTGAAACCCAGCTGACATTGTTCCTTCCTTCATCTCCCTCTTTCTCCTTCCCTCTCCCTTTCTCTCTGTCTCTCTCTCTCTCTCTCTCTGTCTGTCTCAGTCTGTCTGACTCTGATTCTGTTCCTGTCTCTCTCTCTGTCCCTCTCATTCACATTTAGTTGCAGATTCTGCATAGCTCTGAACAGGTGGAGTAATATCAATAAGCGCCAGACCAGCAAAAATGTAATAGAACATTCAAGAAGAGTGAATGTAAGAAACGTTTCTTTGCAGCCTTTGGCCTCAAAATTTTAGTTTTTAAGGCCTTAGAAAGCTTTGTTTAGGAGTTATTTAACAATATAGATTAACAAAATCCTGCAGTGTGTTGTATTTGACTTGAAATTTAGTTTTGCTCTACAGCTCCATCTAAAGAATTTTTCTGATATTTTAATAGTTATTCTGCTATTCGGGGCTGAGATGTATCCAACACATTGGAGATAATTAAAATTAGTCCAGCTGTTCTTGAGTTATAAATGCTGTAACGAAGTCTGAAGACTAACACCAATTTGTAGCTTAGGCTGAATCCAATTTAAGCATGTTATTGACCTTACAATAATGCAAATTAATTTTGAGATACATTTAAAAGGAGAAGAGAGTGTGGGTTCATGATTTGTATAATCTGAAGAAATGAACATTCAAAGTTGAAATTTAAAAAAATTATCACATGAATATGGCCCATATGGGGTTTCTGAAATGATGTCCATGAATAAGACTATAACTTATATAACAATGAGCTATCTGATGAAATCCAGAAACAATTATTCCAGGCACTTACCCCAAATTTTCATGGAGAGACCTTCCCCACAAAGATAACACACCACTGTGAGAATGTATGACAATATAATATGTAGGAATCGCTGGGACCAGTTGAGAATTTCATGAATAGGATACAACCACACACCATGTTGGAAATTCCCAAAAAAAAAAAAAAAAAGATGCACATTCAACAACTCACAATCTTTCATAATAATTTCCAATAACCAAAAACACTGTCTAGAAGGCTATTCAAATAATTCAACTCTGTGACTAAAGATAAAAAGGTTAAATCTAAAGTATCACGTTTCCCCATTCACCATCATTTTAAATAGGGCTCAATCATACCTATTACCTTTTCATTTGCTACTTTTAGCAAAGTCTTCTAGTTTTTAGGGAAACTTGATAATTTCAATTCACCAATTGATATCACATTGATCATTTCCTGATGTGTAAGTTTGGACTTCCTACTTTTGTAAGTTTTGTACAATTTTCACAAAATATTGTTCTAATTAACTAGAATTCTATGTAACAGTACAATCCTATTGAAAAAATATTACTGGCCTTATACACGACTTGCATCAAACTGAATCATCTACAAAATATATTTATTGTGTATTTCTCTGATTCTAAAAAACATTACCAAAATTCAAAAAGTTGCTGTATTGTCAATATTCAAGGGCTTACCATGAAAAGTAGACACTAGCAAATACAGTTATACTAAGTATTGCTGTACGTCTTGATTCAGGATGAGAGTAACCATGGCAAGTGGTTGCAATCTCCACTAACACCAAAATTGCAATGTTGGTATGAATAGCGTGGTTGCACCATGAAGGAACAACAAGTTCAGCCTCAGCAGGAAAGACCAACGATCGATCAAAATTATAAAATCCCCAAAACAAGACCGTCACAGTCTGTAAAACATTGAGAGATATTATTTATTTATTTAATTTTATAATAAAATTTTTAACTTAAGCAAAAATACTCAACTTTTTTTTGGATTTAAATTTCTTAAAGAATTAAAATCATTGTGTGTCATCAGCTCTTATGCAAACTTTTAACAATTATCATTGTGTTTTCTTTTTGTTCTTGATATTTTTCAACAATTTTGAGCTAATTTTCTAAAAACTTTTATAGCCTTTTACAACATAAGCAAAAAAGTTTATTTTCAGAATATTATTTTCAAATCATTAGGACTGACAAAAAGGCTGTTGATAAAAATGATTAAAAAATTATTAATCTAAAGTAATACTTACTAAAGCCAATGGAAAAGCAAATGCTCGAAAAGTGAAATTCCTCAGGTGCACTACATTTTCTTTGGCCTTCAATAAAACTTCTGAATCTGTCATTTGTAAGAGATCATGAGCCAAACACAATGAAAAATACCAACATTGCACCACCTGAATGACAAACAACAAATTAAGTATGAATATTGTTTCAGAAAATCTTATCTCTGAAGATTAGTATTGTTACTTGAGTAACGACATTTTATAAAATCGAATTATAAAAACCAAAGAGTGAAAAATGCATACTTACAAAGTTCCAGCTGGTAAAAAAGCGGTATGAGAATTCAGCCATAACACGAATGTACTTGTATTTGTGCACGTGATTTCCCACATCAATCATAAATGTCATATAATAGATCACAAACATATGATGAATTAAAGCACCAAGATGAAAGAATGTGCTGAAGCGGTGTCCACGTATGGAGCCCAACCACTTTGACATTATTAAAGAAAATTAGTAATTTTTTGAGACAAAAAATAAGTGACAAACTAGCCTGAATCTACAGTTTTTTCAGATTTTTTTTTTCTGTTGTTTATTTATGAATATTCACTCAAAACAGACACTATAAATTCCCAACTCCACTCTTGGATGTTCCCAGCTCAGGCTGCTGGCATAGACTGGCACCCCACATGCCTCTTTGCTGTTATAAGGAAGGTGAGGGTGATATTAAGGCTGTCACTTTCAACCAATCCCAGACAAGTCTTCAAAGCATGGGAGAAACTAACCAATCACAACACAGAATCCATATTTCATCACAACAAGAGGATAAAAACAAACAAGTTCACCTTACCATATAAAGGCTGCAAGAAATATTAAGTCTCAGGCTCTAAATGATATTCCTCGAAGGTAAATGACAAAATAAAGGGGAATAATAAATTGGATAAAAATACAAATTGAATAGGGAAACATGAACACTAACTACAATAAAAAGCGCAAACGTTTTCAAGAAACAGTAAAAAGTAGCATATTCAATAACATGAACACAAGAAATTATGAAATATTATTCAAATATTATTTTAAAAATTGTTTTTTAATTGAACTTTGAAATAGTTTATTTAATGTGGTATTAGACTGGCAATGTACATTTTGTGTAAATTACAGGTCTGAAGAGAGATCAATTAAGTCCAGAGGCATCAGCAAAGCAAAGGTAATGTAATAATTGACAAATTGATGCCATTCAGAGAATTAAATTAAATGTGGCTGAAAATTCAAGAACAAATGAATTCATTTGGAAATTAAACTTTCACCTGTGTTCCTTTATTTGGATCTGTTTCACAGCAGCCATTATTCAATTTTGAGGCCAGTAAAGTTAAAAATTGTTGTACCAAGAAATGTGAAGAGTTTCCAACCTTTCATCTTCAAGATCACATCAATATTTTTAAAAATAATTTTGACAGTAATGCAGATCAAACATACATAAAAAGGTGTTTATATTAAAAATGATATGTCAATTTATATTTTCGAATTAAATTTATCTTAAACATTCCACTTGTGCCACACATACTTACAGCTTCAAATTTAATCATTATTATTATATTATCTATATATCATTATTTTCTATTTTAATGTAATTGTCATTTAATAACAAGATCATTTTAAGGGTGAAATTTGCAGTGTGCAGGCATATTTCTGATGTTTGTCTCCCCAATAAGATGCTCATGTGTGGTACCTAACATAAAAATAATCATTACTTTCAGTAGAGTTAATTTCATTTAGGCTGAGGGTGGTGAGTAGTATTAGTAATTACCAAACCAAACTTTTGACCAATTATTCATGTTGTGACCAAAAAAATTGGAAAAAGTTTTAAGTAAAAATGTTGGGAAAAAAAAGTCAGTCCTAAAACTCACCAAAACTTGTGATAAATCTCTTTCAAAACCCAAGTATCATGTGGGACATGAAATAATATGAACTAAATTGGATGAAATTTTTAGGAGCTAATTTCTTTTCACAAACCAATTCACAGTGTGCACTCATCAATAGTGGTCCCAAGAAGGCCATGCAATATTACTGAATTTATTGAAAATAATTACCTAGATCTTTGATCTTATCACATCTAAGCCAGATTCTCATGAATATAATCATATTGTTATTTCATGCTAACAAATAAAAAAATTACTGTTGAGGGTTTGAAAATATTGATGAGTGTTTGAACTGAAATTGGCCTCTATGTAAAATACTTTCTGGATATGCCTGTGACACTCATTAAAATACCAAAGTTGCCAAAATAAGCACTATCTTTATAGAAGTAATACTTACTTCATAAGGTACACCTTACGAAGTAATATTAAGAATATTGTGACATTAAAATAAGTTTCACTGAAAAAATGAAACTATAAACAACTGAAATAGGAAAATTGTTTGAAAATGAAAGATACTCAAACATTTCAAAATCTTCAACATATCGTTCATTGAATGTCTTACCAAGGTTACTATCTTAGTGAATGGGAATTTGAAATAATACAATCTCATTGCAGTTCTATTAGATATTTTGGTTTTTATTTGCATGCTGCCTGTTGATTGATAAAAGGAAGTTTATTTTTAAAATAAATACACAAAAATTCAAAAAAAAGGTTTTTATTAACAAACTTCTGAGAAACTATCAAAAACATGTAACAGACCATACCCAGCAATAAATAAATGAATATGAGAAAACAAATGTTATTAACAATGAAAAAGTACAAAGGTATGAATCATGATTCATAAATAATTACCTAGGACAGTAAACAGGAGGAAGCAGTTCACTGAATCTTTCTCTTAGCAGAACAGATATCAGGCATTGTGTTTTCTGTAAAAGAACAAATAAATTTATATATATATATATATATATATATATATATATAATATATATATATATATATATATATATATATATATATATATATATATTGTATTTAGAAAATCCACTTTAACACTTTTCATGGGACCATAGGGAAATGTAATTATGGGAAGTGTAAATATGAACAAATCCTTCCTTTTTTCCTTCCTTTTTTCCTTCAAAACTATGAATATAATATATTTAGACACAAAAAATAAGCATTATAATATGCTTCAATATGCAGAATTTGGTACATAATAAACAATATTACAGGGTCAAATAGAAATCTGGCCCAAATGTGGAACATCGAAAATCGCAGGCGTACACCAAACGTAGTAAATTCCATCCACTGATGGAAGCCATTGACGAAGCAACAATGTATTTATTGTTGGACGAAGAGAGGGCAATGGTATTACTATTAGAAAAAAAACGCGAAGTTTACATATTCCCCAATTCAATAAAAAGTTCGTTTTGGCAGTTCGTAATGATTTCCGACCAGTATATTTTATAATTTCTTTGATTTCAGAAATAATGAAAAGTGGGTTCATGAAACGAATTTAGTCAAAAATAAATGGAGAATCCCATACTTTGAGCTATTAAAGGATGGGGAAAAGTACGTTTATTTTAGAATAAGAAAGGGTGAAATTGTAAAGGAGAATGATATAAAATAAACAAATGATCGAGAGGCTACCTTTCTTATATTCTTCTAGCAAAGCACGTTGGTCGTTTTGTCTTCCTTTTTTTATATAATATCGCTGTAAGGTCATGAAATGAAAATGTAAATAAGCTGCTAAATAATGATTTTCACTGTTTTTAAATCGTTTAGTCGTCATGTATCATTTAATAAAACTATAATATCGCACCATTTCAATAGTCTTACGGCCCGAAGCGGGAAAGTGCAGTGTGCGCGACGCGAACGGTGTTGCGGTAAACATAGTTCCGCATAGTCCCGACGGTGTTGCGGTAAACATAGTTGTTAATTGCGGGAAAATTTAAACTATACTAACGTAAAAGCGGAGTATTTAACATTGTGAGTATACGAAAACGGATGGGACCAACAAGAAATGCAGAAAATCGTAAATTACGGGAATGTAAAAACTGGGTTTTATTGTATACTACAAAATATGTTTTATACATTTTTTTGAAATTCTTTAAAAATTAGTTCCGAGGCAACATTTCTCTTGCTTCATCATGCACCCCATGTAGTGGTGTAGTGTCACCATTTTGTATTAGGTAAAACACTAATTACTATAATCAACAGTGAAGTATTAGTGAACAACACAGTAGATAATGCTTATTGAGGAAACACAGGATAAATGCAGCAAAGGAGGAAGAATAAAAAAATGGATTCTTTAACAGACTACTTTTAGGAAATCCTCAGAAACTTGTGAGGGATTAAAAATGTTTCTTAATTTATATTAAAAAACTTTTTATTTTTATTTAATTTTAAATGATTTTGATGTTAGAAAAACTTTTTTTTTTATTCTAATTTATTGTGTTTATTAAATAATTATGTTAATTATTATTTTGCTATAGCTGCTGCCCCTTTTACCTCCACTGATTACAATCTTTTCTATGTCTATGTTTATTTATCAATAAAAATAATTTACAGAAATAAACTATTTAGATTGCTCTTTTAAAGACGCCTAGATTACATTAGGAATGGAGGTATAAGGAGAGCAGTGAAAAATGCAAAGGGAATAAAGTCTGTTGCTATCAACTGATTTTGGAAATTTCTCAATTGTTTTTATCAAGACTTCACAATTTATTTCGTAATTCACAGTGAATTTAAAACAGA
This sequence comes from Teleogryllus oceanicus, assembly GCA_964035755.1. NCBI lineage: Eukaryota > Metazoa > Arthropoda > Insecta > Orthoptera > Gryllidae > Teleogryllus > Teleogryllus oceanicus. The sequence continues at coordinate 3,574,554 of CAXIVR010000010.1, forward strand.
TTTTAAGAAACATTGAAAGAGCTAATTAGTGGCAATTACTTTACAATTCAAATTTTTTGTTGATAATTACACATAAATGAAAAAGAATTGACATTATAATCCCACTCACTAAAACTGCACTAGCACTTCTTCAGATGGATTTGAAACTTTTTGAAAATAGAGTTTTGAAAAAAGAGTTTTATAATGAGAGCCCAAATATTTGGCAAAATACTTTTTCCTTCTAATGTAAGACTTTTAGCAACAAGAATCACTTAATTTTTCTTCTGGTGTTGTTTTAGAAGATTTTCATTTTGCTGTTTTCTGCATGTGCCTTCATTATCAAGTGTAGAATTTTGTGAATTAAATATGAGGTACATTGAAACTGAGCATTTCAAAATGATAACTAAGAAGTCTATGAACAAGTCTGTAATTTGAATTGTATTGAACTACCTGATGAAATTTAGAAAGAGAAAATTATTGAAAGTACTTACCCCAAATTTTCATGGAGAGGCCTTCCCCACAAAGGTAACACACCACAATAAGAATATATGAAATGATAATGTGTACAACTCGTTGGGACCAATTGAGAATATAAAAAATAGGATAAAGCCATACACCATGTTGGAAATAAGTTCCTAAATAGCTACAAAAAAAAAAAAAAGAAAAGAAGGTGTTAAAAAATAGAAACAGAGGAGTAAAATAAAAAAATAAAACACAGATACATATAAGGCACAAACTAATCAGCTCACATATCTGTTTTCAGTAATTTTCTACATCAGAAAACAATAAATCTTGAAAGCCTGATTCAAACATTAAGACCGTAGATATAATATTAGAAAAGGATAAATATATATTTTCATCATGTTCTGCCAATTGCCCTTATTTTCAGTAATACAGCATGTTATTATTGCTTACCAGCATTTCATTTGTATTCTGTAGAAAAAGCTATAGGCTTTTTGGGAAAATTGATAATTTCAACACATGAAGTGATATCAAAAATGTGTTCCATAATGTGAAAACTGTTGTAAATTTAGCACAATTTTAAGTAAATATGAATCTAAAGAACTGGAATTCCATGTATCATATTGACAACATAATACTTGTACCAAATTGCGTCAGTTAGAGAACACACTTATTATTATCTTTCATTGATTTTACAAAAACATCACATCATCCTAAAGGCACTATATTGTCAATATTATTGCTTACCATGAAAAGTAGAGACTGGCAAATACAGTTATACCAAGGATTGCTGTGCGTCTTGATTCAGGATGAGAGTAGCCATGGCAAGTGGTTGCAATCTCTACTAATACCAAAATTGCAATGTTGGTGTGAATAGCATGGTTGCACCATGAAGGCACAACAAGTTCAGCCTCAGTAGGGTAGACAAAAGATCGATCAAAATTATAAAATCCCCAAAACATGACAGACACAGTCTGTAAAAATCAGAAGATAGTGGTTTATTTATTTGGTTTTGAACAATAATTAAAATAAAAATAAACTTTTTTGAAAGAAAAAAAAACAAAAAAAAACGTTCATTTCATTTATTAACTTTGCTCAAGTTTTGCTATATAAGAAAAATAATTAAAAATTCTATGTTAACAATATTATCTTACTATTATTTATAGGTCTGACTGAAAATCTGTTGATGAAAATAATAAAAAAATTATTAATTTGAAATAATACTTACTAAAGCTAATGGAAAGGCAAAAGCTCGGAAAGTGAAATTCCTCAGCCGCACTACATTTTCTTTGGTCTTCAGTAAAACTTCTGAATCAGTCATTTGAAGGAGGTCATGAGCCAAACACAGAGAAAAATACCAAAATTGCACCATCTAAATCCAAACAAAAAATTGTTGAAAATTGTGTCAGAAAATCTACTCTGAATATAAACATTATTTTTTGAGAAACAATATTTAATAAAACATAATCCTAAAAACAGAAGAGTAAAAGATTAATACTTACAAAGTTCCAGCAAGTGAAAAAGCGGTATGAGAATTCAGCCATAACACGAATATACTGGTACTTGTGAATATGATTTCCAACATCAATCATGAAATTCATGTAATAAATAACAAACATATGATGTACTAACGCTCCAAGATGAAAGAATGTGCTGAAGCGGTGTCCACGTATGGAGCCCAACCATTTCGCCATTGTTCAAGAAAATTACTATTTTTTTTTAGACAAATATTCCTGAGATTAATTTTGAATCTAGCCTTTTTTGCAATTATTTTTTTCAGATGAAATTTTTTCTCTTGAGTTTATGTATATTCACTAAAAAGAGGCACTACAAATTTCCTACTTCACTCTTAGATGATTCCAGCTCAGGCTGCTGGGACAGACTGACATCCCACATGTCAATTTGCTGATATAAGAAAGATCAGGGTGATATTGAGGCTGCATCTTTCCACCAATCACAGTCAAGTAAGCAAAGCATTGGGGCAACTGGCCAATCACAATTCAGGTTCCACACTCACTGCCCAATAATATGACAAAAACAAACAAGTTCACCTTCCCAGACACAGGCTGCAAAAAATTATAACTTATAAGCTCTAAATAACCCCTGAGGGTGGACAAAAAAGAGGGACATTTAGTTGGATAAAAATATAAATTGAATAGGGTAACATGAACTCTAACTACAATAAAAACAAACACAATTTTTCATGAAACATTTATTGTGTTCAATAATATGAACAATAGAAATTATCATATAGGCCAGCTGTTTGACAACCAGTAACACAAGGAACATACAACTAGTTATTCACCCCAGTTTTCACACTTGGTACTGAGTTTAATCTTGTGACCAAGGCCAAACAAAGAGAAAATAAACTTGCGACCTCCGGGGGAAAGGGTTATCATACAAGGATGCCATTCCCCCTCAGCTGTCTCTGTCTGTGCTGATGCTGCTGGCCACGCATGTCTGAACACAGCCCTACTCTGTGCAGAGCCCTTTGATATGTCAGAGACGGTCGCCAGGACTCTGCCTTCTCAGGCAAGAAAAATATTGAGCAAACTCTAAATCTACTCTACATTAAAACCAGCTAAAAGAGCAGCCAGCTTACGCTCTCGTCCATTCCAGGACGTGACACCTTATGCAACTGGTGAAGAGATCCGGAGCAAAGACCCGGAGGCACTGAAAGGGGGAAAGGGGCTGGGCGAGGGGGAGCGGGGCACACTTATCACCACAAGTGTGTCCACACAACCGATGCACACCAAACAAAACGGACATTCCAGTTTTTGAAAACAGGAGGACCATTTCTTTGAGGAATGATTGAGATGGATTACCGAATTGAAAGAGGTTTAATTACACACTACTACAATACGTAAATTGCTATAATGGAATGTCCTAAAAGAAGAATAATCATCTCTAAGGGTATTACTACGTACTCTCAGTCTTGTGACCCTGTGTTTAAACAAAACATTTATATACTTATCAATAAACATTATGTAACAGAGTGTAATATATTGCGTTACTGGAGAAACGTTCACTCATCACACATAGTTTTCTCCCACAGCACTTTGACTAGAACGTAGTTAATAATAAAAATTGTTCCAAAGAGTCTTTTTCTTGATGACCTTCAGAAACATTAGCACCAACCCACATGACATGTCATTACTTCTATTCAAGTGTCAACATCACATGTTTCTTTCTTTTTCGTTATTGTGATGTCCTCACCCTAACCAACAACCAATCCCGTAAGGTGACACGTCTCAGATGAGACAATTCAGCAGTCAGAGGATTTAAAACAGAGAACTTTTTACAGCTAAAATGGAAATTTGAGAAAGCGAACCATCTGGTTAAAACCGAGTGGCTGGCCTTGAAAAAACGGCCCCCGGCTTGCGCACGGGACCCTGAACCACAGTCGAATAAAACTGCTCATTTCTCACCCATTAAAACGTTGAAGACATGCTCTGGTGGATGGGAGTCCACCATGATATGTCAACCGAGCTTCGTGCAGAAGATTGTGCAGTGCGAGAACCAAAGCTCGGCTGGTTCACTGGAAAGGAGGCAACGATCTCCACTCGTGCACACACAACCAGCCTCCCAACTTTGTACTGCCAACGCCAGCGCCCTACACGATTCGAGCTTAGTGCAGCTAAAGCAGCCTCAGACGATGCGGGCACGCTTTTAAGTAGGACCGTCGCGAGCGATCTACGTTCGCGAAGAAAAACAACTTGGCTAGCACGTAGTATAAGCGAACAACTTCGTTGTTCCCACGCAGTCCGCATCGCTAAGAGGAAAACTACGAGGGCGGGCAAAGCGACAACGGCCGAAACGGCACATGCCGACTGGCCTGAACACCCAAAATCTGCGAAAAATCCGCCTACGAATTCGAACTTGCTGTGACGATAAAAAATATAACAAAAAAAGAAAACACTAACTCATCTACACTAAACAAAAGTAAAAAAAATTAAAAATCGACACATGCCTCAGGAGAGAATGCATTTACAAGAAAAGATTCACACAACGCTACTTATCCAGAGCCCTACTCAACTCGGAAAAGCTGTTTCGAGTGCTGGCCGGGGCGTGGGGGCCCCGGGACTACGAGAAGAATCGCACCGGAGCGCGATAGGATACGGAGAAGAAGAGCGGAAACACAACGCCTAGGCCCCTCTAGGCCTACGCTACGACGGAGGGAAGAGACCCAAGGGGCGGAGCCGGGGGAGGGGTGGAGGGGGGTAAGAACTCCGCCTCGGAACATACATGCGTTGCTGACATGCAAATGCATTGACAAGTCCAACACTATAGAAGATTCTCTTAAAAACTAAATAACATGTTGGAGAACTGAGAATGCGGCCGCCGGGGCGCCGAGTCGGGCGGAGAGGCGCCGCCCACGCCCCCGGCCGCGCCGCGCCCGCGTCGTCCCACGCTGCCCCGCGCCGCACGCGGGCTTCTTCCAGTAGGGGGCGGGCCGCGGCCGGGACTTGCCCGCGCCGCCGCCGCCGCTGCCGAAGCCCGGCCCGCGAGGCTTCTTCCAGTAGGGGGCGGGCCGCGGCCGGGACTTGCCGCCGTTCGCCATGCGGTCCTTGTGCTTGCGAGAGCCCAGGTGCTGCGGACAGACATCACACCGCGCGTCAGGCGCTTTCAACGACGTAACGACTCCCAGGACCGGCTTTATGAACAAAGGGGCGCTCGTATGTGGACGGGCTATGGCAGCCCGACGGCAACATGGTTGCCGACATTTTCAGCACTAGCGCTTTAGATTTTCGCTTTTTCTGACATTTAGCTGGATCGAATTCAACCTCTGGTGAAGAATCCTAGCGGTCGTTGCTCTCATGAATAGTTTTTCGTAGATTCTCCGATCAATACCAGGCGAATGCTGGAGAAGTACCTTGAGAAATTCGCCACGAACCGTGCGCGAGCGCTCCTTCCTCATCGTTGTCTCCTCCTCTCCCCCTATACGCATAACACTGTCACTCATGATCATTGCCAGATTACCGAACAGGCTGAATAGGCTGCAGCCTGGGGCAGGCAATTTTGGGGGACGGACGAATTTCAGCGGATGCATGAACTTTTGAATGCTTTTATAGAAATATTCCATATTTGTAACAAAAGAAAATGTTAATTAAGCAAATATATATCCATTGCTATATACAGATGAAATGAATACAAAAGTATCGAGTATTTATTAAATCTATCGTGGTGAGAACTATTTATACGTATAGGTATAATCAGGGCTTCATTTCTGGCGGAACGCGACGGAACGGCGTTCCGGTACCTCCGGAATAATTATTAAATTATAATATAAATATTCAACTATTTCTATTTATATTTAATTGGGGGGCGCGTTCCGGAACCTAAAATTTTATAAATCAAGCACTGTTTATAATCTATACGCACACAATATTTGCGTCGGTTACAAATATTGTAAAACAATTTTTTTAGTCAACATACTATAAATAGCTTTAATGTTATAAAAATTAAAAGGGCGCTAAAACATTTGACAGCCTAGGGCACACATAAGTTAAAGTCAGGCACTGCTCATGATAGGGAGATAAGTCGGAAGCTTAGAGCTTGTCCCGGCTGGGACGGTGCCCCGCTAGGAAAGATATCCAGAGGGAGAAACCCTGCAAGCTTACATGTATGACGGCGCAGGATCTCACGTTTCAATGTGGAATAACATAGCTTCTCCTGTCAAACAGGACATACACTAAGAATGATGATTATGAAAACAATAATCACTCACTCATGAAAATTAAAGTTATTCCGTTCCGTTATTCCAAACTCAGGTGTCTGTGAAAACCTCCAGTAGAGATAAACACGAGACCAGCAAACCTTCATGGGTAAAACTATCATTTATCTGGAATGTTTATGGGGCTCTTTTAATCAACTCCGTCTCTATCTGCTCGTCAAAACATATTTGGAGCAGGCGGAAATTCTCCCATTGCATTAGAAAACCCTGTCAAGGCCGGATTAACATCATAAGGGGTATAATCATGACTAAACTAAGGAGACCCGTAAAATATTGGGCTGCTAACATGAAATCAAAATTAATCTGAAAATAACGATTACCTTTGCAATTTGAAAATGTATTTAAAATATTTTTACACTTTATTACCTAAAATGAAAAGAATTATTAGGGTCCCTAGCACCAACTTCCCTTATGCATTAATCCAGCCTCGCCTGTCGCCTTCGCATCCTGTCCACTGGCGGCCCTGTCTCCTCCCCAGCGCAAGGCCTCCTCCGTTGGAAGCCGTCAGCTGTCCCGTGACCGCTGTCGCACCGCGGGCCAATTGCGCAACGGGGCGCGTTGCGTAACCGGAGCCGGCAGGCCCAGCCCTGGCGGAGGCGGAGATGGCAATCCGGCCAGCGGCGAGTCCGGGGAGGTCTCTTCACGCATTGGTATCGGGGCCGAGAAATTCTTACGTACACGCGTAGGGGGCGTCTATAAACTGCGAGCCGCTAAAGAGGAGGGAGCGAGTTTGAGGCTCTTACTTAGGGGTAAGCTTACAAGCTGTTACAAGGGGTGTTAGCTTAGTGTTAAGTAACACGCACACACACACACACACACACACACACACACGTTAAATATACATACATATATATATATATATATATATATATATTCACTAATTATTTTTAATTTTAAATAAATTAATAGTAAATTTTACAACATATTGAATTTTTTTATATATAGTATATTGGATTAAGTTCGTTAGATCACGAAGAAAACATTCAAAACTAATCTACAGTGTATTCTATAATTCAGTTAAATTGGCACAGCAGACCCTCGCCCATGTGTCATCCACGACGGCGTGTGCACGGCTCGACAGACATTTTCACGACTGAGCGTCCTTCTTTCACTCAAAAATTGTTCCCAATCTTCTTGTTAAGTACAGTCAGCATCGCCAACTAATTCTGACTTTAATTATCATACATTTGAAAATATAAAACAATTCAATTTATAGAAATTGTTTGACTGTGATATATTTTATTTTTTCTTCTTGTTAAAGGGCAAAGCTTGTCAAAGATGCAAGCTGTACGTAATTATTTAGGGGGGATTCATGCTTGCGAAAACGGATGCGTCATAATAGGTAGAGGGGGATTCAAAATACGCTTTACGTAATTTGTGGACGGTCCCTTTCGGACTCCGCCGGAAAGGGGGAGAGTTTTCCAATATTTTTTAAACAGAATTTTACAATAGTGCACAAATATTAAAAATAGATTAATATTAATATTTGGAATTGTAAAGTTCATAGTTTATTTTATTATTCAACTAATTTCTTCTGCTCGAGTTTTTAATATTAATAAGCATGACCCATAGTTCCGTCATGCTTAGGACTTTTCAAGACAGATATATGGCCATGATTGGCATCTAACAACGAAATTCAAGGGAGGGGGTACTAATAAACACCAACACGTTAGAGCACAGTTATACGTTGTGATTCAACAAGAACTGAAATATTCTTCAAGGTACGGGGAGTGATCTAGGACCCCAAATTTACGTTTTATTTCAATAATGGATTCCGTATATCTTTATTCCGTTACCATGTGTGCTTATTTTGTCACAACGTATTGTGAGAACATCAAGCTGTTGAAGCACATTGGCCCAGAGGCTGCGGTACAAACTTTTTACATATTGTCTAGAATTATATAGTCCAAACGGCAAATAATATATTAAATATCACTGTTAAAATTAATGATACTTTCCTTGTGATGCTCAGTATAGTCTCTAATTGTATAGAATCAGTTATGTAGCAGAATCGATTTCACTTGGGATTTCAACTTTTCTATCGAATTTAATCGTTTAATGTCATCTGGCAAAATGTAAAATAATGTACATGTATTGTATGTGATTTTTTTGTAGTGAGCTGTTGATTCTGTCATCTGATGAATATGATTACTACGTCGAGTATTATAAACATGGGCGTTTACTGAAAATATATTCCCGCCCTTAAGCAAGTCATTTTTGACAAAACCCACTGATTTGTAAGTCAACAGACAAGGTAATGGTAAAAATTCTAGATTAATAAAGAGGCTTACAAGAATCACGGAAGAATTTCGGAGCAGCATGCTATGAATCCTTTGGCCTTTCAGGGATTCTGATTTTAGTTATTAACGGCATTAGGCAGGTAAACAGCAAATAACGAACCTCGCCTGCTATTTGTTATCGGCTATGTGCCGTTCAATACTTTTCCTAATACCATCTTCTTCTCCTGAGTACTATAAACAAGAGGTAAACTTTCTGCCAAAAAATTCAGTATTCAGATATTTATTTAGTAAAAAAATATAAAAAACTGTATGTGAAGTACGGGGAGAAAATCATCTGCGCACGCTTTCTTGAGTTTCGAAATCCTTTCCCAACAATTTAACTATTAATAGTTGAAAGATGAAAAAAGAGTTTTAAAAAATATTATTATTATTATTATTAATAATAATAATAATAATAATAATAATAATAATTTTTTCGTAACTATAGACAGTATATTCACGTTCTATATAACTGTTATCAACAATGCACGATAAGTATTTCAGCTGTTATTAAAATTATTAGCTTGTATTAACGCGAACCAACGGCGGCCGACATTATCGCCTGTTATCAGTGCAGCGTTACAACGACCATTGTTGCAACAAGCAACAAATTGCTTTAACATTCTTGATACCGCAAGCAACAAAATGCAAATGGATAGAAAAATATAATATTTAAATATATTGATATATTCATCAAAACTACTAGTTTTTGCACGAGTTCATCGTTTCCGTACCTTATGATGCCAAGCAAAATAATCCATTCGTTCGTGGACCAATCAAGGACCCATAAAACCGGGATTCTGGCTACTCCACGTGTTAGGGGATTTTTTTCTTAATTTAGCAACTGGAGTTTTCCACTTCCTTGTTTTCAGGGCCCGGAAAATAATTTTTTTTCTGTCGAAAATTCGCCGTTTTCTCGCGCAGCGTTGCATAACTTTCTCTCTACTACATACATTACTCACGTATATGAAAAAGTAAAAACAGGACACATTTACAAATAATGACACGTCGCAACTATACAATATTTCGTAAATAAAAAGATTTCCGTTAAAAAAATAAATTAATTTTCCATATTAGGAATGAGGCAGTCGAATGTTCTTCCAAGCGTGACGAACGATTACTGATAATATGTTCAAATAAGAAGACTAGTGATTAGAAAAAGGGTTACGAATATGTCTTATAATATATATATATATATATATATATATATATATATATATATATATATATATATATAGGAATTTATGACAACGCTAAAAGCTATTAAAGACAATATAATATTAAAAAAAAGTAGATTGTCAGAGAAGAGTTTTCTCCTATTTAAAACTACGCGGTATAGTGCATCAGAACAAGAATTTTTTTAGATCAGATGATTGAGATACTGTGGCGAGCGCATCGTGTTTTTTGGTCATAGGAATATATATATATATATATATATATATATATATATATATTTTTATTTGTGTGTGTGTATATATATATATATATATATATATATATATATATTTAATTTTGTAAAGAAAGGGAGAAAAGTGGTGTGTGTGTGTGTGTGTGTATAGAAACCATGACACTTTCTTTTCAAGATTCGAATGACTGCATCCAAGCACATTTCAAATTACATTGGCATTGGAGAGAAACCGCCTCAAATGAAGCGAAAGTTTCGAAATTACAGTGTGGTTCGAAAATGGAACCAGCACCACTTTCTATACCGTTCTTTGCATGTATGCTGCATGTATGCAGTTTGCAGTATGCAGAACAGCATGTATGCTGTTTCTGAGAAAATAATTGATTAAAATTTAAAAATTGCCTATGTTTGACGCCAAATTACGCAAAACATTCATATTTTCGAAAAATGAACGTGACCTTATTTGAAGATCTGCTTTTGATGAACTCATTTCATTATGACGAAACATTATATTTTCATAATTGTTGATGTAGGAAGACGCCGAAAAAGTTTTGAATTTTTGTAATTTTCAAAAAATCAGGCATTTCAATGAAAATCAGACATCCACTATTGTCTTAAGCGTTCTTTATGCTATCCGACAACAAAATTTAATCAAAAAATTTGGTGCCCTTTTGTGAAAATTTTAAAATTGTCCCAGAAGCTTCATGTACAATACCCCCCAAAATTAAAGTATCGGTTCAAATTCAGGAGCCGCGACATCAGCAAGATCGATTGGGGAATATCAATTTTGGAGAAAATTGGCTGAACGATTTTGGCGTTAGTTTTGTTCACAGTCGGACGGACAGATGAATTTCGGTATCAAGGATCCACAAAACGGATTCTGGCTACCTCACGGGTTAGAGGATTTTTTCTACATTTTACAACTGAATTTATCCACTTTTTCGTTACCACAGAGACTGGCAATACGAGTTTTTCTGGCGAATATTCACCATTTTCACATAGCTTAGTTAATGTTAGTTAATGCCTTCTTTTGCGTGGCGAGACTCGGGCCATCAGGCCCGCTCTTCCTTCTGACCATGCAAATTTCGCTAAGCTCCTTTCACCATCTAGCGGAAAAAGAAGGCGACGAAACAGGCGACTTGAATTTTGCTCAGAGGCTTCTTTTAGGCTTAAGGATCTTTTACATGCAGTAAATCTACTACATGGGACGGACGTCTTTCCTTCCCCTCCGAAGGAAGGCGTACGAAGGATTTTTTCGCCCTTAAAACTCCACGGCTTCGATCGAGTTTGAACCCGCCAACTTGGGTACAATAGTCTGGTACGCTAACCGTTATACCACCGAATCCGCTAACATTATACAAAACTCTAAAAAGCGAGAATGTAAAAATAATAATAAATTCAGTTAACCAATCGGCTCATCTTGTTAGTTTAGCATTTTTTCATAGATCACGTCCCGGAATTTCCAGAACTGGTAACCTAAGTTAGCAAACATTACATTAGCGTTGAGGTGTGGAAAATGTTGTTTGGTGTTGCCTTAGCTCGTTCCATTCAAGTTCAAAGATTTTCATTTGCATAATTAGAGCAGCATAATGAAAGTCAAATTGACCCTGCGGCCCCACTTGCGAGTCAATTGAACGTTATCTGACGCGCAACTTAAGATGCTATGGGCCCAAAGTGCTTTCTGAAGAACATATTCGAATTTCTAATATTATTTTTCTATATTATTTAAGGGTTTGTTGTCCAATGATGAGTTTGACATTGAGAACATGATGTGTTAAGCTCAAGGAGACATTTCCAGAACCTATCCTTTTCCGAGGATAATACAAGGTCGACTAGCCATTAGACATTTAAACTCGCTGCTCTGGGGAAAAGAAGTATTCAGATCTACTAAGAAAATACGTTTTTACACTGTAGTTTAAATGATAGCACTTTATGGCCCAAAAACATGGCAGTTAACGAAAAAAGAAATTTATTTTTTTGAGAAGATATTGTGGAATATCTAAAGTGAAACACATTAGAAATGAAATTGTTAAACCAATTCAGTACAAATTCGAGTTCATACAAATATCAGTTATAGTTGAAATGGGAGCAGCAAGGCTAAAATGGTTTGGTCACATGAAAAGATCTGATTATGGGAGATGGCCCAGAAAGGTTTGTGAGTGTTTCTGTTAGAAGAAAAAGAGGTAGACAGAGAGAGGAGTGGCAGAATCAGGTTTTTAAAGATATGCAACGAAGAGGTCCACAAAAGGGTTCACATAAACAATAATTTAGATCAACATATCCAAAGCTTGGAAGAGGTCGTTCTTCACAGACGGTTGGGTACAAGTCGGCAACATTGCGAATCTTCCCAACCGTGGACCCGTGACTGCACTGAAGACACAGACACATCCAGTCGCAACTTGAAACAAATTTAATGTTTTAGATTATGAACTAGATTTTCCTCGCCGTCCTGATCCTCACCACCCTTCTCTACCATCGACACATCCACACACAAACCAACGCAAACATGCTAGGAAGCGTGTCAAAACCAAAACACGTAAAGCTGCGCATCCGAGCCCATTTGAATACAGACATTCCTACTGAGCCTAAAAAGCAGGTACTTATTTTAGCTGACATCCATGTTGTCGCGGCAGGAAATATCATTCCTTGACGAAGGACATGATGAGGGATAAGAGCCCAAATTTATAGCTGACTTACCCTTGAAATAGTAGTTTATGCAATTAGTTTATAATGTTAAGCTTCATCGCATGAGTACATGTTTTGAAAACGAACGACGTTAGGAGCGAGTTTTCAAATTTGTACGATTGCAATAAAGCAACATTATAAACGAGTTGCATACGCTATTTTTTTGTATAACAGCATTATAAATTTATAAGAGAATCAAACTTAATTTCGCGAAACAACTTTCTTCTGACGTCTCGGGTGCTTGACATCCAACGCCCTCTGGAAATCAAATTCAAGATGGCATTGTTGACATCCGTGCGAGAAAACGGTGGTCGGCTGTTCCGTCTTCTTCTACCTCCCCACGATTCTCTCGCTACTATTGGCTGAATGTGTGATGACGTCATGTCGCGTGCGATAAAATACTGGATTATGCACGATTCGGGGTATCGAAAAGGGTCATTTATAATGATGGTATACAAAAAAGATAATTTATTACATCGGAGCGAATATTTTGTGAACAATCCTTGCAAAAACGCTAATTTTCAACGCTAGTATTCAAAATTCAAGTAGTATATGGCTTGGGGTCGGGATCACAGAATTCACTTCTCCCCATAGCAAGTCACACACAGTTTTTAACTGTTTTTGACGTAAAATAAATATAATTTAAAAAAAAGAATGAAAAAGGGGGAATGATAAAGGGGTACAAGATTGGGATGTGAAAGACGGCTGCAAAACCTGTAAAATACTCGCAAGAAGAAGAATATAAATTATTATATCACAAAATTGTTTCTGGATAATAGACATACTCAACTCAAATACAATTGGTGCTACAGAAAGGCACAGACTTTCTCGTACTAGTTAGTTTTCTAATTTCATTGGCCCGGCTTAGCTCTTCGGTGTCGCCTCATTCTTTTAACACAGCCTGCCATCTATCGCCGCCCAAAGTACATTTTTTTGAAACCTCATTTTTTTGTTTCCTAATGGTAGAACCGAAATATTACTTTTAAAAAATTATAGAAGTGTAAAACCTCTTCCTGTATCAATATTTTCGTTTACAAATTTGGAACCTTTTAAGAAAATGTTTACTTGTTACTGTAAATTTGAAATTTGAAGCTCTTTTTAATGCAAACCTTTTGAGTTTTCGATTGATTGTTACTGATTCCGGAAGCGTCAAGCTAAAATCATTAGTCCCGTAAGTGATGTGCATGTTTTTTCCTCGGAAGGTGGCGGTGATTTTCTGCTGAATGGCGAGATCCGGCTCCGACCTACCGTCGACTAGGGGGATTTTCCCCAACCAGGTACTCCTCCAGCCGAGACAAGCTCTTAGCTCTCGACTGGTCTCCCAGCATAAAGTGTGTGCAGCACCCCTTGGTGATGATAGGACAAGGAAGAGAAAGGAAAGATCGCGCGTAGTCCGTGACCCGTTTGTTAGGATAGTGCTCGGGCATTCGCCTGGTGTTGATCGGAGAAACCACGGAAAACTACCTATCAGAGCACCCGGCCGCTAGAATTCTCCTCCAGACAGCGACTAAAGTCGACCTAGCTGACAAGCTATTGTCCAAAATCCAGGGAGCATAGGGACTCGAACCTAGGACCTCCCGGTCAGTTGAGTTTTCGAAAAATATCATTGGAAGTAATTTAAAGTCCCCAGGCGTGTATTTCCGTTTAAATATCGATTTTCGCAGCAATTTTCCACAGCACATATCGATTTCCCGCAGCATCACATAACTTTCTATACACTATGTTTATTGCTTCGTAAAAACGTAGTACGTATACGATAAAGTAAAAATAATATTAGGTGTCTTTGACCACCAACAAAACGGCTTTTTCTGTCAGTTCCCTTGATCCCCTGAGCAAACACTGAGTGATAATTAGCTTTTCTTCTGAAGGCTAAATGAAGCTTTTCGCCATTTTAAACTCTTTTTATCATTAAATAAATAAAACATACCAAATAATTTTATTTCAACGGGCTAAGGATGGGGCGAGTAGCCGTCGTGATGGTCTGTCTTTCGCCACTTACACTTTTAAAACAATTCAATCCAAAGAAATAATGAAATCTAGCTATAGTAGAATCCCCGAGGACCTTGGGGGCGTGAACCGGAACTCGGAAGACTGCCAACCGCTATTTGGATTCCGATAAGTAAAGCTAACTAGTGTCTCTGCCTCCACAATCTTTTTCCTCTATTTACAAACTGATGTCCGAACAATAACGCACGGAGACGATGTTATGAAGAACTAGTTTTACAATACGTGACAGACGAACAAAAGCAGCCAATTGCAAAAGTAAAACGGTAGGCGAAATTAGGGGGCATGGGAAAACACCCTCCAGGTGTGAGAAGTCCTAAACACGCGTAAGGAAATTGTGTTGGGAAACATTTATTTCAGTGGTTGTGAAACCGACAAGTGTAATTACAAGTTGTGTTCATAAATAATTTATTCATGAATTCATGTTACTTTTAGTGAAGACTACTCAATGTATACAGTGTTTATATCTTGACATTTTTGAGCTGATTGAAAGTATTTAATATAATTTTATCTCTCGGCTTACATTTGTCATCATTTCTGCTTTAACTTGGTTTTTACTTTCTCGTACACGGAGTATTCCAAATAAAGATAAAGTTATTTTCTCTGGGTTTGCTTGATTTCGAGATTTTTACAATAAATGTTTTAGAGGACCTTGATAACGATGTTTTCAAAACCTCCCTCCGTTTTTTTCTCCGCGTCGAGATTCGAACTGAGTCCTAGGGTTAATATGGCACGTCACCCCTACACCAAAAGCCGCACGGAAAAACTTAACCTTTGCGATACTTAAAAGTAGTTGAGCATGTGAAATTGCAATTTTCAAAAATTCAGAGATTTTAATTTACATTATTTCCAGACCTAGAAGCCTTTTTCATTAAGAAAAAAGTCTATATCATGAGTATTTTAGTTATGCAATGCTAATTTCTTGTTGTCAATTTTCGAAAATACAGAGAGTTCGCCGAAAATGGTATCTGCGACATTCTTTAAGCGATCCTTGTTCGATATTAAGAACCGAGAGAAAAAAAAAATAACTAGTGAGAACCCGTCAAAATTTGACGGAGACCTCTGAGATAAATGTAAAATACTGTGCCTAGACTAATGTTCACAATATGTTGCAGTGTTTGGATCTTCAGGGTATAACGAAGATATTCTGTGTTGTGGAGTTCCCAAAATTTTGAACACCTGGCCCATGACCAGGTGGTAATGCAATAACGGCACCAAAAGACAAAGCAAAGAGCATCATTATACTGACGGTTATTATTTATAAAGTTTTTTGATGTGTCATCATCTCCTATAAGCAACTGTTAGATTTCTTCTGGCATATTGCTCGAAGGTAAACTTATTTTCCCATTTAAGCAACACAGAATAAACTGGTTTGCAGAATTTCTCTCACATGGGAAGTACAAAGCAGAACAACACTGACATTTCATAGACAATCACCCAACAGAAAACGAAATGACCTCACTATCACGACACCTACGTTGACTTTCTCTTTCCCTTCGTCCAGTTAATGTACGTTTGGGTCTTTTGGGGAGCGTGGGCAAGGATTCGGAATTCGACATAACCTGTGAACAACTTCACTACTTCAGTACAACCGAGCAAAACTCACTGCCCTAATGTTCTCTACAAAATACACCACAAAAGCAAATACATGCAAACTGTCAACACCACAATGCAATTATTACACTGAAACAAAACCTTGGCGAATTGTAAACAAATCTCAACAATCAAAATGAAGCATCAAGCAGCGCCACCATGAAGCAGCCATTCTTTGGGGGAAAAAATTGACTTTTGCTAATCGTACTATTAAAGAATATTTAATTAATAATTTAACAAATTTTCAAAAAACCTTTTTTTTTAAAAGTTGGAGCGGTTTTTGAAAAAAGCTTTTATAAATTGCATTAATTTCAAGCAAAAAACGCAAAAATACTATTTTTCAAAAATAGGTGCAACCTTTTTATAACAGCTGAGTTTTTCGAACATATTTTAAGTCAAAAATCTTTATCAACTATTTTGAAGTGTTAAATTTCTGCAATTTTCGAAAATACAGTGAATTCGCTGGAAATAAGACCAAACCACTTTTTTTGCCATCCTTTGATAGATTAGGATAATAAAGAATAAATTTGGAGCTTTTTTTGAGAACAAAATTGGTTTAAAAAATTAAAACTGCCCATATTTCACGCAAAATTACGCGAAAACTACTCATATTTTCGGAAAATTGTACATTATTTTATTTTAAAATCTGTCTTTGAGTAGTAATTTTTTAGCAAAAAATATCTTCAATTTTGTAGATGGAAGACGCCGAAAAAATTTCGAACTTTTGCAGTTTTCGAAAATTCAGACACTAACGAACATGATACTGCGCTTTTTTAAAGCTTTGCGCTTACGCTCTCCGACAACAAAGTTTAATCAAACAATATGGGGCCATTTTTGAGGGAATTTTGAAAATGTTAAGACTTCCTATAAAGTGGCCTCCAAAAATCAAAATATCCGATTCGCTCTCTTTGGATCTTGATTTCGTTCAGATCGATCGGGAAATATCAATTTTGGAGAAAATCGTTTGAACGGTTTAGGCGCTAGCCTTGACTACAGACGGACGGACAGACAAAATGCAAACGTTCAAGTGGACTGAGGATTGCAGTGTGGGGATAATTTTTATCACAATAATATTGACTCGAGAGGTTCTAAGATTATCAATACATTCTCGATCCTCCTAATGGAGAATAAATGAGAAGTTCAGAACAACGAGTAGCATTTGGTGAGGCTATTTCGCGAATAAATACAATAGTAAACGATTTGTATTACTACGGCGCGTGTTATCTATCACAGATCATTTGGCGAAGTAATCTTAAAAACAAATAACTGGACGTCATTGTGATTACAGCAATAAAAAATGTCGATAATTTTTTGCCGATAAACGTTTGTGACTGGATGAAGTTCAAGTGAATACGATATCGTCCATTGGTCAACTTGCTCAAGAGAAATGGCGAATGATTAATCAGGCCCATTCATAAAGAAAATTAAAAGTAAATGTAAAGAACGCAAGGGTTTGGTGGTATGTTGTTCGATGGAACCAATCACATCAGTTAATCTAAACATAACTCTTGGACATGGCCATAAGTCGTCACTGAGAGTTGGCAAGAAGCATGCCTGCACATTCACGTTGACGTTCATGTGCATTGAGAACTATCGTGTTCTGCAGAAAGATCCAAAGAACTTTTGGCTTTTTCTTCACACAGAAGCAAATGCAGTTTGTCAGATCAATTGTTACTCATCATGACCATTGTTAATGAAAATTCTCCGTAGAAAAAAATTTTAAAAAATTAATATTTTTTCACGTGAAGCAGTTGCCTAAAATTATACTGGGAAACAACAATCACACTGACGCCCGCAATAAAGTCTCGAATTCTTCAGTTTTCTGAATTTTTAAATTTAACAAAATTAAAAGAATCGAACTGCTGGAAATTGAAACTTACAGAACGTGACGTGAATATTTTATAATAATGATGAAAGAGTAGCCAAATATTGCAGTAGTGACAGAAAATAAATTAATGAATGCCGGCCTGATGGCCGAGATCGCTAAGGCAGTAGTATCGTAGTGATCTCGGACCGAAGGGTCGCGGGTTCGAGTCCCGCCTCGGGCATGGTTGTAATTGTGTTCGTCCTTTCACCCCTTATCATCAATCACCGTATCGTTTCATCCACATAGTTACCATACCGTTAACAGCAATAGTGGTCGCTAATGACCTTAGATGTTGAAGCGACCTTAAATAAACCAATTAAAAAAAATAATGAATTTTATTTTATTCCCCATTGTGGTAATACATTACAATCGACAGAACAGTGGTGACTGAGACGCTCCGATTATAATTTCAGCCACCCCAAAATTTTGAGTCTGGCTACGGACCTGTTATGAATAGTCCTAGTTGACAGTCTTCAAAACAAGGAAGGTGAAGTCACGGAATGTACCACATACGAGGAAATGCCTTGTTTTCCGGCCCTATCTTTGCCTGGGAATAGCTCAAATAATAACGGCTTTGGTATTCTTGCAGTTACCACAGTGAATGATAAGCGATCCGTTACCCAGTCAGATAACCTCTGTCTGAGCCCTGCCACTTTCAGTTACGTAATTTGAAGAATGAAGTAAGGAGTTTATGTATGGAAAACGCACAGCAACCGACAGAAACACTGGTCTTATGCGCGCGAACAAGTGCTAAAAAGTATGCGAAACTCGACCTCCGCATCCACAGATCGATATTGCTGTCGCTTGCTGTAACGCTACGCCGTGCTTCCCGAATGCCCCACTAATAGTATTCTTTGTCGGAAACAATGCAGGGAATTTCGATAGAGATAGCAGGATTTCTTTAATCCAGACGCCCCCTTGGGATGTGGTCCTAGGAATAATTCACTTTTTCGGCCTCAATACGAGTACTTCTCCCCAAAAAAACATTCCTATAGAATTACAGAGTAGAAAAAAATAAAATGTGTGTACATACAAAAATCACATGTGCCTGTTTTTACAGGCAGATATGTATTGCATTGATACGTCGAAATAGTAACCGGGAGCGGTAGCTCAGTGCATCAACTGATGTCACTGCAGCGCCTCTAACCGGGAGATCCTAGGTTCGAGTCCTGATGGCGGTAGGATTTTCGGCACTAGCTTTTCAACTAGGTCGAATTCAGTCGCTGTCTGGAGGCGGCTTCTAGCGGCCAGCTGCTCCGATCGGTAGTTTTCCGTGGTTTCTCCGATCAACACCAGGCGAATGCCGGAGCAGTACCCTACCAAACGGGCCACGGACCGCGCGCGATCTGTCCTTCCTCTTCCTTGTCCTATCCTCTCCTCTTACACACACACACACACTAACATGCACTACACTACCACATATCCCGGGAGACCGGTCGGGAGCTTGGAGCTTGTCCCGGCTGCGGGCGGTACCCCACTGGTGGGAGAGTCCTGGTTAGGGGGCAACCCCACTAGCCGACGGTAGGTCGGCGCCGGATCTCGCCATCCAGCGGGGGAAGATCACCGCCATCTCCCGAGAAAAACAACAACATGCACTACACTAACGGGACTAATGACCAAAGCAGTTGACGCGCCCGGAAACACGAAAAATCAATCGAAATAGTACTAAAAATCTACTCAGAGTTTTTACGGATATTCATTATCAGAAGGTCTTCCAGTATATTCACACGATGTCGATATCGTACATCTCAAGGTGGTGTGCATTTTATCATTCAATGCAATACTATGAAGCGTTTGCTAAGTTTTTCTTCTGTGCATTCGTAGCCCAATTCACGCAACGCCATATAGAGTTCAATCACAAACAAAAACGAAAGCAATTTCGTAACCAACAGAGATTGGCCCTTACGTACACAATCTCTTACGTTTCCCTGACGTGAAATCTAAACTCTTGGCCCGCGTCATCCGTGACGTCGTTCTTCGATTGACGCAAAGAACGAGATGTAGGGGGAGGGCATGTCGCTTGCGTGACCCCGCGTGAGCTGATACGTTTCCGCTCGTCAGTCGTTTAGATACTACATCGGACTGGCTGCAGATAAGATTCGGACCTGGCCACGCCTTCCGAAACAAGGATGCATTTGGATGCATTTTCGACACGGCCATATAGCGTTCAGGTTAAAAGGATCTCTACCGAAAACGATATTATAAATCGTTGCACGAAGCTTGGTGTGAAGAGAGGGTGATGTGAGAGGGAAGGTGAATATCTCCCACCTCAAAAGAAAACGTAAGCTTTCGCTGCCGGAATCAGAATCTTCTTGGCTGCCCAGGAAGCTCCGCGTCCTAGACGTACCAACGTTACAAACGTTGCCTACATTCCGGCCGTTGATTTGATTTGATTTTTTCGTGTTTCCCGGGGCGTCAACTGCTTTGGTCATTAGTCCCGTTAGTGTAGTGCATGTTTTTTTGGGAGATGGCGATGATCTTTCCCCGCTGGATAGCGAGATCCGGCTCCGACCTACCGTCGGCTAGTGGGGTTTCCCCATTGACCAGGACTCTCCCACCAACGGGGCACCGGCCCAGCCGGGACAAGCTCTAAGCTCCCGACCGGTCTCCCGGAATTTGTGCTCGTGTAGTGCCTGTTATTGTAAATGTGTGTAAGGGGAGAGGATAGGACAAGGAAGATGAAGGAAAGATCGCGCGCGGTCCGTGACCCGTTTGTTAGGGTACTGCTCCGACATTCGTCTGGTGTTGATCGGAGAAACACGAAAACTACCGATCAGAGCAGCCGGCCCTAGAATTCTCCTCCAGACAGCGACTGAATTCGACCTATCTGAAAAGCTAATGTTGAAAATCCTGCCGCCTTCAGGACTCTAACCTAGGACCTTCCGGTCAGAAGCGCTGCAGTGACATCGGTTGGTTCCCGGTCTTTCCGGCCGTCATACTGCGATCTTCCTCAGAGCGAAATGCGTGGAAGTGGATCGTATTGGTCGATCGACCGACCAACCGGCACCAGGTGGAGGGGAACTTCACTCTTAATAAACCCGTGCGTAGTCCACTGCCATGTATTTGAACCTGAGGAAGGTCGTATTATGACGGCCGAAGTGTTGGCAACTGTGCCTAGGTCGAGGTGTGTACCGGTTACAGAACAAGACTTTGTACCTCATTTCTCGTATGTCTGTCGCGTACAGTCAAGTCAGAATCTCGTCTTTAGGTTTGGATCATTATGTAAATGATGGTTTTTTTAAAATTTTATTTTCTTCCTGTTATGCAGTTTTGCCTTTCAGGGGTTTGTACATTTTTATTTGTAATACATAACGTTTGGGCTTTCACGTTTGAGCATACAACCTCTCACTCTTGTATCTTACTACTAGCTAACTTACAAGATTTAATACTTATATTTCTAATACTTACAACTAAACAATTTGACATACAATACACAAATTTTACATACATTATACATTCTTAAATCTAGATATACTCTATACATACATTGGGATGAAGATCTTTGGGATATCGAGAGCGAATTCTTTTGGGATTGTTTAAAGTTTTTCCCATTGTGAATTTTGTACTGGAAGGAGAGGATGAAAGAAGAGTAAAAAAATTGTTACGTTTTTTTCATATATGTTCAATTAGGGGTTCTATTTGAAGTTCCTTTAAATATGTGTATTTGATATGAACCAAGGGGCCTTTGCAAATTTTCGTAAAAATTTGTTCTGTACCATTTGGAGTTTTTCAATGTTGGTTTTAGTTGTGTTATTCCAGACCGGACAGGCATATGTGAGTGATGGTCTAATAATAGATTTAAATATTAAGAGAGCACATTCCAAATTTAAGGCTGAGCGGAAGTTAATTAATGGGTATAGTTTTGATATTTTGGCGTATGTTGCATTGGTTATTACTTCAATGTGCTTTTTCCAAGTTAACTTGATATCAATATGAAACCCAAGGTATTTTACTGGTGTATCGGATGGAAGCCATGGGATTATAGTGTTATTTAATACTAGTGGGCGAGGTAACTTTGGTTTACAAAGAGTAAAAATTCTGACCTGGGTTTTAGTTGGGTTTATTTTTATTCTCCACTGTTGAGCCCACTCTAGAAAGCATGAGATATCCGCCTAGATATCTTTTACTATTTTTATATCTCCATGAGTTGGTATATTGCAGTATCATCTGCGAATAGCGCAAAATTTGAGTCTCCTAATATGAGAATGTCTGAAAAATAAACATTGAAGAGGAGCGGCGATTGTGTTGAACCTTGAGAACCCCGCTCCTATTGTTCTAGTTTGTGAAAGTGCGCTGTTTACTTTAACTCTATACGTTCGGTCTGCAATAAAACTACCTATAATATCTTGTAAATAGAAAGGTACTCCCAGATGTTTGAGTTTGAAAAGTAATCCAGTATGCCAAACTTTATCGAAAGCTTTCTTTACGTCTAAAAACAATCCTATTATATGCTGTTTATTATGGAAACCGTTTGCAATTTGTTCTAACAGGCGGATGAGCTGATGAGTTGTACAATAATTTTGCCTAAATCCGAACTGCTCATCTGGCGCTGCTCTTATTTCTATGAGGTATTTGGTAAGTGTTTTTTGTATCAGTTTCTCAAATATTTTAGATAAAGAGGATAATAAGCTAATAGGCCTATAGCTCGTTACTTCCTTCGGATTTTTGCCTGGTTTACTGATTGGAAGGATAATGGCTTGTTTCCATTAAATGATGGCTGAGAATGTGTTTCTTTGAAAACTCTTCGAATGTGAATGCATTAATGCTCTTCACCATTAAGATAACCTCTCTCGGTACATCCATTTAAATCACAAACAAAAGACCAGATTTCGTTGAAAATAACTAGTATCAAACAACTCTATTTGCAAAGAGACCAGTAGAAGACTGTATCTCTTCGATTCAGGCAAAAATTACCAGAGCGCATGAGCGAGCTAGGCGTTAAGAATCATGGAATAATCTGATCTTGCAATAGTGACAAATGATACAAGATACTAAAATAAAAGTTTAACCATGAATAAAAAGTTCACACCCCGAGACTACGACAATCGGAGGGATGTAATTCTCACAAGTGAGGAATAGAAGTCGATAAAGTATATTTATCATATGTAATATTTTATTTTATTTTATTCCATTGCTATTAACATACGCAAAGAAAAGTATATTAGGTTTCACCAAGAAATTTGTTCGCTGTGCCGTTTCGAGGAGAGTGCGCGCCTGCCCGGAGCGCCTAGGAGAATGTATAAAAATGTTTTTAAATTGTAGTTTGATTGTTCAAAGAATTCAGTGTCCCAGCCGGAATTTTTATCTCTTATAGGTGACGAAGTTTTGTAGCAACATATTATTGGCCATTAAGAAGTGTATTTAATCTTATAAATAAAATAAAATATTTGAACATCGGAGTAACATTTTGATATTCATGGGCCCTACACAGACGAAAGAGAGAATGTATATAAATGAAATATCTTAATACTACTTGGACCCATACAAATATTTCCAACTTCCTAAACTATGAACGTTTTAAATGTGAAAATAACTTTGTTCTGGAACCCAACTATGAACGATCAGGTGTGTACTTGATCTATTCATTACATCATCGTGCTAGGACTGATAATTTCATGTTCCGGGCGCGTAAACTGCTATGGTCGTTATTCTCGTAAGATTAGTACATGTTTTTTTATCAAAGAAGTGGCGGTATTATTCTCCCCACTGAATGGTGAAATCTGGCGCTCACCTTCACGTCAGCATTTTCTTCAACTAGATATCTTCCACCAGCGGGGCACCGCCCCAGCCGAGACAAGCTCTATGCTTCCGACTGGTATCCTCACATATGTGGCAGTATAAAAGTAATTGAGTGTAAGGGGAGGGGATAGGATGCGGAAGAGGGAGGAAAGATAGCGCGCGGTCCTTGGACCACCTGCTAGGATGGTGATCATAGAAACCACGGAAACCACCGATCAGAGGAGCCGGCCGCTACAATTCAGCGATTGAATTTGACCTAGTTATGTAGCTAATGTCGAAAACCCTGCCACTGTCGGGTCTCGAAGGCACCGAAGTGGTCAGGGGCACCGAAGTGACATCAGTTGACTTGCCCCATCTCAACCGGTATTGTGTGTGGGTAAACATTCTAATATGGCTAAGCATTTATCACCAGACAGAAGATCAAGGGAGATTAAATTATACAGAATGTTAAAGTGTCATTATAATATTTTACAGTGTCCAAATTCTTTTTCTGATCACCTGTTCTACAGAGTGCAGGTACACAGAAGAACTCAACTTCCAAAAATTCTCTATATTATTTCTATTTTAGAGATCCCTTTTCCGGCCGAAGTACTCAGCCGTTTAAGAAAACTATGGTATCGTTTGAAAGCTATGAAAACTACGGGAGCGAATGACTAAAATTGGGTAACACTTCACTCACATTTAGTAGTTAATTACTAAAATATAGTGTAGTAATCCGCAACGCAGCGCAGCATTCAGTGCTAATTGTGGAGGACAAATTTCAATTGAAAAAAAAAATCTCCATTTTCGATAATAAATTTCGAAAATTCGGAGATAAAATGGAAATCGAACAAAAGCCATATTTATAAGTCCGTTCCGCTTTATTCTTGTAAGAAGTATAAAGAAAAAATTTAGACAGTAATTAACTAGTGGTGCTACAGAATGTCACCGATTTTCTAGTTCTTAAGTTTTCTAAATTCCTTGGTGTGGTCTAGCTTTATGGTCCCATCATCTTGGCCAGCTGCCATCTATTGCCACCCAAAATGTATTTTTTGAAGTTTTCTCAATATTTTGGTTTCCTGGCGGTACATTCAAAATATTACTTTTAAAATATTAAAGAGTAAAACCTCGTCCACCATGAAAATTTTCTTTCGAACATTTGATGCCATTTTTAAGAAAAAGTCACTGAAGCTCTAGTGTAAATGTGAAGTTTGAAGCTCTTTCTCAACAGAATCTTTCGTATTTCCGAAACAACTTCATTTCAAGTCAACACTTTTACTCACAATGGCAATAATGTAGAGGAATCATTGGAAATGGAGGAGAGATATTAAAAAAATACATTTGCATATTTTTGAAACAAAAAATTACAGCAAAACCAATTTTATGTAATCTTAAACAGTGCAATTAGCACTATCCGTACGAGAAGTTTGAATAAAAAATTTGAGCCGTTTTTGAAAAAAATGGCGTTTGAGTATTTCTGAAAATGCGGAATTTTGGGCTCGTCACAGAAAACTTTTGAGTTTTCGAGAATTTGTATGACATTTGTAAAGCACATGTATATAATCTCCATTCCCACGCATTTTGTAAATAAAAATTACGATGACAAACTATTCTTCAAAAAACGAGAGAGAAAAAAACATCAAATTACAATGATAATAAGAAGTATAAAGAAAGGCCTTGATGTCGCAATAAGAGCAACTACCTGTTCACCTTGAATGTGTCTACCAGTGAAGTGCGGTGAAGAATTTTCAATAGAGGTGGCCACGTCAATAGTCCTACTTATATTAAAGCATATTTTTCTATGATCGTATAAAAATGAGGAAATTGACGTACTGCAACGCATTCGTGATGTTAGTTTTTTTGTGAAGACAACTAAAAAACGTGATGCCCACCGCCAACAAGTACCTCGTCCACCCGAGCCGACAAGGAATGACAGCATGCGAGAGGAGGGTAATGAATGATGAATAGGGAAACCAATAAAGGTGAAAACTCCACAGCCTACATATGACTCGAACCTGCAACCCCCTGTACCACATTCTTTCCTTCACTATTCGTTCCAGCTACGTAGCGAGCCGCAGCTCTTCGGGCCGGCTAAAAAGGACAAAATCTGATAAATTGTGTTTATCCAGTCGGTTAGATAAAGTGAAACTTGATGACATTACATTAATTATGACAATAGTCGGGCAAAGTAATGGCGAGTACTACTAAAAAACTTGTTTTGAAAATATTCTAAACGTCTTTGCCTTGTAACCCTCACTTTTTCTCTTAAAACACGTTAACAATTGCATAAAATTGAGTATATCAATATCATTCAATGAAACTGTAGTCTTCATTAAGTACTATGTAACAAAACTACAAAATTAAAATATCGGCGTTACTAGATCGGCGTTAATACATCGACAAAAAACCATAGACGTTCTTAAACATTGATGTTTTAAAGCTGGTTTATTATTGTAACATAACATTATAAATTCGTGCGCAACAAAATTTAATTTGACATTGGCCCTGTTTATTAATTTACAATAAAAATTAAACTGAAAACGAAGGGGAAAACGGCTTTGGATAGGCGAAGGAAATACCAGGTAATGAGGGTCATCTCAGGCAAGAATTCAGGGTCATCTCAGGCTCGATGATGGTAGTACAAACTGCGTTCCTTAGTTCAAACACATAAATTGACAGTAGTACTATCAGTTATTATTTCATATATTTGACTTTTACAAAATTGTGATTATGTTTTTACATTCACAAACAAATCATTGAAAACGCAAAAACACAGAGCACAAAATCGATGTTGAAAAACACTCGCATTAATTTATTGATGTTTAAAACTTCAAAGCTTTTTTAAAAATCTGTTTCGAAAACAGCGACATCGACATTTCCCTTCTCTCCTGTCTTACACGTTCTCGCTCTTTGCCTTTGCTCCCGCGCGGAAAGGGGCTCTTTGCTCCCGAGGGGTTACACTTTTAAACTTCGGAACTGAAGAATATTGGAATAAGTGAGTGTTAAACTTCTGGCCTGCAACAGCAAAAATGATGCTGTCGAATGTGTGGACTGATGTCGAATGTTAAACTGAAACGTTATGGTTTTAGCATCCTAATGTATTGAAAAGTCAATACATCGGTATTTTAATAAATCTACATATCAGTATGCCGATCGAAAATGCGAAAGAAAGCGACAGAGAAAAAAAGATACAGAGTTCATATTGTCGACCTGCGTGGAATACATCATGGGCGAAGAAACGACTTCAATTGGCATCGATGCTTACAAGATTGACACATTGGAAATACAAGCCGCTGTATCTCACAGATGTAACCCATTATATTCCATTTAAATATTGCAACTAGACGTTTGCACCGAACTCTACACATGAACACTTCAACTTGAAAAATTCACAAAATCATGGAGAGACAAGTTACACGATTTAGATTTTAATCAAATGCTGATGGTTTGTCGAGAAATTTCGAGATATTCAAACAATAACGGCTGGTTCGATGGAAAGAACAATAAAACGCCTATTGATTTAGATTTATGTATGGATAGCTCCCTAGACAATCTTCACTGAAGAGGATCGTTTACATCAATTGCACAGGGGTCAGCGAAGACATAAACGGGACAACAAAAAGGCAAGCAGAGGAAACAAACAAATCGTACCTAACGAAACGAATGTATTATAAGTTACGTCGGCAATAACACACCAAGACCTGAGAAATAGAAAAGGAAATAGTACATTATGAAACATTATGCAATGATGGATATTAATACAAGAGTGTGATGTTAACTAAACGTCACACGAGTGTATTAATACCCATTACGTTCGTACGGTACGTTCATACATACGTTCATTTGCTACGACTTATGGTAACTTTTATAAGTTAAACATTTACATTGAATCGTTTCGTGGCAGTTGACATGCACGATTCAGCCAAGGCCACCTAGCGGACAGCTACCCTACCTGCCGCAGGTGGCTTCAGTTTACTGCACTAGCCAAATAGGATACAATTTATCCAAGTGAAATTACGATCCAATTTATTTTATATAATATTCCACGTAAAAATACTGATAATACCAGAAATTACGAATGACAAGCATAATATAATATTAAATGCAATTTTAATGTACACAATCGGACATTTACTATGACGATTCTCAATGATTAAGTGGCAATACTTTGTTTGTAAACTCCGTGAGTGGTCAAGAACCTGTATCATAATGAGTATCATTATCCAACGGGGTGCAGCCACTAAATGACTGAATGATACAATATGAGTAGAAAAAAGAACAACAAAGAAACTGCTGTTCTTTTAATTCAAACTCCAAGGAGAAAGAGAAAATATTCCAGTTATTCAGTATTTGAATTAACAATCCAAATCCAATTCATTTTAAATCAGGATAGCAGAGATATCAACCACAAGTAATATATACAATATGAATTTTTAATTCACAGAAAATTCAGCCGTACACAACATCTCTGCTGCCACCAGGGAATCAATTAATTTTATTTTAAATGCATTTTGAAGACTAGACTTTTGAAAAATGTTTTGGAGCTGGAGAAACCATTTTCTATTTATTGAGAAAATATGCTTTAATCAAATACTTCCAGAAATTATGGAACAAGTCAAAAGCCTATACTCGTCCAATTCACTGAAGAGTACGACGATGTCACTGCCGCTTGTAAAAAGGATATGAAAAAGTTCGTAAATCTTATGTTATCAAGACATATTTGTCTTGATATCCTCTACTTATTAGTAGAGGTGCTAGAGAATGGCACAGACTCTCTCGTAGCCAATTTTTCTAATTTTCTTGGTGTGGAATGACTTTAAGGTTCTCTGGCCAGCTGCCATCTTAATAGTAGAACTGAAATATGACCAAGAATATTAAAGAAGAGTAAAAACTCGTTCAAAATAGAAATTTTCATTGAAAATTTTGAAGCCGTTTTTAAGAAAATAGTGAATAAGTATTTCTGTAATGGCGAATTTTGAAGCTCTTTTTCACAGGAATCTACTGAGTTAATGAGAAAAACTTAATTTGAAGTCATTTGACGCACTTCCACTCACAAATCTAATAATGTATACAAATCGATGGAAATGTGCATATTAACGGCGTGAGAGATATTTCAAAAAATTCCATTTATGTAATTTTTGAAAAACAAAAGAATACACCAAAATGAAGTTGACGTGACATTAAACACTGCAATTAGCACTATCCATTGGAAAAAATTGAAGAAAAAGTTTGGAGCCATTTTTGAGAAAATGGCGTTTGAGCGTTGCTGAAAACGCAGAAGTGAGCTCATTTTTACAAAAAACTGTTGAGTTTTCGAAAAACTTTATTGATATTATTTAAAGCACATGTACTCATACATATAATAATGTGATGAAATAGCTTCTAATGTAAATATTACCGATGTGAGAGACAAGTAAAAAAATTACGTTTCTGTAATTCTTGAAAAAACAAAAGAATATAGCAATGTGGCGTTTATTTATTAGGATAGGATGCATTTGGTACTAACTCTTCCAAAAATTTAAAGAAAAACTTTGGAGCCGTTTTTGAGAAAATCTGTTTTTGTATTTTTGTAACATTGCAAATATTTCACGCCCTATTGCACGAAAACTACTAAGATTTTCGAAAATGTCTACAGGATCTTAGTGAAATAATAATTTATGGGCAACAAATTTCATTTGAAGGAAAAATCTGTGTCTTTAATTTTATAGTTGTACGAAGGCGCCGAAAAAATCAAACTTTTGTAATTTTCAAAAATTCAGAGTTCACAGTGAAAATGTGACCTATGCCACCTTTATAAGTGTATTTTACTCCATTCTTACAAGAAATTTAAAGAAACAATTTGTGGTAGTTTATGAGAAAAGTTTGAAAATGTCTGGGGAGCTTCATGTAGTGTACCCCCAAATTTTAAAGAATGTTTTTCAAAATTTCAAAGCTTCAACTAGAGCCAGATTAACGTTTTTTTTTTATTTTGGAAAATATCGTACGCATAGTTTAGGTGCTAGTGTTGTTCAAATACGCCAGACGGACAGACGGACGGGCGTGCAGACGGATGGACCTTTTTTAAACAAAAACTACGTTTTCGGTATCAGGGGACCTCAAATGTTGTATTTCCGTTGAAATCTCGGAATCGATTTTCTGCAGCATTATATAAATTTCTCTATACTACGTATATTACCCCAGTATATACGTATGTATACAATAAAGTAAAACACCATTGACAACATCATTATTGTCCCTAAGCTACCAAAAATTATGCAATTCTTACTGTCTTAAAAATATATATTTTCTGCCAATCCCGATAAAATTACTTTTTACATCAAAAGTCGACGAAATAGGTATTAGGAAACTAAAAATAGTATTTCAAGTTGCATGACTAGTAATACCTTCGCTCTCCCTCGCATGATAACTCCACAACACGGTTCAGAGCTTCCACATCCGCAATTACAAATAACATCCCATCCTTGAGTTTGTCCGACATGATATCCCACGGATATAGTAGGTACATGTGGTCACTCCTCTCTAAAAAACCAAAATCAGAAGTGTTCTCTTCGCTCACGGACGTAACATGTCACAGCCGTGCCACTCGTGATTGTCATCATAGTTGTGTATAATGTAGTGTTGACTACAATGAATGCATTAAAGTACACAATATTTTCAAAAGTTGGGAAAATAGAAGCGAGCATTACTTTTGTCAACGAAACTTTATTTTGATAGTCGGCTTAGTCGTCATCGTAAGTCTAAATGTAAACAAATGAAATAGAATTTAAGACATGATTTATAGGTGAACCAGTTATGAAAATAAAATATAATTTTACGTAAACGAAAATGATGTCAAGCTAAGCTAAGCATTACTAAACCGCATTGCTAAGCTCGCAATGGGTGGCGAGGAGCGGGAGAAATCGCGCAGAGGGATTTTTAGATTATAGTTTAAATGCTTTTCTTGGGCTGTAGAGGGTCACGTATGTTCTTTTCTTCTTCAAAAGATCTCAACAGGCTGGATTTTTGCGGCCAAATTACTCACAAAATACTCATATTTCCGTAAAATTCATTATTTGAAGATGTTTTTGATGAACACATTTCATTAAGACAAAAATGTATCTTCATAATAGTAGTTGAAGGAAGACGCAGGGAAAAATTTGAACTTTTTCAATTTTCGAGTAATCAGGATTTTCAACCAACATGAGACCTACGCCACTCTCTTAAACGTTCTTCACAATACCCACCAACAAAATTTCATTAAAAATGATCGAGCCGTTTTTGAGAAAAAAATTGTTTAAACGAAAACTTAAAATTGCCTATATTTCACGCAAAATTACGGGGAAAATACTCAAATTTTCGAAAAATTGTAGATGAACTTATTTCAAATTCTCTAAGGAACAGATTTTATTAATGGAAAAATATCTTTAATATTTTATTTGTAGGAACACTCCGAAAAAAATTTGAAATTTTTCAATTTTCAAAAAATAAGAATTTTCAACGAAAAAGAGACCTGCGCCATTTTCTTAAATGTTCTTCAGAATAACCAGCAACAAAATTTAGCCAAAAAAATGATGCCATTTCTTTGAAAATGTCTCAGGGGCTTCATGTAAAGAACCCCCCAAAATTAAACTATCGATTTGAAGCAGCCGCGACATCACCCAGATCGATTAGGGAATATCAATTTTGGAGAAAATCGGCTGAACGGTTTAGCCGCTAGCGTTGTTCACAGACGTTTTGACATCAATCGCTTTTTCGGTATCAAGGGTACATAAAACATTGATTCTGGCTACACCAGGCGTTAGAGGATTTTTTTCCTAAATTTAGCAACTAGATTTATCCACTTGTTCGTTACCAGGGCCCAGTAATAAGAGTTTTTCTGCGGAAAATTCGCCGTTTTTTCGCACAGCATTACATAACTTGAACAGTTTAACATCGGTGTGTTTTTTTATTCGAAACCTCACTAGATTCTTGTGAAAAGGAGCTTCAAATGACCCATTTACAGGAATGCTTAATCGCCCTTTTCTTGAAAACGGCTTAAAATTTTTCAATAAAAATTTAGGAAATTTAGAAATTTAGAAAAGTAAAGCTCTTTAGGAAGAGAGTTTACTTTTCTTTAATATTCGTAAAAAATATTTCAGTTCCACAATGAGGATACCTAAAAGTTGAGGAAATGTAAAAAAATGTACTTAAAGCAACGATAGATGGTAGCTACCAAGAGGATGGGCAAGTCCGTAAAGCCAGTCCACACCAAAGAAAGTAGAAAACTTTACTACGAGAAAGTCTGTGCCATTCTGTAGCACATCTAGTAGCGCATCATCTGTTTTTACTTTCTCGTATACATATGTATATACGGGAGTAATATGCGTAGTATGCAGAAAGTTAAGTAATGCTGCCGAAAATCGATTTCGAGATTTCAACGGAAATACATGTTTTAGGGTCCCCTGATAGCGAAAAAGTGTTTTTTCAAAACGTCAGTTCGTCTGCCTGTCTGTCTGTGAACACTACTAGCGCCTAAACCATACATAGGATTTTTTCAAAATTGAAGCTTTAATTGGAGCTTTGATATTTTGAAAAACATTCTCTAAAATATTGTAGTACTTTACACGAAGAGAGAGAGAGAGAGAGAGAGAGAGAGAGAGAGAGAGAGAGAGAGAGAGAGAGAACTTCTCAGACATTTTTAAAATTTTCTCAAAAACGGCTCCAAATTTTTTCTTTAAATTTCTTGTAAGAATAGAGTATAATACACTTATAAAGGTGTCGTAGGTCCAATTTTCATGGTTAACTCTGAATTGCAAAATCGCAAAAATTTGAATTTTTTCCGGTCTGTTCCTACAACAACAAAATTGAAGACAGATTTTTTCTTCAAATAAAATTGGTTGGGCATAAATAGTTCTTTCATGAAGTTCATGTAGATTTTTTTGGAAATTTTAGTGGTTTTCGTGCAATAGTGCAGTATTACTGCATTTCATGCAGTATTTGCAATTTTAAAAAACAACAAAAACAAGATTATCTCAAAAGCGGCTCCATTTTTTTCTTTAAATTTTTGGTAGGGTTAGTGCCAAACGAACCTTATACGATGACATTAACGCCTTACTGCTATTTTTCTTTATTTTTTCAAAACTTTCAAAAATGGAATTTTTTTGACTTATCTCTCACGCCGGTAATGATTACATTAAAGGTGATTCTTCACATTATTATTAGTAGGGCCCGGATTTTAATGACCTAAAAATCAGCGAAATATGCAAGCATTTATGACTTAAAATCTTTATAAATATGACCGTAATAATAAAATATGACGTTACACAAGTGGATTCTTTTAAAAATTCCTGTTGATTTTTTAGGTAAAACATAAATACAAAATTCACTCAAAAACAGATTGTGAGTACAGTACATACAGTTTGCAGTCTTTGGAATTATCTTTTTAAAAAACTGCATGTGTCTGTGAAACAAATCAAGTACAGTATAATGAAACCCATTAAATAAAATGTCTTGCTTTACTACTGCATATTTCTTGTGTAATGTTTTCTAATTTCCTCTCAGTCTTCAGTT
The DNA here is from genome assembly GCA_964035755.1 of Teleogryllus oceanicus. NCBI lineage: Eukaryota > Metazoa > Arthropoda > Insecta > Orthoptera > Gryllidae > Teleogryllus > Teleogryllus oceanicus. Next base: position 3,607,808 of record CAXIVR010000010.1, read on the forward strand.
TCTAGAGAGTTGCATTGGATCACAGGGTGTATTTTCAGGTTTTCCATCTTAAAAACCTACGGTTGTCGCTGAGGATAGTTTTGTATCTGGGAAAAATCCTCTCCATATCATTTGACGTCACGGGAGCGTATTTGGAGGTGGCGATGTCACTGTGGGGCAGTTTTGGTTCATTGTCTTCAAATGTTGCGGCAATTCCAGAAATTATATCGATAATTTTGCACATTGTAGAATATCCAGGATTTCGCTGAAAAATACTCTGCAATTTGTTGTACACTTTTCAGCCACATGAACAAGAGCTCGATCCAACTCACTTCGATCAATTTCACTTATGTTTCAAATAATAATTTGTGGTATACTTTTTATTTCATTTGTGACAATATCACCTGATACATTGTCATGCGTCACCCATTTTCAAACCTTTTGTTCTTGTCCTTAAAAATATGTCGTATGTATGCATTTTGGGCAAAATTTGGGCAAAATATGACCTTTTACTAAAAACTATGTAAATATGACTTTATATGCACAATAAAAATACGTTTATCTAATCGATAATACCTGGATTCATGCATAAATTGTTTTAAAATTCACGCGAAGGTTCAGAAAAAATATATGACTTGTCATTAAAATCCGGGTCCTAGTTATGAGTACATCTGCTTTAAATAATGTCAAATAAAGTTTCTCGACAACTCAACAGTTTTCTGTAAAAAGTAGTTCAAAATTCCGCATTTTCATTTTCTCAAAAAGTTTGCAAATTTTTTCTTAAAAGGTTTCCAAAATATAATGATAATTGCACCGTTTAATATGACGTAAAGTTTATTTTGGTGTATTCATTTGTTTTTTCACAAATTACACAAATGTAATTTTTTTAAATACCCTCACGCTTTAATACGGTTTCCAAGGATGTGCTTCAAATGATATCAAATGAACTTTTTCTAAAACTCAATAGATTCCTGTAAAAAAGAGATTCAAATTTCGCATTTACAATAATGCTCAATCGCCATTTTCTTAAAAACGGCTTCAAATTTTTAAATGAAAATTTCTATTTATAACAAAGTTTTACTCTTCTTTAATATTCTTTAAGTAATAATTCGGTTGTACTACAAAAAAAAGTTGAGAAAATGTAAAAAAATAAAAAATAAAAAAAAATTTAAAAAAAGAAATTTGGGAAACGATAGATGGCAGCTGGCCACAGAACGGAGAAAGACCTTGAAACCAGACCACACCAAGGAAATTATAAAACTTTACCACGAGAGAGTCTGTGTCATTCTGTAGCAACTTTAGTTTAAAAATTAGGTTCGCTTTTTGGGTAAACATTTTGTGTTGAAAATTAAACAAATGCTTGCAAAACTTAAGGATTTATTTTATAGTATAAGTACATAATAAACACGTTCCTGTTTCTCGGCCATAATACATTAAAGGGTTTATTTTAAATATTTACTGTATTAGATGAGTTTGGTCACATTCTGAAGTTAAAGTAAATTTTTGAAATAAAAACAATGAGTCACATTTTTAACTGAACTTTTAATGTTTTAATTTCCTGCGCTTTGTTTGAGGCAGTTTCAATGTATAATAAGGCGATAATAAATTAACTTAATATTACAAATTGTTGAACATTGATAATTTAGTTAATTAGAATTAGAGTCAACTGTGTATGATGTACTATGGCTAACCATGGGTTATTTAAAAAAAGTTGAAATCTGAATACACTGGAAATAAGCGTTTTGCCAAGAATTGACAAGAAAATACTCGCCAAGCATATACGCCAAACGAATGGCACATATGTAGTTGTGACAACGCTGCGTTGCCAACAGTGCGTTGCTCGCTTCTGTATAACTTGCAGCGAATTTTGTAACAGGCATATTTATTCCTGTGTATTTCATTTTAAAAGTAAGAAATGATTGCTGCTTGTGACTATAGAAATGAATGCAGATATTCAGGCGTGTTGTTGGAATTGGTAGAATTGGACGTTTTCAAGTAATAGCTGAGGTGCTAGTAGCGCAGAATTTGCAATATTTCATTACGTAACTCTTTCCAATAATGCGAGAAAAGGCTGCTGTAGCAACCCTAGTTTTTCTAGAAGTAGCAAAACCGAGAGACCGTATCTGCATATACCCCGTCAACTTTGGTGCGGACCAATCACCATTTGATATTCACCGGCCTCACCTTAACCACAGGCATACGAATATAGCAGCTTAGAACAGTTTGAGATTTTTTTCCTTCTGAGACTACTGTGTGCTGGAAGGAAGTCTGCATCCACTCCTTACGTTTGATTGATTTTTTCGTGTTTTCGGGCGCGTCAACTGCTTTGGTCATTAGTCCCGTTAGTGTAGTACATGTTTTCTCTCGAGAAATGGCGGTGATCTTCCCCCGCTGGATGGCGAGATCCGGCACCGACCTACCGTCGGCTAGTGGGGTTTCCCCTAACCAGGACTCTCCCACCAGCGGGGCAACGACCCAGCCGGGACAAGCTCTAAGCTCCCGACTGGTCTCCCGGAATATGTGGTAGTGTAGTGCATGCTAGTATAAGTGTGTGTAAGAGGAGAGGATAGGACAAGGAAGAGGAAGGACAGATCGCGCGCGGTCCGTGGCCCGTTTGATAGGGTACTGCTCCGGCATTCGCCTCGTGTTGATCGGAGAAACCACGGAAAACTACCGATCACAGCAGCCGGCCGCTAGAATTCTCCTCCAGACAGCGACTGAATTCGACCTAGCTGAAAAGCTAGTGTCGAAAATCCTGCCGCCGTCAGGACTCGAACCTAGGACCTCCCGGTCAGAAGCGCTGCATCCACTCCTTAAGTTGTGGCTATAATTTAATTTTGAAGTTACTTTTATGTTGATACTATTCTTCGTGTTTTGTGAACGGTGAACATTTGTAACGGTGAACATTTTTCACTGAACACGAAGTTTTTACAGTGAGAGTAGCTGCGTGGCCTTCAGAAAGAGTGCGCGAGAAAGTTATGTGTAATTGCATTTCCCACGCCTTGAGAAATAATGAAACATGTTTTTTGAACGTTCCTCAGTGTGAATACGTCAGAATGAGAAGGCAGAGTAACCACATAGATACAAGTCATACACACATGGAGCAAATCCAGAAAGTATTTCAGCGGGGAGGAGGGGCAATTTCAGTTTTTAAACAGTTTTGTATTTTAATTGTTTGCACGAAATAAAAAAATGCACGAGCATATTCATAATGGAAATAACTGGATAAATTGAGGAAAATTTTAAAAACGTTGACTTGGGGATGCCCCCCGAGTTGCCCGATCTTAGAATAAATTAGCATAATAAAATCTGAAACTTGGGCTGTAATATTTTAATGGATTGAGACACAGCGTTGAGACACTGAATTTCCAAGATATTTTTGTACGTTCTAGTTTCGAAAATTTCCGCTCTGCAATTACTGTGGTTACAGGGAATGTCATGAATAAAGTATATGACGTCAAACATCGGGAAAACTTAGATATCTGTCCTCCGAACATTAGGAAGAAAACGCTATTTGAAGATGAGGTTTGGAACAGTTTTCCTCTATCACAAAATGTAGGAAACGGTCAGAATGCTCTCTCGATTTTCCTATAGTGATGGCGGTGCCTAAACAACAGGAGCATGGTCGTAAAAGGACATGGCATATTTTAACTCTGTAAAAAGAGTAGGAATACAAATAATAAAAGAAGGAATGCCAATAAAACAAACGTACTTAAATTAATTTTTCTAACTGGCGACTAATCATATCTCCTAAGTTTCAGAATCCCTTTCACTACTTCACTACTTGCGGCCAGGTAGTCAACTGCGTGGTGGGGGACTTCATTATGCCATCAACCTTAGTGACTTCCTTGACATAACACGCACGCACGCACGCACACAAACACACACACCCACCCACCCACCCACACACACACACACACACACACACTATTTAATGAGATGTTTTATGAAAGGTAAAGAATAATATTTCAAAGGGCGGAAAGGTAATATTGTTGCCGGTAAATTCAGGCAATTTTTATCTCGTTCAGCGAATGCCATATCAACGAGAATTTTCTGAGGGTTACTTGAACAGGAAAACGAAATATTTTAATCCAATAATCCTGTGAAATGTATCATTTACATCCCGAATGAGTGTATTAAGCAACGATCTAAATGATTGCTAAGACGTTATCTACAAGTATAGAAAGCTTTCTTACCAGTCAATTCCGTTCCTTTTCTTTAATCTAATTATTTTCATATAATTTTGGACATGCCCTTTAATAAATGAGTAGCTTTGTTGCTACACGCTACAATTATCATGCTATAATAATAATAATAATAATAATAATAATTATTATTATTATTATTATTATGAAATTATTATTATTATCATTATTATTAATGCTTTGCTCTCTACACCGTTAAATAGAACATTGTTGTAGAGACGGTGGGCAATATCTGGTAACATATTTTTGTTCCGATAAATAAATAATAATGACATCACATTAGCCCTGCTCCAATTATTCATCCACGCTCAGAGCAGCGTCATTGCTGCTATCTCGAAGTCGTTTTCTTTAGACGTAACAGTTCACGGCACTTGCCTTGACCATGCGCACCCCAGAAAAAGCATCGGGTCAGCGCGCTCCTCTTATCACCGATTTGAGAGCGACGACGCTCGCCCGCCCTGAGTAAAAGGGCAAATGACGACCCATTACGTCCTACTGCCTTTCACCCCTGAACACACTCGCACGGGATAGATAATGCGGTACAACACCTAATTTACGAACGGATTTATGTTCGGAGCCAATGGGAAGCGGGCCCTTGCGTCAACAAATCAGGGAAGAATCCTCTCTATATAATACCTAAGGGTTTTTCTTTCTCTTCTTAGGAAAAGGAAACATTGTAATCGTGGGCCAGAAAAAGGCGATTTTTTAAAGGAAAACTATTACTCCCACGCCCTGGTAACGGGAAAATGGATAAATCCTCTTAAAATTGTGGGAATTCTGATTGGATGTTGTTGACGTTCTTATAAGAAGAAATAAAAGAAGTCATCTTCGTCAACATATCAGCTTTATTAAGATAGCCGGCTTTCGACGGCTTTGCCGTCATCGTCAGTCTAAATCCTCTTCTTAATCTTCTTAAATCCTCTTAAATCTACACTAATATATAAAGACAGAAGTGCGTTGTCTTACAACGCGGTAATCTCTGAATCTACTGAACCAATGTGGATGAAACTTTTGTGCTAACTTCCTTTAAAGGTCTGGAGTACTATAGGCTATGATTTACAACCATAAACCGTAATATATTTACAAAATGATTACTTTTCTCGACATTTTTGGCATAGCTTTACATCACAGATTCAAGAGTGCATCAATGTCTATAGTTTAGCTGTGCGCCACCAGAGGATAACGTCTGAGATCTACTACTGATTTCATCAATGTCGAGATTTATTACGAGATTCATTGGAATTTGAATAAGGTTATGTAATGTCCCTGTTATCACCAAGATGACAAGGTACATGCATTATCCTTAATTCGTGTTATACACAAAGTGGTTGGAAAACATTGGAGTTTGAATGTGTACAAAAATTGAGGTAGGTTGAGACAGTGCAATGTACAATAATATATTTTACAGAATATACAGTAATCTACAATGTATTATATATAGATATCGTATACATTCCATACAACCTCTTCTTTTACAGAAATGTATAAACATTGAATTTCTTGAAACAATGCGAGTGTCAAGTTGTCAAAACAGACTATACAAGTGCGAATAGATGGGCAGTCTATAAACGTTTTGAATCGGCTATTAAGAGAAGTGCGACTTGCTGAAGTACTCATTCGCACTATTGAAAATAATACTGCAAGGAGGGATGCAAATGTAAATAATTCTCTACGTAGTAGGGTAGCTTTTCAATAGCACTCACAATTTGACTATTTACACAATTCTCATGTTCAAATTGGTAAAATGTGAAATTTTTGTATGTTTTGGTTTCACCCAGTTGATTTGTTTTCTTCATTATGTGCAGAAGATTAGTGCAGTAGTATGTAATTAAGCAATGATCACTTACATATTGAGACTAATCTGTGCTATTATTTTGCATTGCAATTGCTCCCAACGCATGAATTGTTTTTTTTTAAAAAATATGGGTTTGTTCAGAACATTGTCAATTTAGTGTGTACACATAATGTACATGTTGATGGATCAGTATTGTTCTCATGCGTCAATGTTATGATTAATTCATTTACGTAAAAAATAAGTTTTATTCTACATGTAGTTTATATATATATATATATATATTTGTTGTCTTCAAAATAATTATATATACTGGCAATTACGTTCAATATTGATACTTTCATTTACTTTTATAATTATGATTCGTCAGTTACGTTTTGACATGTACCAAGACCACCCCAAATAAGAAAAATATAATTTTTTGTGAAAAAGTGGGTACATCATATTTCCCATCCCCTCTTACAAGTATTCTTGGCAGTGCCCGCGAAGTTCTGATTATCCATCTTCTTAAGGAGAGAGAGAGAGAGAGAGAGAGAGAGAGAGAGAGAGAGAGAGAGAGAGAGAGAGAGAGAGAGAGAGAGAGACATATGTCTAACTTGCGAGTTAAAGCAGACACGAGGGGACCCCAAAGGGGAGCGAGAGGACATCGTGGCCCAGAAATGCTTGGGATATCGCTCCGACCACTCCTTCCCCTCCCTCCATCTCCCTTGCGAGCGGTCCGCCACACCTCTCAGAAAACAACTTTGTTTATCCAGAACTGAGCTTGAAGTATTACGGTAGCAATGGTTGCCCTGAGCGACAGCCTTAGGGTAAAGGTTTTGGGTAGTGCTAGCGTACTTGGGCTCGTTCACACAACCCCTCTCTCCAGAAAAAAATCAACAAAAAACTGAGAAGTTTCAGTAACAATCTGCATTCATCGTGAATTGTAAATCTTTACCACAAATATAATATGAAATAATGGAATAATATGCGTAACAAATTTTCCACCTATTCAATTTCTTTGTTATACAAGTTGCAGTAATTTTATAATCGACAGTGTTGGGATGATTTCTATAAGTTTGCATAGAATTGATTATTCTTTGCTCTATCTACAAATCAACAGATATGAAGTGGTCGTAAACAAATTTTTTATGTAAGTAAAAAAGAGACTCTTATCCTAAGACTACAAAAAATAGTGGCAAAGTCCCCCCTGCTTAATTATACAAAATTGAAAGAAATTCAACTATTAGTTAAATTTAAATTATGAGAATTTAATATAAAGAACTAATCAAATAAATTTAAAATTTTCGTACGTAAAGGATCTTTCAATTCCTAGTTCGCTAATAAAAATCCCCAGAATTTTGAAGAATCCCTTGTTTGACTTACGAACGGCTTTTGATGTTGTTCGGAGTTAATTTTGCGAGTCAAAATATAATTAGTTGGTTAGGGACTTACACATTTCAAACTCTATCAACTGTATCAATATAAACTACACAACAAATCTACAAGTAAAATGTAGAGAAATTAATACTTTTGAAATATTTTGTTTTGTAATTACAACCCTAAATTTTATTAATACTTCACTCTCTCTACTCCAACCCACATTCAGGAGACTCCACACCGAGTAGCGAGAAATACTCCCCCCTATCCCGAGCGGATGAGGTATTGGTGAATGTTTGCTTCTTTTCATGTGCCTAAAAGATCTACGTATACGTAGATACGTGGATTGGGCGACCAGCGAATATTTCGCGCTTGACGATATCATATAACTTAGGGATGCGACATCGATACATTCAACCGATATATTCACTGCTATATTCAACACATCGATGTTTTTCCACAAACATTCATATATTAACGCCGATGCTTTTAACATCGATGTTTTGTGCTCGATGTCTTGTTTGGGAATGAAAAGTTCACAGAATCTCAATTTTGTAAAATTTAAATTCGCCATTATAATTGATAGCACTACTGTCTGTCAATTTACGTGTTCGACGCAAACGAGCGCGATTTGTCCTTCCCTCTGCCGGGCCGACTATCTCTTGCACGACGTGACCGTGATGCTCTGGTATTTTTTTCGTATTTTCGCATATGGAGAGCATTTTTACGTTTGTTTTCATTCAAATTTAGATTATAAATTAAAACATATAACATCTGTCAAATTAAATTTTGTGACGTTCTGTTAGAGCAGCAGACGTTATGCTAAAGCAGCTTCAAAACATGGATGATTTTTGATCGATGCGTTATTAACATGGCTCACCTGCTCCAGCTGGATCTCCGAGTTGAGGCTGACGCTGCACGTGTCGCAGAAGTACTTGCTGGCGCGCAGGGCGGGCGCGGGGGCGGGCGCGGGGGCGGGGACCCCGGCCACCCCGACTCCCCCTCCGCCGCCGCCGTCGCCGCCCCCGAGCTTCTTAGGCCCGTCGCCCATCAGCATGCCGTCGTGGCCGCCCGGCGCCGCCGCCGCCGCCGCCGCCGCCGCCGCCGCTGCCGCCGCCGCCCGCTCGGCGTCCCCTGGGGCCGGCATCAAACCTGTCTATGTATCGCATCAAAGAGCGGCCGCGGCGCTCGCATCTGATGGGATAATATAGCAGGTGTTGATGGGTCCGCGAAAGAACAGAAGAACACGCAGCGCATCAGCTCCAGAGGTCACGCCGCCGCACCGCTCCCCCTCCGCGCGTCCCCGAGGCACCGCCACCTACACACCCTCTTGCTTTTTCTTTATTCCTACGAATGTGCACATTTCTCTAAGTCCCTCATTTATTTTCCTACACTCACACTATCGCTCCTCATTTCCATCACAGAAATTTGCATATTTCTCATATGACAATGTACAATATGCATGCATAAATATTGCTTGCACAGTTTTTTATTATTATGTTTAAATCTCGACTGCGTCTTATTTGTACATTTCTTCTCAATCCCTACTTCTAAGTTTCTAGAAATTTCCATATTCCTGTAAGGCCCTTCTCCATTTATTTCCATAACCATCGCGATTTGCATAACAGAAATGTTCAAATTTGTGATTTATACAATGCTCAATATGATTTGCATAAAAGTTATTTTAACAGATGTTCATTGTTATGACTAAATCCCCCCTCATTCATATTTACACGTTCCTACTCTCATCCTACTGCTGTGTTCCTGCACTATTCTACAAGTCCATTTTCCAATTATTTCCCTGATATTTTACCAACTCGACTGTTTTGCATGTCAAAAATTTGAAAATAGTTTTTTTGTATTACAAACGTTCATTATTATTTGGATAAATGCGATTTGCATTTTGAAACTAACGTTCCCTCAGAAATTGTTTCTCCAAGCTTCTTTTGATCCGACACTTTTACTCAATTTTTCATTTCAATAATTATGTCCCTATTACAAATCGTAATCTCTTTAGTTTGCTCCTGAGGTGCATCATATTAGCATGGATGCTCATGTTTATTAGAAGCCCTCATTAAGTTATTATTCCTTCTCTATTTCTACTTCTGTGTTCTTAGAAATTTGTATAATTCTATATGCCCTTCTTCTGCATAAATTTCCTTACTCTCCTTTCCTATCATCTTTCTTGATTTTCATCATAGAAATTTGCAAATTTGTGATTTGAATAGATGTTTAATATGTTTAATGTATGATTAATATTCTTTGCATAAATATTATTTGCACAAACATTCATAATGTCCAACTTCTCAGTGAAACATATACGCACATTCTATTCTCTTACTACTTTTGTTTATAGAAATTTGAGCATTTATATAAATATTAATAAAATACAATATTTACCGTCCCAATTTATTTTCCTAATCTCTTCCAAATTCTACTAATTTGTATATCAGTGCACAAATGTTGCACAATTGTTCAATCTCAAACTTCCGTTCCGCAGAAATTCTTTCTCTATTAAAACTTTGTTCGCACAAATTTGCAAAGTTATTCATTTCTATAATTATTCTTTCATTTCAATTACTAATCTCTTATCTTTTGTGTACACACACACCTGCACCCGCACACGCACACAAACACACATCTTCTCCGTTCCATCACTTTTATACTTTAGTCCAAATTAAAATTCTTATGTCTCCTTTTTCCTTCAAAGGTAATAGCCGAATAAGGTGGTGTAAAGTTCCCCCAAACCAAATCGAGAATCTCGATGCTATCTATTGCGTGTATAAGACGTGTCCGAAATGTGTGTTTAAATGATCGCAGCTATGTGGGAGCAGCATCTGAGGGTGTCACTTCCGTTCGCACGTTGACAATATCGTTTCCCTCCCGATATTCCCATGGCGGAGATGGATGGGCTCCTCCGGTGCACCGATTTTTGCTCGTTCTGCACAGCTCCAGTTTCCGTCACGAACCATGTGACCACTTCGTTTGAAAAGCGAGACCAGACGTCGGCCGCCATGTTTCATAAAGTGCAAGTGTTGTGTAACATTTTTTTAGTGGCATAAATGCACAATTTTCAACAGTGACCGGCCAAAAATAACACGATGAAAGGACAATAGCAATAAAATATGTAATATGTAAAAGAGCGCTTATCTATTTCCGTTTCAATGATTTGTAATTGTGATAATTTTGGAATTTAAAATTCACACTAATATGACGTACACTAGTGCCTGAAGCTCATTGGCTGAAGTCGGATGCGCAAGAGGCCACCTATCTCTTTCCTCCATGTATTTCCATGCTTTCCACCAAGGATATTCCGATTGAGTTTGATACATAATCGATGTAACACCTATAAGATTTCGAGTTCATGTAGTGTTTAAATCTGTGTTGAAATATCGGTTAAACCGTTTTTTTTTTTTCAATTACATGTAGTCGCGAATTGCAAATTTTTAAACTGAAAAAAATTGCTTAATTTTTTTCACTACCGTCCACATTGTTTAAAAATCTGAAAAAAATATGTTATAGAATGTTATAAGACCTATTTTAGGGAGAAAAGTGAGACAGTACTCCAACATCATCACGTCGAAAATGAATTTCAAAAAAAAATGTCTATATGAATTTGGCGTCAAAATTCGTTGTCGAAAATACCTTCAAATTGAACTATGTTTCCCCGTCTTTGTATTTTGTTTTCAGTCTGATAGACGTAATAAATGATGAGAAAAAATAAAACATGCAAAACATGTTTCTCGTTGTATCTCTGGAACAGATTTCCCTAGGAGGCTGATTTTTTTGTTAATATACGTTAATTTGTATTCTCTTTCATATGAGCATCCCTATTATCGATTTAGGAGCACTTTTCACTGCCTTATTCGGCTATACCCTTTGCACATTTCTAGGTATAATTTCGGACTCATTTATTTCTTTTTATCATAAACGCCTTAATTTATCTCTCACCATCTTCAATATTTGCATAACACCCATCCCGTCCCTAAATACGTACTGTTCTTCATTCTTTTACATTTCCAAGCATTATTTAATCCATTATTCAAGATTCAAGTACTTATTAAAATTCGTCCGTATAAAACGATCGACATTTGAATCAATTAGATTGACATTTTTCATTTAACATCTTTCCTTACAAACTCTTTCGTTCCAAAACCATGTTGTCGAAGAGGGTTCATTTCTATATTTATTGACGGTTTCCATTAACCATTATTTATTTATTCACCAATATTTGTTTATTTGTTTACTTAAGACCAAAACTGCAATACATGAAGAATTCTGCTATAGTATTTTCTTTTCAAAATGCCAAGTTAATGTATACTGACTTTGTTGAAATTAATTACTGTTTACTTCATTAATTTGGTTAATTTATTTCCTGTTTAGCCTGATGGGGATCGTTCAAAAAATAAAAAAAATGGATTCGTTTTAAGAAAATCTTGTATACTTTTTTTTAAAAATTGTGACATACCGATATGTCACATGAAAATAAACTAACATTTATTTGTAGACTATATGGTGTAACATGCATTAGGAAATATCACGAGAGCAAGGGCTTAGCAACGACCGTGAATAAACAATGTAGTTTTTGTTTTTTGTAAATGCATTAAGAGGTGGCAGGATGCCGAAAGTAGAAAATTTGGGATTGGGCGAAGAAGTTTAGACGATCGAAAGGTCAGCTACACCAAAATATAACGAACGTATGGATTGGCTGGGTGAGAGCAGGACGGTCAAATGTTATGAAAAAAGAGGAAGGTAGTTTAATACGAAGTCTTCGATGGTGAATCATGCAGGAAGATTTCATTCTGACCGGCATCACGTTTCTGAACTGATCGTAGGTTCGTCAGAGGGAACGAGTATACTACAGATAGTCAGAATCGGGTTATCAGATCGTGAAATTTTAAGGACAGAAAATGATATTGCAGATATTGCATGTGGAAGTAATATTGATGCATAAATTGGGACTTTGTCGGGAGTGGTAATCGAGTAATAGATTTCGGGACTATGTCATAGGACGTAATCGGGACTTATAATTTTGATAGTTTGAGACCAGCTTGGATAGGGGCAGAAGAGGATTTCTTGGGACTTTGGACTACGGCAAGCTCGCAAGATATTTTGACTGAGAAGTCTACGAGGGACATCAACGAAGAATAGATAAGTTAACCGCGGTATAAAATTGTAAATTCAAAGATATCTTGATCAAAGGCATAATATCAAATCATTTTATTAAATTCGCTAAATTGTTTGCTAAAAAGGTAACAATAAACTTTGTTAAATTTTGTTCTTTAGAAAAGAAAGTGATCTTTCATTTAGTCAATCCAAACAGTAATGCATTAGGAATATAATCATTCTATTTCAGATTCCCAGCTGGGCTGTATAGTCTGCGGATCCTATAATCCATTAAAAAGGTAATAAGGATTATAATATATCGTGACCCATTGACCCAGCAAGGCGGACGCTAAGATCTTTGCCAGATATTAATGTAGACAAATTTTGTGTATCTCAAAATATTCACCATTTCTCTCTTCATTACGCGCAACTTTCTCATATTTACAAAGAGGTAAAAATACGACAATACATCGAAAGTATTTTTTATAATCACAGCATTCAAAAAATGTTCCTTCTAGCTTCTTTTGCCACGCCCCCCCAAAAAACAATAAATGTTCAAACTCATAAATGATTTTTAAACTGTAATCTAACATCCACTCCATTTCTTCATCAGTTTCCTCTTGCAACCATTGACTAATACGTGATTTGGAATACTTTTTACCACACTCCATATTAGCGTAAGAGACGGATTTAATATTTCAACGCAAAATGTTAAACTAGTTTTTATAAATGGTTTTACCGACTGAGGTCGCTCAGGTTATTAACTGTTGCCACTTCATTATCTCTAGCCGGGAGCTCCTAAGTTTCGTTTGGCGACGGTGGCAGATTTTCGATAAGCGATAGAATTCAGCTTCTGTCAAGAGGAAAATTCTAGCTCTGATCGGCAGATTTCTGTGATTTCTCGAATCAATATCAGGTGAACACCGGAGCACAAACGGGCCACAGACCGCAAGCGATTCCTTTTCCATGTCCCATTCTCTTCACTCAAACATAAATGATTGATTAGTGATTCCGGCCGCGTCAACTGCTAAGGTCATTATTCCCGTAAGTTTAGAGCGTGTTTTATAGCGGGAGGTGGTGGTGATATTCCCCCACTGCATGGTGAGATCTGGTGACGACCTACCGTCGGCTACCGGGGATTTGCCCAACCAGGAATCTCCCACCTACGGGGCACCACTCCAGCTGGGACAAGCTCGGGTACTGCTTCGGCATCACCTGGTGTTGATCGGAGAAACCACGAAAAACTACCGATCAGAGCAGGCGGCCTCTAGACTTCTCCTCCAGACGGCGACTGCATTGGACCTAGCTGTCAAGCTAGTGTCAAAAATCCTGCCACCGTCGGACTCAAACCCAGGACCTCCCGGTGAGAGGCCCTGCAGTGACATCAGTTGATGCCCTGAGCCACCTTCCCCGGTGTCAAGCATAAAATTACTTACATTCACCATATACGGATCAGAAAATCTTATATTACAAAAAGATTTTTTAAAATCTGTATCTCACATTTAGAGAGAAGTTTAAAGTCATTAAATTTTTTCAACGAAGAAGAAAAACGCCAAGGTATTTCTGTTTAATTTGATAGTAGGTTCAATTTCCAATGGTGAAAGGGGAAACTTCACGAAGCTCATAATACAAATCGGATCTGATTGATGGTAGTATCCGAGAGATGGTAAATTACGATACAAATGTTCATCTTTTAGAGGTCATTCGCTATTATTTGTAAAGCTAGTGACCTGAAACAATAAAATCACTGCATTAATTTAAATATTTTCTCTTTCAAAAAAAGTCTTCAGTTACCTCAAAATATGAACTCTCACACCATAACTCATAGACCCTGACGCGATTAAATATAAATTAAAATGTAATTGTTCGTGTTTTCTTGAAAAGTAAAGAAGCCTCAAGTTGCCACGCAATTCCAATACTCGTACTCCTCTGAGTCAGAATTCTTACTCGCGCTTATTTATGGCCCACTGCCATAACACTTATGCCATAACATTTATGCCACACATTATGGCCACATTTCTATGGCCCACTGCTGAATTCGAAATTTGGAACAAATACATACTTTCTGCACGGGTATTATGGGGAAGAGCATTATGAGAATAGGGGCAGCTCATTGCTGACACATGGGGACAAGATGGAGAAGGAATGATCGAGCGCTGCCCGTGGTCAACTGCTTCTGGTGGGTATCATCACCTTTGTGCCTCATGACTCTCTAGTTGATGGGCGATAGGAAACAGCCCAGCGCCTGTGAGTGGGGACAGGGCAGGGAAGCAAGACGCGCGCGGCCCATGGCCCGTTGTTTGTCTACTCCTCCAGGATCGTCCGGGAACATGTCGCTGGAAACACCGAAAACGGCCGATGAAGACAACCGGCTTCCAGAATTTTCAGCCTGACCTGGATCATTTGGTATGATTCAAGGAATAAGTATGCTCCCAAAATTAAGTGTTTTTTACTCCCTCTTCCTGTTTAGCAATTGTCCCGACTGGGGCGGTGCCCCGCTGGTGGGAGAGTCCTGGATAGGGGGAAACCCCACTAGCCGACGGTAGGTCGGTGCCGGATCTCGCCATCCAGCGGGGGAAGATCACCGCCATCTCCCGAGAAAAAAACATGCACTATACTAACGGGAATAATGACCGAAGCAGTTGACGCGCCCAGAAACACGAAAAAATCAATCAATCAGATTATCACGGTTAACTCTGAATTTTCGAAAATTGTAAAAGTTTGATTTTCTCCGCCGTCTTAAACTTTGAAAGAACTTGTACACATATATTAATATATTTTAAGTTATAAATAAGACGCTAGTTTTAAAATTTCAACATTCATTTATAGTTTGATATTATTAACAATATATGACAAAAATGTATATTCAGTGTACACCTTAATAAAATTTTAAATGTATAACTAATATAATTCTAAATTTAAATTTAATTAGCCCAAAACTAGTTAGTCGAGAAAGTATTGTTAGAGCTTCAATCTTGCCTCGGTCGCGACGGAAGCAACTTTATATGTTCCGAGCGCTCCATCTGAGTGGCAGGTTTACCTGGAAAGCGTGTTCGAAGTGAATGTATATTCACGTGAGTTTTCTTTGTAATCAGTTTACAAGTGCAACGAATAGTATTTAGTTTCTTTCAAATTCCCTAGAAGATGTAAAAAACGCAGTTCTTGCTCAGCAGTGGTCGTGAACAGACGTGTCAGCGCGCAGCAACCCCCGAATCGACACGGAAAAAACACAAAACAGAGGTCAGTCAGTGACAACATGAACTCTAAAGAACCCAAAAAAATCAATTCCGATCCTAGTGCAGACAGGGTATATCTATCTAGTGATAAAGAATACAGTTGCGAAGTTCCAATCGGAAACATATTTACTTGAAAGATTAGGTCAACATCTCCAGGAAAAACGTTTTGAATATGCAAAGGTTACCTCAGGTGAACAGCAAACTCTTAACAGAAAAAGTTCCTCCTATATATGTAGCAGAAAAATAACTTCAATTAATTTATAATAGAACTCATAATCAATGTTACCAACAATTTCATTACAGATGTAAAGTACAATAAGATAAAGATCAGTGCAAAAAGCCCTACAGACTTTCGGAAAATAATGAAGTACCTCATACACACAACGGAAATTCCACTGAAAGAAGGACCTTGCCAACAAAAAATTATGTTGTGCTCAAAACCCTTCATCAATGTATATCTGAACAGGACATTTTTGCAGACCTTGAACAGCATCACCCTTCAGTGTTAAATATCACTAGACTATAGAAAGAAGGCAATCCGAAACCAGTGGTCGCAGCCGAATTCAACGGCACAGAAACACCCGAAACTATACTACAAATAAACCAATTATGCAACCATCGAGTGATTACAGAAAAGAGGAAAAACAACGGTTGCATTCAATGTCAACGGTGTTGGGACTACGGATATACAAAAAATAATTGTAACTACCCAATTAAGTGTGCTTTTTGTGGCGGGAACCAGTATGCAATGCAGTGTCAAAGGAAAAATGAAAATCCCGTGTGGGCGAACTGTCTCGGCAGCCACAAGGCTGATGTAAGAAACTCAACTTGTAGTTACTACAAGGAAGTAACAGACAAAAACAAGGCTATAAACGATGTTAATAGAAATTCTCGCAACCCCTTGTCTCCTCCACTCCCTGCCAATCAATCACAAATCCTCTTCCCGGGTCTACCGCAGAAAATTTCACTCCTATCTTTGACTCAAATCCTTCCCTTTCACCACCTCGACAAAATTCTCAGAACGGAAATAATCATAAGCCTCGTATACCTGATCCTCAATCAAATAATCCCATTCTCTCCACAATCATCAATTTCATAAATTCATTAATACCTTCAATCATTAGTACGATTCAAAGCTCGGTGGCGGAATATTTAAACAGCCACGGCATATAGTAGTATAATATTATTAATCACAATAAAAACAACAATAAGATCAATAATAATGAAATGGTCTTACTAAATTGGAACGCCAACTCTATCACAAAATAAAGAACTGAACTGAAATTCACTTTTTACATCATTATAATGTCGACATACCAGTATTACCGAAACAACTAAAATAAAAAAACAAATAATTATTCCTAATTACACAAATACAGGACAGACAGGCAAGAAACCAAAGAGGGGGTTCTCATAGCAGTAAAATCTAATTACCAACATAATTTAACAATACTTCCAAATACACCGGGATTGGAAACCGTAGCAATAGAAGTAATCTTTAACAATAACGTATGGAAATTAACATCTGCTTATAAACCTCCAACTATCAAACTAATCAATACTAATATATAAAATGTATTCAATCCAACAGAAAAAGTTATACTCTTAAGAGATATCAACGCCAAACATCCAAACTGGGATGCCAAAATAAAAATCGAAACGGTAAAATATTGTAATGATTTGCGATCATTTAGGTAATTTAGTATTCCACAGAATAAAGACTTTCCAATAAAATGTTGAGATTTATATTCAAAAAGACAGAAGACCGCAGCGCCGCGCGCAAACATTTTTTCTAAATTAACCACATGCACGGAAGAAAGTCAAATTTAACATAAACATTCAATAAAGCATAATATTTAGAATGGTTAGAAAGAACAATCAGCAAAATCGGGCAAGGGGTTCACAAAATTTCGAAGATAATCGTGATCGTACATTTCAAGTTAAAAAGCGTGAACACGGAGACAATTGTTGTTAGGATAAAGTTGAGGGCAAATATGTTTTTTTAATGAATATTACGGAAACGCTTGAAGGAATCGAGCTGGAACTTTAGAGAACAACAGGGCGAAATTTATGAACAATTTTGAAGTAATCACGATTTTGGGAAACGTTAGAAAATGAATTAAAATTAAAAGTATAATTGAAATATGTGTGAAACAAGTGACGCATCGTAGTGACGTCACCACAGTGAACGAACTAAAATCATTAGATTTAATGAAATAAAACATCGAAAGGAAAAATAGAGGTCGCTGTAATTATCGGAGAAACAATAGACAACATTGAGAACCGGCAGCGAAGCATAAAAACGCTTATAAACGGGAAATTAAGAAACATTCTGTAATCTTGTTTGTGGTCAGGGGCGAGCGATCGGCGTTTGTTCAAGAAAAATCTATATAGGATAGTGGACAACAATACTCGAGAGACGAGAAAAAGTGCAGTGTTGTATGGTTGATGAAGACGCTAGCTCCGCGTTAGCGTAATGTAACATTTTAAAAATTATTGTTCGGAAGTGGACTTTTAAAACATTTTAGATATTTTGACGCGGACGAAAAGGTTGTAACAAACGAGTGAATGGATTCGTAAGTAAGGGCGAATAATTTACGGGTCAAAGCGACCCGAACATTAATTTAACGCGGTGGCACTTTTGAACGATGGTCGCGGACATTTTGTCGCAGTGTTTACAACACGAAGTTTAGCGTGCTCCGGATAGTAAAAGGTAATACAAACAGATTATTTTATTTTGGTTCGCGTAACGAAACAGTCTCCCTTCGCCGCGGGAACTTTAAATGTAGTGAAAACTTTGCGTTTCATCGCAAAACGTTTCGTAGTGATTTTCTTAACCATGTGAGTTCGTGGTATATATGGTCTTGGGAACTGGTGGAAGCTGAGACGGCACCATTGCCGACGGCAACGCGTGATATGGCCGCATGTTGCAGTGTTCAACCGGTATCAGGGAAGTGATGCATGGATATATTTTTTATCTGGCAACTTCAAAGGCATTTGTCGAAGACCAAGTTCTGTTAATTCATTATAGAATAAGAGGGTCAACAATCTGAAACGACGGAATGCGCATTCGGTGTGGATGAATGTATTTTGTATGTAATTTTGTACTATGTAATTTTCAGTGTGAATGGTCATTATTTTGTTCTTTTTTTTGTGTTTTAATATTAAGGGTATTGTTTGTTTGCTATGTTTTGTTTTGTGTGCCGTCAGAGGGCACTATTATTGTACATATATTTGTCATTTTGAAACATCAGAGGAAAAGAAACAGTCCATAAAAGTAGTAAATAAATTAAGATATACGCATTCGGGTTCATCAATAACCATTAGAGAATGTGTTGTGATTAAGGTAGTTAGATGCAGACCGATGCACGTGCACATAAGTACCTCGTTTGTAGCCCTGTATAGGGCAATAACATAGTCACGCCCAGGGAGAATTTAGAAGTGGTATAAATTTAGCTAGCTAACGGGCAAGTACAAAGACTAAGGTAGGTTTAAGGAAGGGTATGTGTGTTAATGACAAGGCGCCCAGATGTGTTTAAAAAAAATAGGAAAATATTGCAGTGGCAGAAAGAAAAGAAAATTATTGTATTGGCAGTAGAACGAGGGATTATTATATGGGAGCCCAACGCGGGGCGTGAATAAAAGTGGGTTTATTATAATATTAACACGGCAGCCACAAGGCTGATGTAAGAAACTCAACTTGTAGTTACTACAAGGAAGTAACAGACAAAAATCAAGGCTATAAATGATATTAATAGAAATTCTGGCAACCCCTCGTCTCCTCCGTTCCCTCCCAATCACAAATCCACAAAACAACCACAATTTTAAAATAACATTCCCCAGTGAACCAACGTTTTTTCCCACTAGATCGAACATGTAAACCTTATATACTAGACTTTGGAATAACCACTACCAACAATAACTTTTGGATTTGTCTATCTGCCCGCAATATAGTGTTTTCAATGTAAAGAGGAAGGGCATATTGCAAGAAATTGTAAAAACGCCAATATGGCCGATTCATGTACTTCTAAAACTACTACTATCAAGAAGTAGATGTGAATGAACACGAAGCAAGTTCTGACTTTCGAAGTTTCCCTCCTACGATTCAAGTGACACCAATTAAAAGACATTATAATGATTAGCAACACATTCAGTGACGCATCGAACGTATCTCCTCCAACAGTAAATATTGTAATCTCCTCAGCAGTAATTGTAATCTGGCCAAACCATCCAGAAGGAAGAAGGAAAAGAACAATTAAAGGAATGAAGTAATGTTAAGAAACAGCTTCAATAAAAACTAGTGGTGCGATAAATGGCACAGACTTTCTGGTAGCAAAGCTTTGTAATTTCGTTGGTGTGGACTGGCTTTACGATCTTATCCCATCCTCTTGCAGGTGCCATCTATCGCCGCCAAAAGTAATTTTTTCAACAATTTTCTCAACTTTCTGGTTTACTAATAGTACAGCCAAAATATTTCTTTAAGAGTATTAAAGAAGAGTAAAACCTCGATCTAAATAGTAATTTTCATTGAAAATTTTAGAGCGGTTCTAAAGAAAATGGCGTGTGTTAATATAAATGCTTACAAACATTTAGAAAAAAAATTGGAGCCGTTTTTGAGAAAATCTTGTTTTTTAATTGCAAATATTAAAAATATTGCGCGAAACCTTTCGAAAAAATCTACATGACCTTAATGAAAGAATTATTTATGGACAACAAATTTCATTTTAAAGAAAAATGCCTTCAATTTTGTAGTGGGAAGACGCCGAAAAAATCATAATTTTGCCATATTGAAAAATTCAAAATTAACCGTGAAAATCGGATCTCTGCCACCTTTATAAGTATACTTTACTCTATTCTTACAAGAAATTTAAAGAAAAAATTGGAGCCGTTTTTGAGAAAAATTTGAAAATGTCTGGGGGGCTTCATGTAAAATTCTCCCAAATTTTAAAGAATGTTTTTCAAAATTTCAAAGCTTTAGCTAGAGCCGCATGGACAGGAGTTTCTTCAATTTTCAAAAAAAAATCCTGCGCATGGTTTTGGCGCTAGTACTGTTCACGGATGGACGGTTGGACAGGCGGACGAACATACGTTTTGAAAAAATGACACTTTTTCGTTATCAGAGGACCCCAAAACATGTATTTCTGTTAAAATCTCGAAATCGATTTTCCGCAGCATTACATGTAACCTACGTATTTATACGAGAAAGTGAAAATGGCGTTCTCTCGTGAGTTGCATAAACTATTTTTCCACGGCCGTAATCTTTTCACGAGTTTAAAATGTTAATAAGTTATTTTTCTTCTCTTAGTTCTATGCGTGCACGCATAGAGAGTAACTACGAGGTGGCCCTTCAATTTCCATCTTGTTTGGTGTGTGTGTGTGTGTGTGTGTGGGTGGGTGGGTGGGTGGGTGGGTGTAGAAGTATAGTATTTAGCATAGGTTTAATTCAAATGTGAATGAATGTGGTTCTCATAATAATTGAATTTCAAGAACCAAATTCAATAACAGATGCCACAAAGGAAGGTATGGAAGATTTGCCTGCAAAAGAATCAAAGAAATTAAAGATTTATTTAATTTTGATTTAGAGAATTTGAAGATTGATGCCAAAGTAAAGACGTGAAGTATAACTCACAAGCGTGATGTTGGCTTACTTCAGTGAGAGAGCTAAAAAATATAAATAAACGACGCTGTGGGCACAATATTCAATGTTAAAATCTTACGTTGGGATTCATGAAAATATTGGTATTGGAAAATAGGCAAATTAATTGTATTTTTAAACAGAAAAATAGATGGTTAAGTAGAAAAAATCACAAGTTTTGAGAAGAAAACATATAATTGATTTCTTAAGAAATGCTAGTGATGAGGAATATTTGATGATTAAGGTGACATTATTATTACACTATTCTTTTAAAGAAAGTACGCAAATAAGATATTCTTTCGTGCTAATACTTTAATTCAGTATAGGTTGCATTAATATTTGGCATAGCAGGGGCATGTCGTGCGTAAGAGTTGACGAATCTCAAAATTGATGATATTAAGGATATGCATTCGCATATAATAGTGCAAATTAAACAGTAAAAAAATGAAACAACGAGAATATTTGTTGTTAACCGGAAAGGAAGATGATGTTGACATGATTGGCACGTGTCGAAAATTATCTTACTTCGGCCACATAATATCACTCATTGTTGATTTTTTATTTATTATAAGGTAAGAAAATGTACATGCCAGACAGTTGGGAAGAATGCAATTGGAAAATTCCCAAGAGTTACAGTGTCGTATTTGAAACTGGGAAATCCTCGCTATTACAGTGGCCACTGCTTACGTAAAACCTCTGCTACGTTGTTAGCTGATGCAGGAGCTGATATTACCGCTGTAAAGCGTCACGGAGGTTGGAAGTCTTCGACGGTGGCTGGGGAATTTGAAAATTCAATTGAAAATAAAATTAATGTTGCAAAGTAAGTTCTAAATGAAAGTGGATGTTCAACAATCACAATTAAAGTTACTAATAAGACAGTGCAGTGTAAAAATATTCCGAACACTACTTTTGCAAACTGACATTAATTTTACAAACTGTGGGAGTGTTAACGTAACTGCCAATATTAGTAATTAATTCATTTGTATTTTGTGAATAATATTTCAAGTTCATCTCAGTTATCTCGTTTATGTTACGCTCATAATGCAAACTCCTTAGGGGCACAAGTGATGTTTACAAACTACTCGCTGGAGCTAATGACGTACTTGTGCCGGCTTTGGGTCGCCTAGGAATTGAGTTCTACTCCCGGCCGAGTGAAAAACCAGTTTGCGTTGGCAAACAAATTACAGATTTGATTTTAAATCCCGATCCTCCCGCAGGAAAAAGAGCTCAGCAAAACTGTACTAACACTTCAGAAGATAAATATAGGGGTCATCTCAGCATTTTCTCAGCGGATCAGTTGTAGCTGGATAAAATACCTGATCGAGATGAGTTTTTGACCCCCAAACCGATATTCACTAAAGGCATTTTCAGTCTTTCAGAATTATATTGTGTAATTAGTCACTACTGAATTTACATTATTATTAACATAAATATCATGTTCGTTTTGATGGTCTCTAATTGTTTGAAAATACCTATGCAACAGAAAATATTTTCTTTGCAGTTAAACTAGTTAATTGAATAATGCCATCTGGCAATGTGTTGTAAAATAGCGTAGTCCTTGAATTATATGTGGATTTCTTGAAGTGAATTGTTGATATTGACACCTAATGAATAAGATTTTTAACGATGTGCGTTGTAATTATTAATATCTGTATTGCATGAGAATGTGAGCCCAGCATTATATTTTGTTATAAAACTGATTATAATTGAATAGGCAAGGCAATACAAGTATCCCAAGCTGAATGCAAAGAGACTTGTGGGAATCATGTCGATGATATTATTATTTAATAAAACAATGTAGGATTTCACGGCCGGAGTTGTAGTAAAAGATTTCTTCCGGGCTGAAGGGCCGTGGTCCATTGGAAAACATATTTTCAGTTGACAAAACTGACAGTCACCGGGGAACCTTCAAAGAGGATTCTTCGCCCGAGACCACATCGCCACTGAGGATGTCTGCCGTAGTTGCGGACGAAACGTCTGTAAATATGTTTTCCAATGGACCACGGCCCTTCAGCCCGGAAGAAATCTTTGATATTATTATTTGTTCAATTTTTTCTGCAATTTAAATGTCTGGGTACTCTAGAATGTGTTTCTTCGGAATATTATGCTGTATCTTTGGCGGGAATGACGTATCTAGCAAAATACACGCAAGGAGGGCTGTGAAGGCTGACTGAATTTCAAAGAATTCTGAATGCGTAACATAACGAACTTAATTTAGTGATAAAACTAATTTATAAGAGCATTCCATTTGAGGTTCATTCCGTGAGCCACACCTGGTCCGACACCTTCGGCTAGTGACGTATAGAAGCATGAAGTTAACACAACCGGTCGTCAACGAGCAATAGCACGATTCTCATAGCGATTTGCGATTACTATGCTTGTAGTCCCCTCGCTAACCTCTAACACGAAATGCCTTGACTCCTTGGCTCCCCTTAAGCAGCCACCATTACAGTAATATTGTAGCTGACGCGGATTGCAGTTGCGGTTGCGGGGCGGATTGCAGGTTACTGCAGAGCCCTCAAGCCACCTCCAGATTTATATGACAGAATAAACTTTTATACAATTGCAAATGAAAATTAACAGATTGCTTACACAATACACTCTATTTTTATTAATTACATGTCTAATTTCTTGTCAAGAAGTACATGTTTAATACAGATGATTTTTAGTTTAAAAAGACATTTTAGATCATCAGGCGATCTATTTAGCAATTATTTTACATAATTATACCTTTTACGCATTTTCTTCGAATATTTTATAATTTTACGGACTCCGGGTCCCTCCATGGATAGAGACCCCTCCGCAACTGCTTATTTTGCTAGTAAGCAAGGAAAGATGAGAGGGGAAAACTACATTTCTGAGTCCCTCTGAGCTCCCTTTTACAGTAAACGTTTTTATTTTCTTAAGACATATTTTATTAAGGAATAACCGAAACTTCAAAGGGAATGGAATATTCGTTTTAGTAATACAATTGATTAATTTAATTAAAAAATACAATTGATTTTATATGAACAATTTACAGATCTTGGGAAGGCTTCTTCCCCAAATGTCAGCTTAAAAAAGAATCAAATCATACCTATGGAAACAAAACGTGTTATCGCGAAGGACTACGGGGCCACTTTCCAAATTTTCAAGGGAGCCCAGGTCCTGCCTCCTATAGGCATAGGTAAATCCGGCCCTGAGTTTTGGTCACATCGCGACTACTCCCGCGCAGCGAGCATCTTTCTCGTGTCCGCGTGGGAGCCTTCGGTTGCCGCTTTCGCAACGCGCCACGGTCACTGCTCTGGCTCAGAGGACGATCCGGTTTATCGCCTGCTCATTGGTTCAAGTGCGAGGGGGGAGGTCAGAGATCATTGTGGCGCTGTGATACAATGCGCGCGTCCGGGAGCAATTGTCACTCGTCCGGGAGAACCGGATTCCAGATAATACTAATTCATCCATCAATTAATGCAGAGAGTCTACAAAAGTTTCCTGACAAAAATCTTTAATTTTTCTCGGAGTTTTAATGTTAAGACAATTTTATTTGATGTACAGTAATTGATTATCATGTTTTTGATACTTAAGCTGCTGGCCAGCTAAAAAGCCGAACTAACGGGACAACTTTTGAAAAATGTCACTGTCGGATGAGAACATACATTTATACTCGATTTAGCGTAGTTTCGTTTCGTTTTGTTGGCAAAAGTTGTTGCCAACCGTCACACAAGTACCCTGTATATATTACCTTCAAGCGGTAGGGACATTTTTTAAAATTTAAGTTTGCAATGAAACAATGACTACTTCCGTATTTTCCGCCAACATTCAAAGCCAAGTGAAGTGTTAGTTTACGAGTGTTGCTAAAGATTTGCATTTTGCGTTTTGGTGCTCTTTGTTCTTTGTGTTTTATCGTTCAATTTATTTATTTAGTAGTACTAGGCGTTTTTGAGTTTTATTTATTATTTTCCAATTGTTTTTTTTAAGTGTCCCTTTAGTATTTCTTGTTTTAAATTAATTATATTATATTTATTATTATTTTTTCTGAATTCATTTTAAATATAACTGGAAAATAATGGATAGCCCAACAACATCTGGGTCTATACTTAATGTTGAACCTTTGGAGACAACACGTATTCAAAGACTGTCTCTGGTAACAATGGATAAGTTATTGAAGACTTACTTACACTAATGATGATTTTCATTATTTTTTTAACGTACTTTTAAAAGCTAATGAATAATTGAACAGATCAATTAAATGGATGCATTTGCATTGATATTGACATAACTGGACTGTTAGGAACAATTCATTAGATCACTTAAAAACTACCATGTATATCACGTTAATTAACTTCAATAATTGTGGTATTTATTTGCGTTCAATAAAACTCATTACTACCACTTCAAAACGTGAAGGAACTGTTGACACACATCTCTAAAGCATTAATAACATAGAAGTATGACCGCAGATAACTTTTGAGGTTGTATTTTTCATTTCCACTTGACACCTTTTAACACTTCTCAAGCTCGCAATAGTTGATAATGATAATTCTTAATTAACTTAATAATTATTCACAGAGTTTATATTCGGTTACAGATGAACATCTCTTTTTAATTCTACCGAAAAACGAAACATGTATTATTGAACAGTGGACTAGACTCGAGACCGCGCGAGGATTGTGAATGAGACAACAAACAAAACAAAAGCGAGAGACTTGATCAGAGTTATAGTTTCATAAGTTGGCTATTCCGACAGGAAATCTTTCAAGCTGCCATATTGCGAATTTAGTGCGGCCTAATACACGGCCTGGAGTCTAAGACCAATGTAAGGACTGGGAGAGGTGGCTCAGTGCATCAACTGATCTCACTGAAGTGCCTCTGACCAGGAGATCCTAGTTTCGAGTCCCGGCACTAGCAAGATTTTCGACACTAGCTTGTCAGCTAGGTCGAATTCAGTCGCTGTCTGGAGGAGAATTCTACTCTGATCGGTAGTATTCTGTGGTTTCTCCGATAAACACCAGGCGAATGCCGAAGCAGTAGCTTTACAAATGGGCAACAGGCGGCGCGCGATCTTTCCTTCCTCTTCCTCGTCGTATCCTCATCCCTTACACACTTACACTAACATTCACTACACTACCATATATGCCGGGAGTTTAGAGCTTGTCCCGGCCGAGGGTGGGTGCCCCGCTGGTGGGAGATACTGGCTAGGGATACCCCGCTAGCCGACGATAGGTCGGCGCCGATCTCGCCATAGAACGAGGGAAGATCATCACCCCCTCCAGAAGGGGAAACATGCACTACACTTACGGGACTACACTACACGTACAACTATGTAGTTGACGCGCTCGGAATCTACCAACCAAAAATAATCTAAGGGACTATTTTCACTGAAAATCGCATGTTTTCTATTTTTACATTTTTTAAACTTCAAGACGAATTTAGGAACAAAGTGACCATTTTCATTGGATTACTCGTCAAAAAATACATAAATAATCGAGGTATAGATTCCATTTCGTTCTACTCCACTTTCAGACTTATGTTTCTATCAACAGAAACGAAAGTCACAAGTATTCTTGTATCATTTGTTTGTCATAGTATTCATTCACCTAAAGGAATGTTTTTTATTTAGAGAAGTCACGAAGACAGTACACGAAATATGGATGAGGCAGGAGGTGAAGCAGGCGGTGGAATTATGTTCAAACGTGGATCTAATACGAATTATGAAATTTATTTGCATATATTACATTATATTGTGAAAACGCTTCCTCGTTCTAATACTACTCTTTAAAATTTCATTGAGAGGTATAATAAAAGGAAAGCGCCGAATAAATGTACTGGACATAAAAATTATGACAAACATGGGTTAGTATACTTTATAGGGCATATTTTAGTGCTTATTTTTTTAGCTTTTACTGCATAAAAGTAAACATCTTTCATTGTAGTGCAAATAAATCCGGTCCCTACTCATCACCCATCCTTGTATGACCCATCCGGCGTGAACTCCAATAGAATTGCTAGTACATGGGTGTTAGGAAAGGTATCCGGCATAAGGAAATTTAACTCTTAAAATTGTAATTTTGGGGATGATATATTTCTTTGCTCCTGTCATCTGTTGTCCATGCAGTGTGATTTTCAAATAGTCCAATTTAGGCGCAGTTTTTATCATTTTAATGTAATCCACTTCAACCATTAAAGAAGGTAGATACAGATTGCTAAGAAAAAAAGCATAATTACATTGCTCTTCAATTCCCACATAAAACCAAAAAATATAACAGGTAGTTTTTTTCGTAGTTAAATAGTAAAAAGCAACATTTTTGGAGGAGTCCGGTTCAAACTAAAAATCTGGATACTTGGACTATTTATTTTTCCATTCAAAATAGGTATTTTCATTCATGCAAAGACAGCTAGAAATACACACCAACTTAAAAAAAATAGTTTTAGGATGATAGATGATAACATTTTAAATCTTAAAAATTGCTTTGCGAGAGCTGTATTCCTAAAAAAAAAGTTCATTTGCTTGTATCTCGAAAGCGTTTCCGAAGGTTATCATGAAGGAGGAGAAGAAGAAGTAGAAGCAGAAGAAGATTTCTACTTCTTCCTTTTTACACTATAATACCTTATAGTGCAGCACCGTTCATTCAGATCTCCACTGGTATCCGCCTTACAAATTGCGTCCATTTGATCTTGGCACTGGTCAGCATGCATCGATGATAAGACGAATTGCAGCTGTCATCAACAAATGCCAAGCTGATCCTCCCTTTCCCATCCTTGTGCATCGTTCTGCAAAACTTCTGACGGAACCACCCGCTCATTTAGATAGCTCGCCTTGCCTTCGTGTCAGCCGGTTGACGAAACGATCAGCAGGCGCCGGGCGTTCCGATGAGTAACGGCTCTGGGAGACCCCGTTCGGCGATGAAGTGGGGGACTGATAATACCTCCCTAATGCAGAGATCCATTCCTACCCCGTTAATAAACACCGAGGCCTGCCCAGCTGAACAAATGCATGGAATGTTCCGTAGCTGAAAACAAAACGACGTGAGCCGTAGAACAATAGCATGAGCATCTAGGAAGAGGCCGTGTACGTGAATCTTGTGCCCAAGAACGGCGAGCTACTCGATTCCACAAGTTTCATATCAGGGAAATTTCAGTCGCCAAAAAAAAGGGCCCCTAGCGTTCAGTCCTACCTCGTCCCCTTCGGGCAGTAGAAACGAAACGTCAGGCTCGCCTCCGCAATTTGCCGGAACGCTACTTTGGAAAGTCCATCCACTTAAGCGTGGGTAGGGCCGCCCTACCAAGTAGGGATGTGTTCTTAACAGCTAAACTGTCATTTCTTAACCGTTAACGTTTCGTAACTGTTACACAAAATAACAGTTATTTCGTTTATCCTGTTATTGGCAGTAACCGGTTGAAATGCATAGAACTGCAACCTACTGGGCCTAATCCAAACTACTACAAGCTTTTGTAGTAACCATTTTGTACGATAACAGCTTCACTGCAGCTAAACAATCATGATTTGCCAGTGTTCAAATTATATTCATTAATACATAATTCGTCATTATTACACATCATGTGCCACAATAGTTTTATATTTTATTGTTTACACCACAACAAGATATTTGTCCTTTAAATTAAGTCCGTCCAAAATGTTAACTTCTTTCTGTCGCATTGCTTCTTATGTGAGATCAACTAATATTTCCCTAGGTACGATAAAATAAAATGAGTTACGGTCAAATAACTCACATTATAGTACTTGATATTCGACAATCATTAACACTTTAGCTACAGGTAAGCAAAAACACTGTTTCTCCTCATTATATTTGGCATTCGTCACTTCACTATGCACAAGTTGATAAAAGTTATTGAAGAAAAGCTGTTAAGCTCATCTCTACTGCCAAGTCTCTCCTCAATACCCACGAGCATCGAGCCACGCCTAACAGAATCGAAGCAACAGTCCAACTGGGTCCAGTCCAACAGTACAACAGGCCACGGGGTGCGAGGCCCGAGCTCGTACACGCCTCCACTACGCTGACCTCAGCTCTAACGACGAGAGAATCGCCGGATAATTCGGGGGAAGGCCATGCATTTTGGCGATCAAGGGAATTGAACAAATGAAATGTTAAGAAACTCTTTGAGATATAAACATGCGTCAAAACACGATAACTTCCCTCCGACTTATCTTGAAACATATCACAACTGCCTACCCTCTCCACTGAACTTACAGTACATACCCTCTTAACCGACATTAACATGTGTTAAGTCATAGCTACCTTCACTTACGAAAGCCGTAGTTGAGTTCAAAGAAAGTCGTACAAACCCACTTAAGGAAGTTCTTCCAGGATACCTTTTCTTAATTCACATTAACGTAATGAAAGATTTATACCAATTAGTTTTTTGCTGATAAAAACTCTTTTGACAGTACATTATAACTAGGGAGCGGATTTTGATGACCTAAAAGATCGCAAAAATGATCAATAAAATGCATTTTAAAATGTACTGAAAGCGATTATAAATGACGTAAAAAATTGATCAAAACCACTTCAAATAAACAACTCAAGCTGTTGGTAATGTTTACTGATGTAGTATTTACCAAGAAATTTGTCTTTAATTATCCCGCAACCGGCCTAACCGACAATGGCGTTGATAGGCGTCACGGAAACCTTATATTACATATTCACAACGCTGGCATTACAATTTCTCAGCGAAGAAATCGAATAGGTTACTGATAGTTTTTTGTCCCCGCAGGGGGGAATCACGGTGACGAAGGTAGTCGAGTCTCAGACTACCACCCGGAACCTGAGTATAGCGGCGGCACTCACGTCTCACGTTAGCTTCAAAGTGGAGGCAGTAAGTTGGGGAAGCTAAGCTCCTGGTTGCCGGGCTTGACCGGTTGGCGTTGACCTTGGGACAGTATTGGGTGATGGAGATTCTTAGGAATACTCTGGTGTACACACAGAAACGTCCGGCGGGAAATTGATACCTACCGTCAGGTTGCCCAGGTTCTGGCGATACTCACGTCATTAGCTTAAAGGTTTAGGCAGTGAGGAGACGGGATGGGGGTTCCGAGGTTCTTGGCCCCCACTTGGGCCCCTTAGCTTCCGTCGTAGCATGGCCCGCTTCTCTGGGCAAAGAGGAGAGACTTATTCCCGGCGCATGTAAGTAGTACATTATTTTGACTCTAGCCTGGAAAGCTGGCCTGGCCTGGCCTTTGGTGCTAGCCTGGAAAGCTAGGAGCTTTGAGCTGGCAGGGCGGCCCAACCCAGACATTGTATGGGGAGATTACCGTGAGGGACAACTTCGTTCTGGCGGGACTCGGATACCAGCCCAAGGGCATACATGTACTCTGCGGGGGGGGGGGTGCGGGTAGAGGCTAACGTCTAGGTGCCCATCCCGCGATGGATTCCCCCTGGTAAAGTACAAATGCGTGATAGGCAAAATCACGTTAAACACAATACTGAGTAATTCTGTGAAGAACCTTTTGTTGAACATCAAAAATATGATTTCTAACAAGTTTATTTTAATACCATTAAAATTATATTAAAATCAATGAAATCAGCGAAAAATGCTTCAAAAATCACGGGAAATAGTAAAAAAAATGACTTATCAAGGAAAAATGAAAAAAAATCTATATAAAAATGGGTCAATTGCTTTTGTCGCAACATAATATAGTCTATACTAAAATACATTGTTCTAAAGTGAAAAAAGACATTTAATTAAAATCGGCCCCCTTCTTATAACACTATTAAACCGGAAGTAGGCGCGCGGGGTGTCTGAGTCACCTGTATTTCGGAGCCCACTGTATTTTTAGATACCTATGATTACAATGTTTCAAGCTTCTTAATACCTTTCGAGGAAAGCTTCATGCATGTAGCTGGCCCCTTATTTTTCAATTGCTTTCGGTCCTTTCCAAGCAATTCCCTCACAAAGAAATGTGACGCGGCTTTGGGTCATTGAGTCACCACACGCCTCCTTTCGTTACTACAATGGTAGGTGTTATTTAGATTCTTTCATGGACTACAGTATATTTATATCATAGAAATTTGCGCTTTTAGTTTAGTTTCATTTCTTGTATATGGCTTTTCTATGTTTTGTTTATCGTTAAATAAAATATTCTTGTGTGAAACAAACATTAACTATTCTTGAGTTGCTTTATATACTTACATTATATATGGTAATGGTTCCTTCTATATCCTCCCGTATTCACGGCCCCACGCTGGGGCACCACTGTAATGGTTCCGACCTGTCCTACCTGCTCTATTCATTTACGCACCCTTATCTTGGTCTCAAACACTATGGTGCCCTAGCTCTTATTATTTTTCAATTATAATCCTACACTTCATAGAGTCTACTTCGTTTGGTTGAGCGCCTGGTTTCGTTGACATTCTCTGACAAAAATAATATCCTCACTCACCTGTTGCCCGTACCTCAGCTAGCATATACAAATAGAGCCTTACCTGGGCGTGACTACTGTGATCATTCCATACGGAATTGAAACGGTGTATCTGCACGCTCGTGCTTGGGTCAGTTTCTAGCTAAATGCAAAACAGTACTCATAATCCAGGTATACATGAGCCGCAATGAGCGTTCATTTATTTATTTGCCTTTCCTCTCCATTAACAAGTTGTCAAGGCAGCTATTTGATACCCCTTTTATATGAATTGCCCCTGTTATGGCATGCAAAATTTTACACAATGACATCAACTCTCTGGATTTAAAACAAACAAATACAAAACATCATTCATACATAAAGAACATAAACAAACAAATTCTTTCAAAGAATTCAAAGAACAATAACATTCATACCGGAATGTGCATTCTGTATTTTTACTGTTTTTACTGACTTTATACTGTTATTTTACTCTTAACTAAATTAGCATGACTTGGTCTTCGACAGAATCTTCGAAATGTATTCCCCCTGTTTACTTTTCAAATAAAAATATAGATATATACTCGTATTTGTTCATGCGACTTTCCTGGTGCTGCTAATATACGGCGACACACACTGCCATCGCCCGTCGTCGACCAATGTTTTTCTACACAGCTCGTGTACCCAACTCCATCAAATCAGCTGCTACCAGTTCTTGAAGTCCATGAATCACCATCAAAGTCCCCGTTCAAAACTATTACGATACACATCGCACGAACTCATCAAGTTCCATAAAAATGTTCGATCGTTTTCGCGTCCTAACTTACGCGACTTACCGTTTTTGCAATTCTGTCCACTAACTGTTCCCAGATAATTTAAATTTCACTTCCATGATATTAAAATGTCTTCATCTACTTAATAGCGTTCCCGCATAAACTTTCAGTAAATAATTACGCAAAAATTTCGAATTTCCTATCACTCTGATACGGGTCATGCGTACGCTGCGAGACTTCAACTCACACTGAACTATCCTCCATTTGGCATTGTTGGTCCAGAAGCTGGAAACTTTTTATAAAACACCTGCCCATCACTGCAAAAACATATCGTAATATGTTCATAGTTCTACGTTTTACGGGTGTCTTGCGTTTCATTACTGGTTTCATAAATTGTCTAATCTTTAGTTAAGAAATGTCACATTGTTATATTTCTTCACTTTTTTTCCTTTCTTTAAAATAATTATTTTCGTGTTATCCATCCATGATGACGTCACTCCACTACGTCAGGCAGCGCGTCGTTTGTTTTCACTAATCCCTCACGTGATAAATCCAAATATTCAATTTATCTAGGTCTAGTTAATTTTCCCGTGCCGTGGCTTATTTTGTCATGATCCAAATACTATACTCTACAATTCCAGAAAGTTTGAAGTCATTTCATCAAGGCGTTCTCGAGATATTTATGAAAACTCGAGATATTTGGCGTTCTTGAGACATTTGATACTTTTGCTATCACAACAATGGGTTCCATTTTCTACGTTTCTAAACGTTCTCATGCAATTTGTACCGTTTCTTGTATCTTCTTAACTCGCGGTTCGATTTTTCTATTTTTTTTTTTTCCAAATTCTGTTCTGACCATTGTTTATATTGCCCTTTCAGCTTTTCGCTTTTCCGCTAATTTCTGAAAATTGTATGTCCGAGGCGTAGTCGTCTATTGTTTCTTCTGAAGTTTAATGTCTATCTGAAGAAATAAAATTTTGCTTTCGGGATCTGCGCACTCTGGGGTTGTTGCAAATCATTATAATATTTATATTATAATACTAAATTTATATCAAATTGTAAAATATTTACATCATATTATTTATTATATTTTTAATATTTTAAAATGTTACTTGATACAAAAGAGTTTCTTACCCATACGTGATGAAAAGACAGAAGAAGAAAAAAAAACATCTGTCCAATGTACGAAGCTAGGGAATGTTCATTAAACACATCACCTCCAGTTGTAAATGTTTCAAAAAATAAATTGAGAGAAATTAGTAATCACTTGTTAGTTCTGAACTATTTATTTAAACTTTTTAATAAATTCGTGTTCATTAAAGAAACAAAAGATTGTGTTATTTTCTGTTTTCTTGTCTTTCGCTGCGTGGTGACTGAGTCACCCTGCGCCTCAATTAGTTACGAATGCCTACTGCCGGGTTAGGGAATTACAGATTATGTACACAAAACGAAGTGCGGTCAGGTTGGCAGTCCCGACGTGGCCAATAAAGACCGTACTGTAGGTTTCCATATTCCCAAGTAAGTCGGCGAGAAGTCATATTTTGACGCATGTGGACCCTAAAAGAGTTTCTTAACATTTCTTTAATTCAAGGATTTTCGTGTAAATACAATTGAAAAGTTTGTGCATTCAATAATAAGTTTTAATTTAAGATATTCTGAATGAATTAAAATAATTTTTATTGCACATATTTTGGTATAATAACGTATTTTGACCTATTTTTACTTATTTATACATAGTATTTCGTTACATTTTAATGTTTACAAGTCAAAGAAGAACACTTCAGATGTAGTACGTTTGCAATATATGATACTGGAATCGTCTTTCTTACAAAGCAATGTAATACTACTGCAGTTCTATGACCAATGCGTCTTCGCCATGAATTGAGAAAAGGCGGAATAACACAATAAAATATTTGCATTTTCAGTCAAAATCGAAACGGTATCAGTGTTCTTGAATTTCCCCACGAGTTCCTGGCTATCTATCAAAACCATAAAATTCACCTCTCATATGGCCGCAGGCTACATAGTTTTCTTGCAATTTCTGCGCGCATTGGAAATTAGTAATACAGATACATTGCATATATACATTGTATTTGGTCAAACAACTGACTCGCTTGGTTGAATGTAGTCATTAGGATGTGCAGCCTAAAACAACTACATTTCCTGGCCCAGGGCCCCTTTTCTGTTAAACGTTTTTATTTCCATATGGCACATTTTCTAGGAAATAAATAAAACACACTTCAAGGATAATGGAATTATAACTATTGTGATTCACTTAATACAACTGATTTTATGTTGAATCGTTTAGAGGATTCCCAGATGGCTTGGATAGCCTCTTCTTCAAATAACATCTTTTAATTCCCCAAATTGTCATCTTAAAAAGGGAAAAATAACAAATCGTTCATTTTTACGGCAATAAATGTTTAATTACGTACGGCCACAGGCAGTAGCGGTTGGTGCTCCAACGAACTGGAGGTTGCAGCTCCATCGAATGACGGAATTGTCATTTCCAAAACTCAGAATACAAATGTACAACAAAATGTAAGCAATTCATGAAAATTAATTAAAATTAAGTTTAATAAAAGTCAATATTGATTCATTAATCACATAATTTTAGCGTAGAGTCATGTCAGCTGTATTCACATCTCCATATATCGTGGTGGTTATGGCCAACCAAGGTGGTTTTGCCTTTAATTTTCAGTGGATACTCAAGTTTTTGTTTTAGTTATGCATTGAGACAACTGACGGTAATAGGATTCATACACACGCGCAAAACGAAAACAAACAAAGAAACAAACAAACTTGATTTTTAAAAAAGGTGATCTCACTCCAGCACTTTGCAACAAGCACTAAATAGTGCTAGCACTTAAGAGTGCATTTTTTTTGTTATTTAAGATCGCATCAACATCTAGGTCATTTGCGACTACTATTGGAGTTAACGTTATGGTAACCATGAAGATAAAACGAAATGGTGATAATAAGGAGTGAAAGGACGAACACAAATACAAGCATGCCTGAGAAGGGACTCGAACCTGCGACCCTTCGGTCCCAGACCACTACCACACTACTGCCTTAGTGATCTCGGTAAATAGTGCTTGTTGGACACGTTTTACACAGATAACATTTTATTTCACAAATTTCACTACCCTGGTAATGAAACATACACTCGTATTCACATCATTTACAGACTGCAACTGAAGCCAGAAATACGTACCCACTGTGAGAGACAGAAAGAGAATGAAGGACACTTCCCTCCAGAAGAATCTTTTCACAAAGGACTCATAATCATTTGAATTTTGAATCAAAAATCTAACATCAAATGAAAATAAATCGCCAAACATCATAAATAGGGGCGGAATTTAATGAAATGTCATTTTTACTTTCTCGTATACATACGAATATACGGGAGTAATATACGAAGTATAGAAAAAGTTATGTAATGCTGCGGAAAATCGAATTCGATATTTCAACGGAAATTAACGTTTTGGAGTACCCTGATACCGAAAAAGTGTTGTTTGTTTTTTTTCAAAAGGTCATTCTGTCGTATGTCAACAAACCTAGCGCCTAAACCACACGTACAATCTTTCCCAAATTGAAGGAACCATCTGCCTCTAGTTCAAGCTTTGAAATTTTAAAAAACCTTCTTTAAAACTTGGGGGTCCTTTACATGAAGCCTCCCGGACATTTTCAAAATTTTCGCAAAAAGGCTCTAAATTTTCCCTTTAAATTTCTTGTAATAATAGAGTACAATACACTTATAAAGGTGGCATAGGTAAATCTCACGGTGAACTCCAAATTTTCGAAAATTGCAAAAGTTTGAATTTTTCGACGTCTTCTCAACTAAATTAATTTTCCTTAAAAAATTTTTAAAGTCATGTAGATTTTTTTGAAAATATTAGTAGATTTCACGCAATAGTGATGCAAGTTTTGAAATTTTAAAAAATTACCTAAACAAGATTTTCTCAACAACCACTCCAATTTTTTCTTTAAATTTTTGGTAGGGTTAGTGACAAACAAACCCTATACGATGACATAAATGCCATATTCCTCTATTCTTTTGCCTTTTCAAAAATATCACTAAACATTTTTTCTCACGTCGGTAATACTGACATTACAGGCGATTTATACACATTATTTTATTCATGAGTACATGTGCTTTAAATAATGTCAAATAAAGTTACTCAGCAGCTTTTTGTGGAAACCAGCTCAAAATTCCGCAATTTCGGAAACGCTCAAAGGCCATTTTCTCAAAAATGGCTGCAAATTTTTTTTCAAACATTTCCAATGGATAGTGCAGTATGCTACAAGTAGTAACTTTAAATTGTGCAAAGTTAGTTTTGGTGTATTCTTTGTTTTTTCAAAAATTCACAAATGTAATTTTTTTTTTAAAATATCTCTCACGCCGTTAGTATGCACATTTCCATCGATGTGTATACATTATTGCATTTGTGAGTGGAAGTACTTCAAATTATTTCAAATGAAGTTTTTTTGAAAACTCAAGAGATTGCTGTGAAAAAGAGCTTCAAATTTTGTGTTTACAGTAACACTTAAACATCATTTTCTTAAAAACGGCTTAAAATTTTTCTATAAAACTTTCTCTTTAGGATGAGGTTTTAATCTTTTTAATATTCTTGAAGGATTATTTCGGTTGTACTATTAGGAAAGCAAAAGGTTGAGAAAACGTCAAAAAAACGGTCGGCGGCGCTAGCCGAATGTGTTTACTACGCTCCGTGAAGTCACGAAGGTTGAGCGCATTCGAGACTCGCGGGTTCGTGGTTGGGTGACCGGCCAGGAACCCCGGGATCTAACGGCGTCGAGCCCCTGGCCGAAGGGATAAAGGCACTGACTGACTGCGACGTGACGCGACTTGACAATTATTAAAAAAGTAAAAGCACAGTAATGGAGGATTACTCCCAAGGGCAAAGCGCTCAACGCCCCTTAAGGGGCTTGGAGACGCGTTGCGTCAAGGTATAGACGCAACAAATTAAAAAAAAAATGCGTTTTAGGCGATGATAGACAGCAGGGTAGAGAATGGAGCAAGACTTTAAAGCCAGACCATACCAAGGAAATTAGAAATAATTTTCTACGAGAAATTCTGTGCCATTCTTAGCACCTTTAGTTTTGAAATATTTCTCACGCCATTAATATGCACATTTCCAGCGATTTGAAAAAACACTTCTGAATATGTGAGTTAACGTTCTTCAAATGATTTTAAATGGACTTTTTGGAAAACTCAAAAATTCTCTGTGGAAAAGAATTTCAAATTTTACATTTACAGTAACGCTTAAGCGACATTTTCTTATAAATGGGTTCAATTTGTCAATGAAAATTGCCATTTATGACGAAGTTTTACACTTCTTTAATATTTTTCAAGTAATATTTAGTTCTACTATTAGGAAACCGAAAAATTGAGAAAATGTAAAAGGAAAAAGTACTTTGGCCGGCGATAGATGGCAGCTGGGACGAGGATGGGGCAAGACCGCAAAGCCGATCCACAGCAAAGAAGTTAGAAAACTTCACTACGACAAAAGTCTGTGCCATTCTGTAGCACTATTAGTTTGATATTTTCTCAGCGCCAAATACAAAGGCAAAATTTTTTTTGAAAAAAAATTATCAATAATTTTCACTGTCCGAGAATCCTGGAACAGGCTTGAAAAAATCCCAAAACATAAATCGTGATTTTTTTCAGATTTTTACTTTCTCGCTACTCTTTCGCGGTAGAGAGAAAATTTTGTAATGCTGCGCAAAAGAACTACGAATGTTTGGCACAAAAACTCTTATTGCCGAGCCCTGATAACGAAAAAGTAGATAAATACAGTTGCTAAATTTAGATACAAATCTTCTAACGTGGTGCAGCCAGAGTCAACATATTTTATGTGTCCTTGATACCGAAAAGTTGGTTGACGACCAAAATTCCTTCCGTCTGGTGTATGTGAACAACACTAGCGCCTAAACCATGCGCAGTATTTTTCCCAAATTAAAGAAACCCCTGCCAATCTGGCCTGAGTCGAAGCTCTGCGATTTTGAAAAATATTCATTAATTTCGTGGGTACTTTACATGAACTGCCAGGGACATTTTCAAAATATTCTCAAAAATGGCACAAAACTTTTTCTTTCAGTTTCTTGTAAGAATAGAGTGAAATACGATCATAAAGGTGGCGGAGGTCCAATTTTCACTATTAACACTGAATTTTCGATAATTGCAAAATTTTGAATTTTTAGCGACTTCCTACAACTACAAAATTAAAAACAGATTTTCCTTCAAATAAAATTTTTTGTCCTTAGTTCTTTCATTGAGTTCATGCACATTTTTTTGAAAATACTAGTTGTTTTCGCACAGTTTTGCGTGCTATTTGTGAAATTCCTAAAAAAATAACAAAAACAATCTTTTCTTAAAAAGGCTGCAAAACCTTTTTAAAACTTTTGATAGTGATAACGCTAAAGATGAAATGAAATTAGATGCCATATTGATAGTCCCCTATGAGATAAAATGAATGCCATGTTGATCTATTATTTTGTCTTTTCCAAAAACTACAAAACAATTTTTTTTTTGATTTGTCTTTCACGTCGATAATATTTGAATTAGTGACGATTTGTTCACATTATTGCCTTTATGAGTAAATGTGCTTTAAATGGTGTCATATAAATTTTCTCGAAAACTCAAAACTTTTCTGAGAAAATGAGCTCAAAATTCCGAATTTTTAGAAACGCTCAAATGCTATTTTCTCAAAAACGACTCCTAACTTTTTCTTCAAACTTTTCGTACGTATAGTATATATTAAAATTGCATTTGTGAGTGGAAGAGCTACGCATGACTTCAAATGAAGTTTTTTGAAAACATAAGATTTCTGTGAAAATTTTGGCATTTACAGTAACGCTTAAATGCCATTTTCTTAAAAACGGCTCCAAAGTTTTTAACAAAAATTTCCTTCTAGGATGTAATTTTACTCTTCTTAAATATTCTTAAAGTAATAATTCGGTTCTACCATTAGGAAACAGAAGTATTGAGAAAATTTGAAAAAAAATAACTTTGGGCGGGGATAGTTGGCAGCTGGCAACAGGATAGGGCAAGATTGTAAAGCTCGCCCAGACCAAAGGAATTAGAAAACTAACTAGTACAAGATAGTCTGTCATTTCGTAGCAACACTAGTGTCGATTGCTGAGATGTATTTAAAAAAATAAAAATAATTTTTACCATTTCCCGTCTTTAAATCACATTGACTTTAAAAACACTTTGAAAATGGCTGCAAGAATACTGTGCATTTATTTTAGTATTTATTATAAATTTGTAATGAACATTTTTTGTTGTCCAAAAAAACAATGAAAGTTTTTGTTATATTGGAACCGACATATTGATTAAAATAACAAGATTCGTGTTTATAATAGCAGAAATTGGAATTATTGTAATAACATGTAGTATATTCAGTTGAGATAATATGTTCGATATTTTCTCAGTGTACTCTAGGCATCAAACAAATATCATGCATGTTTCATTATATCTTACTTTATAATGGAAAAACATACAATATATTATATAAAAACCGTTTTATACAACATTATTCGTATATTTTCACTTTCTCTCTTTTCCAAAAATTGTAAACGCGCAGAATTGTAAACGCGCAGAAAACACACTGTGTTTTCACGCTAGAACAGGCGGATCACAGAAAAGTTAGTCAGTTGGTGACTTTTTCGAATCCTTACGTTTCGCAGCATTGACAAATTTCTTCTTTTTTTAAGACCCGTTAAAGAAAATCGTTTTTCTACATGAACAACGCCTAAAGTTTTCAGTTTGCCGACTACGCTTCCATACATTACAGGAATGCTCGAAAAAACACATGATTTTTATCGCACTACGGACCCACGAAATGTTGTTTCGGGAGAAGAACCGGTTTTTGAAATATTTAAGAACATTTGAAATATTTAAGAACGCTAGGAAATTTGCAATCGAAAGAATTTATTTAATCATAATATAAGTTAAGAGTAAATAACGTTTAAAAGCAATGTAATTGAAAGATGATTTATTAATACGGAATATTCACAACACTGAACGCGCGTTTTATAGTACTGAACTAAAGTTCAACAATTTATTAATGTATTGTATTAGCTCAGCTTAATAAAATTATTATTCGCCTAATGATTGTTAAATTTCTTTTCAAAATACAGAAAAAAGTTAATCGTTTATGATACAAATTTGGAGATCCGCGAAATGAAACGTTTATAAAAAACTTGTCCCAACATTGGGGAGGGGCAGTTCCTCCCTCGCCCCTGAATTATGCTTCTGATTCTTTACATCATTTTGCTTCGCTTTTAGGGCATTTTTTAGAACGTTTTAAGAGCATTTTATTGATCATTTTTACTTTCTTGCACTTACGTCCTTAACGTAAGACGAGAAAGTATTGTAATCGTGCATCGATAAACGGTGAATTTTCGACACAAAAACTCGTATCGCGAGACCCCGGTAACGAAACAGGGGATAAATCCAGTTGCTAAATATAGAAAAAAAAATCCACTAACACGTGGTGTCGCCAGAATCCCATGTTTTGTACTTCATACAGCAAAATCGATTGACGGCAAAACGTCTGTCGGTCTGTGCACAACGCAAGCGCCTAACCATGAAACCAATTTTCTCCAAAATTGATAATCCCCAATCGTTCTGGCTAATGTCGCGGTCCTTGGAATTTGAAATCGATATTTTAATTTTGGGGGTTACTTTACTTGAAGCCCCTTGGACATTTTCAAAATTTTCAAAAAAATACTGGAAGTTTTTTGATTTAATTTTGTTCTTGAACCAGCGATCTGCCTTTTTGGAATTCAAGGTTTTTTCCCGGTTTTCCAGGTCTGATAATATAAATTTTCCAGGTTATTTTTCGCACATTACAACATACTTTTACCTTCTACCGCTTACGCAGTATAGAAAAAGTTATGTGCTGTTGCGGGGAAATGTGGCGAAATTTTGGCAGAAAAACTCTTATTTCCGGGCCCTAATAACAAAAAAAAAAAAAAATAATAATAATAATAAATCCAGTTGCTAAATTAAGAAAAGAAATCCGCTAACACGTGGTAGAATCCGTGTTTCGTCGGCCCTTGATACCGAAACCTCGGTTGACGGCAAAACTTCCGTCCGTCTGCCTGACAGTGAACGGCTAGCGGCTAAACCGTTCAGCCAATTTTCTTGAAAATTTATATTTCTAAATCGATCTGGAAAGTCGGCCCCTTAAATTAGAAACCGATATTTTAATTTTGGGGGGTACATTACATGAAGCCCTGCGACATTTTCAAAATATTCAAAGAAATTGCTCCATCGTTTTTGATTAAATTTTGTTGTTGGATAGTGTGAAGGCCGTTTAAGAGAATAATGCAGGTCTCATGTTCGTTGAAAACTTTGATTTTTTTCAAAAATTGCAAAAGTTCTACATTTTCCGGCGTCTCCCTACAACTACAATTATAAAGATGGAGATTTTCCCCTTAATGAAATCTGTTCCTTAAAGATAGATTTCTTTTTATTAACTGTTTTACATTGTGACAAAATGTGACACGGAAAAAGTTTGATCTGGGAAGCTCAGCAGCAATGTCATATTTTGGCATAACACACTCATTCGTGTCAATTAAAATGGACCTGCTAATTCCATAGAGTTCAGTAGCTTTTTCCTACTTAATTTTCCACTATTTAGATTTTCTGTTGTTTAGTGCATTTTAACTTCACTGAAATTTGTAAACCTTAGATATTGAAATTTTTGTTTGTCTACATGGCATTCTCTACAAACAAGACAATGTAAAATAATGATGTGATTCTTTAAGTTAACTAAAAAAAAAATTAAATTTTTAAAAAAATTCTCAAATGAAATTTAAAAAAAAATGGCTAGTATGGCAATGTTACCCTATAAGTGGTATATGCTAATAAGACATTTTGTCTTGTTTACAATGAATAATTATTAAGTAATGACATAGCATGCCTAGGATATGACACATTTACTTATCTACGCTGTTTATTTGCACTCAATTAATCCAAAATTTACAAAGTTTTAATTACGAGATTTTGCGGCATCATAATACATCATATATATTTACAAACACTTCCGGTTACAAGTGTAACCCAATGGAACAAACGATTGTATATAATGTTTCTAAGAGATGTAGCTAACTATGGGAAAGCAGCCAGCAAATAAATTTATGATATAGTCTACTTAAATTCTTCAAAGCTGTGGCAATGTTTCACCCCGGGCAATGTTACCCGTCGTTACCTTATACAATTTATTTACCTCTTTCTCATCTTTATTTTTGCTCATTCTGAATACTTACACTTATATACTTCATTTGGATTGTAGGGAATACAGATTTTTATCCCGTATATTTCAAACCTGAACATTGATTGATTTAGATATTCACATACAAATTTTCATGATCAAAACCACAAAATGATTTTAATTATGAAATTGATTTCATTTTGATAACTAAGAATTGAGTGTTTGGTAAAATTATTAAGTGTTTTTGGACCGAAGTCTAGTGATGGAACTTATAATCCTCTTTCATTCTTATCTCCCTCCTAGTCTTTTATCATCTATCACTACTTCTTCAGTAAACTCCATTAGTGTGTTGCAAATCCTACAATTAAAAATGAAATCTTTATTTCCAATGTCAAAAAAATTAAAATCCCCATTTGAACAGAAATTACTGTGCTCTGATAAAAAAAAAGCTTTCAGACCTAAATGAAAATTATTAGCAATTTACAAATGTATCAGATGATCGCTTTGAATTCTTCTTGTGCCTCAGGGACCAGAGTTAAGAAGTATTATTAATGCTTCGGGAACATTAATGGTTCACATTACACAAATACATCTGGCAAGGTCAACATAAAAGTTCACAAGATTGTGGTGAGTGGACATGGGCACCACAAGGAGTGATGTAAAAGAGGAACAATTACACCCCTCTGTGCTTATAAATACATGCAGGAACATTTACAATAAAACAAAAGGAACCATTCAGTAGTCTCTTTTGAAAAATTGAATTTAAAACTAAGTTTTAATCAATTTTTAATTAAAATGCAATAAGGAACTTAGTCAATGTCAGTCATAATTATGAACTGAGAAATAATAATTACTTTCTCCATGCCTTTTCTACGAAATGCACTCCTCTCCAAGTACTTCAGCCCATGGCATGCAAGTAGAGTTTTTAGCCAGATGCATTGTTTTGTCTGGACTCAAACTAAACCCACCCATCTTTCTCAAGAAATGACAGCAACAACCCCATTTTGACTCACCTTTAGCATCAGGTCCTCCAGGAGGGTGAGGGCCTGCAATTGCATTCACGGTGGTCAGCACTCCAGGTGGAGGCC
The DNA here is from genome assembly GCA_964035755.1 of Teleogryllus oceanicus. Lineage (NCBI taxonomy): Eukaryota > Metazoa > Arthropoda > Insecta > Orthoptera > Gryllidae > Teleogryllus > Teleogryllus oceanicus. The sequence continues at coordinate 3,651,558 of CAXIVR010000010.1, forward strand.
CTAGTTTGCCCTGGCCTCCTTGGGCTGCCTTCTTCAGCACTTTTTGCTTATGCTTGTTTCCTGAAACACAACAACGCATCAACATTTAACTACAAACATGTATGTAACATTTGTCATGCAAAAACAAAAGTCAATCAAATGTACTCCTGTTTCTTGAATTAAACTCTTCAAATAGATTTTTTCTTGAATGAGTCATACATAAGGCTTCTCATAGGATGAAAAAAAAGGTTTGTATCACATGCCATTTGCAATTTCAATAATTTGATTTATTTTCATCAAAGAACCATAAACCATGAACCATATGTGATGTATGATGACAAAGTATAATTTGTGCATGTTTTCTTGAGCCCCAGAATCTCTTCCCTACCCTTTTACTATATATAGTTGAACGATGAATAAAAGTACTAACAGAGCGAGGTTAGCCACATTTGAAAACTGGACATTTTTGCTCACACGTTATAGAAAACTTCTTTGCTTTGGTAAATGAACTATAGATTTGACTTTTTAGTACTACTCACAAAATAGCAACCCAATCCCTTGGCTCTTAGGCATCTGGTTCCTAAACGTCCAAAAAGGAAAAGGAACATCTATTGCAAAGTGGTAGAGGCAGACATGTTCACGACTCATGAACTTCAAGAGGTTGGTAAATGTCTGAAAGCAGACAAGGCACATGGGTTGGACGGGATACCGAACGAGGTACTGAAAGTAGTCATCACAGAATATCCAGACCTTCTATTGGAACTCTTCAATGAGTGTATGGGATATGGAAGCTTTGTCAAAGACTGGAAGCGTCAGAAGCTTGTACTATTAAGGAAGGGACACAAGCCAGTGGATAGTGCATCATTGTACAGGTCCATCTGCCTTCTGGATACCATGGGAAAAATGCTGGAAGGCCTGATTCTTCAACACTTGCAGAAGCACGTGATGGAGCAGAACAGTTTGGCTCATAACCAATTTGGGTTCCGTAAAGGCAGATCGACGATCGATGCTATCAGGGAGGCAGTAGAACTGGTAAAAATGGCAAGAGAAGGTTGTGGCAGAAAGAAAGGATTTTGCGCCCTTATAGCAATAGACATTCAGAACACATTTAACTCCTTGGGTTGGGAAGATGTAAAAGAGGTATTAGAAAGATGGAATATCCCAGACTATCTAAAGACTATCTAAGCGGGAGAAGTATTATATATGAAGAAGATAATTGGAGGATTAAAGAAGAAATGACATGTGGAGCCCCCCAAGGATCTTGGCTAGGCCCAGTGCTTTGGAACCTAGTTTACGATGAAGAAGAGAGAAGAAGCGAGAGAGGATCGGATTAGAAGGATCCTAGAGATCACCGAGCCAGTCTGGCAAGATGAAATGCCACAGCTGCGATTCCTTGCTAAAACATTCTGGCTGGAATGGAGGGGGTTTTAGTGGGCAGACCAACTAAGGGAGTCCCACACATGGGGTTTCATAACCTTATGGTGCATAAAGCATTTCCCCTACCTAAAGAAAAGAAAGAAAGAAAGAAAAACGAAAATATTAATAATAATTATAATAAAAATAATAATAATAACAACAATAACAATAACAACAACAATAATAACAATACTACTACTAATAATAACAACAATAATAACAATACTAATAATAATACAAAAAGTGAAGTATCTGAATTAATAGTCTAAACTAAAGAGTGTAAAAGTACAAACAGGTGATGGAGCCTGAAAATTGAAAATGTTCAGCATAAGTTAAGAGTGCCCTAAAATTATAATTGAAAACGTGTTAAAGAAACAAGAGTGCATTAGTTTGTAATTTGGTGTTTCAGGCCTGATTACCTCATGTTGCCTGGAGATTTCTGAACCATTATGCTCATACCACCTGCTTTGTCTGCCCTGTCCACCTCACTTGCTTCACCCCCCACCCCCTGTCCCTGCAAGCTTCATCTGCTCTTTTTAAAACTATTTAAAATAAATCTAATCAAGACCTATTTTCCCATGAATTCATTTCTTCATAACGTATTCAAACTATGTCTTCACTTGAAATTTAAAATGCTTCCATAATTTTTAAAGCATTTTTTGCTGATTTCATCGATTTTAGTATAATTTTAATGGTACTTGCTTCAAATAATGTTTATGAGATGTAAAAATGTTCTCCACAGAATTCCTGAGTAGCATATTCGATAACTTTGCTCAGTAATTATAATGTCAGCCTCTGTGAGTACGTAATCACAGGTTTCTGTGACTACTAATATCAGTGCCATTGTCGCTTCAGTCAATTTCAGGATAACTAAAGACAAATTTCCTGAAAAAGAAACATCCATAACAAAAGTTTGCAAGCTGTGTTCACTTGAATGAAAGGAAGAAGCCTCAGTTACTTATCCAACAGGTTGAGTTTTTCTTCTGAACTGGTTTTGAGCAGGTTTTTTATGTCATTTTTCTTTGCTTTTAGGGCATTTGAAAATACTTTTGAGCATTTTAGGCAATGTTTTAGGTCATCAAAATCAGTCCCCCAGTTACTACCCAATAGATTACCTCAAGGTCAATATCAAATGTAAGAGCTTGAATTTGATTTTGATATTCAATAAATTAGTTTATATAAGACCAGATATCGTGGATAACAATCCGGAAACCCTGAAAGATACTGATTTTCAGTTAATCATAACTGGATAAGTATTATGGCCCTCTCATATTTTGATGAATCCTAGATGAATTAAGAAGATTTTCATGTTAAGACAATCTATACTCTACGAAATACCATATTCAACTGTTGTATAAAGCATCCAGAAAGTGGAGAGGCTCACATCAACTTTTAATGTTCAAGGCTTATTAGTGGTACCATTTGGATTGAAGTCATTGGGTAAAAAACTAATGGTACCTCCACTTCCCTTCTACCCATCTATTTTTTGAACTGATTCTCTGATAAAAGATCCAATATTTAGCAAGTTTATTAATATATGTATTTTGACTCATAAATGTTACATTTTGCATTTGAGTACTATTTTTGTATTGTTTTAACTTAAAATATTCATGTTCATGCCAGAACCAATAAAACATGGATTTTGACTTCACAATGTGTTAGAAGAAGTAATTTACTAGGAAAAATTTAATTTATCCACTTTTTCATTACCAGGGCCCAGCAATAAGAGTTTTTCTGTTGAAAATTCACCTTTTCCAGTGCACAATTACAATACTTTCTTTCCTTACGAAGTAAGAGTGAGAAAGTACAATGGAGAGGAGTTTTTTTATAAATGAAAATGTAGATGCACGTAATGTTTACGAAAATAATCTACATCTTTAACCAGGATCTATATATTCAATAATTTGTTTAATTATTCCTGTAAGTCTAAATACACTGTTTTCGCCTGACTTTTCCTTTTCTTTTTTTCCCCAACTGGTATAGATTCTGTGACATTTTTAACTTGAAAGTGAAAGATTGTAGGGGAAAAAATATTAAAATAGAAGGTGAACTTTTCCATCTTTTTTATTTTTATTTATATAATTTTTTAAAATTTATATAATTATTTTTTACACAAATGGGGCAGATGGTATATCAATTTGCTGGAGAATATTTCTCCCTCATATCCATCGCTGTCTGAAATCAAATGTTTCCCAGAGATAGACAGTTACTGAGTAGTTATAAGAAATATTACTGAATCGTAACATCTTACATCGTACATCGTAACATGTTTGAGGTATACTCTTCAGCTTGCCTGCATTTTAGTAGTTTTCTGGTTACCAGAACTGTTATTTGTTATCACAATATAATACAAAACAGAGGAAAAATCTGATGGTTAGGCAGAGCAAACACTAAGAAAAATTTTATACAGCACACTCATAACACAATAAAATATACTTCACAGCAAACTTTTACAAAAGCAAAATATACTTTAGGGCAAACTTTTATCTTGAAAGCTACAAACCTGCTAAATGTGTCTGCAATTGCTGGGACGAATTTACTACCACATCACATACTTCACATTTCAAAATCTTTGTCTTCTCATCACGTGAAAAGGTCTGGCCTGAACTCTGTAGCTGTCGTAAGATCTCTTGGGATTTCACCTGAAATGAGCATGAAAAATAAGCATATTAAAATTATGTAACATTAATTGTATAAAGGCAACACTAAAATTCACTCAGTCACAAGTAATATTATGTACTAAAAAATTAAAACTTAAGATGCATAAAAAAATATCAGCATCAAAAAATATAAAATCAGAAATATGATATATACGTTTATAACTGTTATTTTCATAAATAGCATTTTACTAAAACAAGCAGACATTTTTTAGTGTTATTTGATATGGTATGAGATGGTTTGTTATGTTATGAGACTTGTTTTGTGCTCATTCTTATTTTCTTAATTTATTTTAAATAACATTAAATACTTATTTAGCAGGTGGCTCTGATGGATATATTCAAGTTACACATCTTTATTTGTGCTCTGGACAGTTACAATATGAAGAAAGTTTAAAAATAATACAGTTGCATCATTCAACCATCCTTCAGTGTAGAAAGTTGAAAAATGAAAAATATATAGAAATATATACAGAAATATCCGACTCTGCCCATTGCACGTGGAGTTCCTCAAGGATCGATTTTAGGCTCTATTCTGTTCCTACTTTACGTAAACGATATGCCATCGAAAATTCGAAACGGAAGAACGGTTCTCTTTGAAGATGATACAAACATCCTTTGCAATAAAGAAACCGTAAATAGTACAATATCAGATGTTTCAAATTGGTTCCGAAATAACAAATTAATAGTAAACGAAAAGAAAACGGTTTTAATGCAGTTTTCCATTTCAAATAAACAATTCTGTGCTCCATTGAAAATGAATGGTGTACCATTGATTGATATTAAGGCAACAAAATTTTTAGGTCTCTCAATTCAGTCAAACCTTAAATGGAACGTCCATTTAAATGAATTGCACACAAAATTAAGTTCATTATGCTACACGTTCAGAATTCCTGCAAATTCAGTCAGCCTTCATACTGTTCGTTGTGTTTATTTCGCGAATGTTCATTCCCACCTGAGATATGGCATAATATTCTGGGGAATTACATCTTATAGCTCCCAGACTTTTAGATTACAAAAACGAATTGTACGAATAATAACCAAATCTCACCCTTGTGATTCATGTAAGCCTCTCTTCGTTAATCTAAGAATTTTACCATTACCGTGTCTTTTTACGAATCAGTGGTTTTTGTCAAAAAGATTTGCTTAAGGGCGGGAATATATTTTCAGAAAATGCCGATGTCTATTACTATAACACTCGACGTAGAAATCATATTCATCAGGTGACAGTATCAACAGCTCATTACAAAAAATTCACATACAATACATGTATATTATTTTACAACACTTTGCCAGATGACATTAAACGATTAAATTCAATAGAAAAGTTTAAATCCCAAGTGAAATCGTTTCTGCTGCATAACTGTTTCTATACAATTAGAGACTATACTGAGCATCACAAGAAAAGTAACATTAATTTTAACAATAATACATAATGCATTATTTACCATTTGGATTGTATAAATGTGTATAAACATCCTGTAACAAGTATTGTATTGCAGCCTCCGGGTCAATGACCCCCATCTCGATCAGGTTTTTCATCCAGTTTTCCTGATCCATTGAGCAAATTCTGAGATGGCCCCTTGTTTTGCTTCTGGACATAAATGTAACTTCATTTTTCTGTGCACGTCTTCTAGATTTCAGTGGGAAATACAATTATTCAAATTATCGTTTCCATGTTGTCGCAGTGGTGTTATTCCGAAGGACAACATGGATAAGAGCCAAAATTTATTGCCTTTTATTCTTGAAAATAGATTTTATTACATGGGAGCTTTTTTTTTTTTTTTTTTTTTTTTCAAAATTTAAGTATTATATGACTTAGTGAAGGGATCACAGAATTTTGAAAAAGTGCACAAAATTCACTTTTCCCCATAGCACGTCATACACAGTTTTTAACTGTTTTTTTGACGTAAAATAAAATAAATACTACTTAAAAACAATAATTTTGTTTCACAACAAAATTAGTTTTAATTATTGTCAACCTCAAGTTTAATTATTGTCATTAGTTTTAATTATTGTCAATTGTAAGAATTTTCCAGAATATTCTGGAAGGATTAGGCTAAAAATAAATCCAAACAATTGACACGTCTTGTAGAGAGGAACTGAATCTGAATTATTAATCATTTCTTTTGGTTCAAGTGCCTTAAAACTTCCCATTTTTGTCATTTCTTTTAGAAAGTTCTGGAAGTTTCCAGAAAAAACAGCCAATTTGGCACAAGTGTACTAAAACATGATACATTCATCACTTGCAGTAAATGGTGGTCCAGAAGAGCTATATATTGGTTAATATTATTTAATTGTTCTCAAAATTTGTATTCCTTGTTTTATTCAAATCAAAGGTTTCCAACCTTTCCTGGATCATCACTCATTGTAGAAGAGAGAGAGAGAGGAATTATAAATTCCAGCATTCCCTAGTCCATAACAATTAATTTTATATGAAATATAAAAATATTGTTGCTTATTATCTGTTGCTAATTTATGTGTTCATTTACCTATTACAATCATGAAGTATAAATTAATAAAACAACCAATTATACAGTCAAATTATTTATTAAAAGTTCAAAAATGAACACAAAATCAAAATAATGCGAAAAACACAAAATTAATAATAATTAAAGAATTATTGAGCTGTTTCTTTTCTGACTTGACTTTGGATTTTAATTACATTTCTTTGTTCAGTTGTATTTTAGACAGTCATATGTTGAACATATTGAAAACCAAAAGGTTAATAAAAAAAACTTTATCTAGATTTGGAATTTCATTGAAATGTACTGTTAAACTTTCTGAAACATTACTATCTCCCGATGTTTCGAGGAGCACTGTTCTTCTTCTTGAGGAGTCTTAATAAATTATGTCATTAAAATATATTTGTAATTTATGCTAAAATATTGCATTTCTCACAAAAAGCAAACCCTCAACATCACCCTTCTATAGCGGCAGAAGCTAGTTCAAAAACATAATTTAGATTTGGAATTTTATTGAAATGTTCTGTTAAACTTTCAGAAACATTACTATATCTCAACACATTCCAAGGACTCCCTAGTTCTTGATGGCTCAGTCTTGCTGTATGTAGCAAAAGTCTTCTGATGTAATGACGTCAACAATATCAAATCAGAACTCCTGACTATTGCCCACAACCTAGGGTAGAGAAGTCTTATTTTGAAGCCTCCATGGTCCTTCTTGGTATCCATGTTGAATTTCACTTTCAGTTCTTCATTGTTGTTATTTTTTCCAAATTTAATGAATATGCAGTATCTGCAGTTGCGAAAAGATCTAAAACCCAGGTATATCCATCAGTATATTCATGTTTAAAATATACTGGGAATATTTGGTAAAATCAGTATGAAAATTGTCTGTTTGCAGAAGTAATCTTTTGCAGAGAGTGCCCATAATGTGGGAAAGTGTATTCACCTATACCTAGATTTTGTTTGAATAGAAGAAGTTTCCTTGCAAAAGCAGCTCTATTCTTTATTTTTTTTAAGAATTATTTTTAATTTTAGAATTTATTTAAAGAATTTATAGTTGTTGTTTTTTTAAATAAGGTTTTCACGCAATGTTTCATCTCTGTTTTCAAGAAATGCTAAAATTCTAAATTCCATAATAAATAATGCTAAATTCCAGAACTGAGTCAAATAGATTGAAAAAGCAATTCAGACAAACAACTTTAGAGAACCAACGTACTTCTGAGATCAGCTGCAAGTGATTGTAATCTTCATTATTTTCACCACAAAGCTGACCAAATAATCTGTCATTCAATGAATTGCATCTAATCTTATTGATTGCTCTAATAATGTAAATGGACCTACATAAGCTGGTGTTCATTCAAACTTTTGGCAACCAAATGCCAATGATGAATAACACAATGTGCAGCAAGTACATTAGTTATTGCTTGTTTCAAATATACTATGAAATCTTAATGACACCATGCCATTGCTGGATCACCATCTGTAATAGATGACAGAATATTGCTAAGACAAATTCCTCTCTCTTGAAAAAAATTTGGATGACATTAAATTAGTGTCCCTTTGTATCAGTTTTCAAATTTTTCGCAAATTACTATTGATAAATTTTTTCATCTTTTAAAAATCGATCACATAAGGAGAATAGAACTTTGTTATTTGAAAGTTGATGTACTGAGTTGAATGAAAATTTTGAGTCTTTAATCACGTAATTATAATTCAACATCTTATACCATTTCATCTATTCTTCTTTGCATTGAATTATTACCGAGGGAATTTTTCTGTAACAGAGTCTTATGATGAAGATTTTTTATTATCTCTGTGACTGCCAGCAAAATAAATTCCTCACCTTTTATGTGTGAATTGCTTGCTTTTACAATTAATAATGAAAATGATGCACGTAGTCAATCACCGACCGACTGACCAACCAACCGACATTTTCAAAATTTTCCCAAAAACGGCTCCAATTTTTTCTTTAAATTTTTTGTAAGATAAGAGCAAAATACACTTATAAAGGTGGCATAGGTAAGAATTTCATAGTTAACTCTGAATTTTCCAAAATTGCAAAATTTTGAATTTTTTCCTGCGTCTTCCTCCAACTACAAAATGAAGACATGGATTTTTCCTTCAAATGAAATTTATTGTGCGTAAATAAGTTCTTGCAATTAGGTCATGTAGATTTTTTTGGAAATTTTAGTAGTTTTCATGCAATAGTGCGAGCAATATTTGCAATTTTAAAAAATAACAAAAACAAGATTTTCTCAAAAACAGCTCTAAATTTTTTCTTTAAATTTTTGGTAAGGTTTAGTGCCAAACAAACGCTATGCCGCGACATGAACGCCATATTGCTGTATTCTTTTATTGTTTCTCACGTCTGTAAAATTTACATTAAAGGCAATTTCTTCACATTATTATATTTATGAGCACATGTACTTTAAATAATGTCAAATAAAGTTTCTTGAAAACGCAACAGTTATCTGTAAACATGAGCACAAAATTCGGCATTTTCAGAAACACTCTAACGCCATCTCCAAAATGGCTCCAAAATTTTTCCAATAGATAGTGCTAATTGCAATTTTTATTATTACATAAAGTTGATTTTGGTGTATTCTTTTGTTTTTTTCATAATTACACAAAAGTGATTTTCTTGAAATATCTCTCACACCGTAAATATGGACATTTCCATCCATTTATATGCATTATTACATTTGTGAGTGGATGTGCTTGAAATGACTTCCATTGAAGTTTTTTGAAAACTCAATAGATTTCTGTGAAAAGGAGCTTAAATTTCGCATTTATAGTAATGCTTAATCGCCATTTTCTTAAAAACGACTACGAAATTTTAATGAAAATTTCTATTTAGGTCGCTTTTTACACTTCTTTAATATTCTTGAAGTAATGATTCAGTTGTATTACTAGGAAAGCAAAAAGTTGAGAAATTGTCAAAAAAATGTACTTTGAGCGGCGATAGATGGCAGCTGGCCAGAGAATGGAGCACAACCTTAAAGCCAGACCACACCCAGGAAATTAGAAAAATGTTATACGAGAAAGCCATTCTGTAGCACCTCTAGTTTCTTATGAGTATGCATTTTATTTAAATGCTTATGTAGCCTAAAAGGTTTTACAAAGTAATTTGAAAAATCGTTTTGGCAAATTAAACACATGGACAATGATTAGTTGTAGGGAGTAAGTAAATCCATATTTCAAATACTCAATATTGTACTGTCAGCATTTCTTTTCAGATGTATATTCAGACATTCTGAAATATAAATTATCTTCTCAACAGTAGTTAGTTACTAAAATAATGTTTACAATGTCTTCTATCACTTATCACTCATGACTATTTATCTCAGAAAAACACATAAACATATTAAAATATTCCTAGAACTATCCCTTTTGTGGTTCTGATTTGTGTATATAAGTACTAACTTGTGTTTTTGCATTACCAGAATCTTCTCACAAAATTGTCTTGGCTACTGCAGCCATTGCATTAAGAAAAAGAGATCTGAACTACTGCAGATGTGGTCCTGTCTCTACTCATGCAAGGAATGTTAGTTATCTATATTTTATAAATATTTTTTTAAAAATGTAAATAAATATTTTAAAAACAGTGAAGCACCCAATTATACAATTCGACTGCTTTTATACTGCGGTGTTAATTTTTTTTTCTGAACAAATATATTAATTTCTTTTGTAAATAATAAACCATTTACATGTTTCTGGAGTGTTTATATGTCTCTGCAATATAAATGTTTGCTTAGTTAGTATTTTTTCAAACCAATTTTTAAGTGCTTATTGCGTCTAAGCCATTCGAAATATCCAAGGAGTTTATTAAACAAAATATGCTTTAAATTGTCTTAAGAGATTATTTTTGAAGTTTCAACATTTCCTCCATGGACACTCTATATAATTTTAAACTTTGGTTTTTGGAAAATGAAAATGATTAATTTGTAAAATAATCATAAGCTCATACTAGAAATACTGATCTCCAATGAAGTTATTTATATAAATTTTAGATGTCTGTGTAAAACACACATCCTGGTTTTTAAAATATTTCCTTTTTACAATTATTACTTCAAATGTTTAATCAAATGTAGGTAGATTTGAATGTTTTGTAGTTTAGAAACAAATCCAGTCACTAACCTTCTTGGCATGTTTGGCACCTGCAAGATGTGTTTCAAGCACCACCTGTCCAGAAAATTCTAGGCCACAGACTTCGCATTTGCAGCTTGCCTGTGAACAAAAGAATTGTTTAATGGATTTGATACACAGTTGAATTCAAGTTATTTTTTTATTGTTGTATATATTTTCTACGGTTAAATTAAGCTTGTTAGAAAGAAAAGAAAGTTTGAAAAAGCATTTGGCATCAGATTTACATCATCGTTCACATTTAAAAAACAGTGAAACTAGGCTTGTGCAATCAGTGCAGTGTACCGAGTCTCTTGAAGTCAGGAGCCCCAAATGAGACACCCTCTCCCTCCCCAAATGTTGGGGTGTTTCTGTTCAAAAATATTTTGTGCGTCTGTTTAAAAATATATATCGCATGATAAAAATTTCTGTAACAAAGTACACGTCAATCAAATATTTAATTGTTATTCTTTATTATTGCTGCTATTGCAGGGGTGAGAATTATTTTGAAATAAAGAACAAATAATTAAAAAAACAAAACAATAAAATAAATAATGATATATTGGCGGGAGAGTGGTTAGATGAAGGGAATCTCACTCAAACACGCATCCACTGCACATCATTTAGAGTTTAGCCTAGGAGTCTATTATTTGGTTTACATACTCCTGTTCATTTGTAAAATTTTTCATCATCATCATCATCATCATCATCATTTTCTTTCTTTATGGATTAGGCACATTTGCCTGTTCCAGCCTCTTTCCATCTCATTCTTGGCCTTCCAATGTTTCTGTTCCCTCTCAGTTTATAATTTAGGGCTTGCATTGGAAGTCTGTCATGTGGCATATTTCCAATATTGGAAAAACACACGTGTAAACATGTGTCACCCATTGCTGTCTGTACTTCTTAATTTTGTCATGTACTGTTTTTTTCCGCCCTAGTTCATCTCTTACTTTATCACTTTTTGGGGAATGCAGCAGTCAGCCTGGTTTCTCCTACCTATAATTAACGAAACAGTTGACTGCTGTCCTCACCTTTTGATATATCCGTCTCATCTTTCAGCGCCCATTAACTCCTTGGAGCCAATGGGTGGATCGAGTAACTCAGAAGCCCCCCTTCCTTAGGATTTCCTCCCCATTCCCTTCACACCAGGGTAGATGGGATTCTTCAGGTGAGGTGAAACCCATCCAAGGGAAAAAACCCTAAATAAATTCTGCAAGTTCGCAAGCAGAAAGGAGGCAGTTCCTCTACCAAACTTACCCTGCACAGTGCCCGAAACGCAGCCAGGGGATGTATTCTACTACTGACAAGTCACAAGGAAAGAAGCTGGACCGATTTGATGTAAAATTTTTAATCTAAGAATTACAATGTCTACATTTCTTTTGATGTCTAAAAATGGGACGCTTAAATTTTGCTACTTTGAAAATAATTTTTAGATAATTTCTTACATCAACCACAGGCACATAAATTACTCTATAAAACCAAAAATTACAAAAACATATCACATTAATAAATATATCACATATCATATTAATTTTGTCACCTAATGGGTTAATATTGTAAGCAAGTTATACAACCCCAAGGAAAAGAATGAGCTGAAAAGTCTTTCAACTTCATGCAAACATCTTAAATTGCGCATTTTAAAATTGTCTTATAGTGATTATAAATATCATCAAAACTTACAAAGTGGGAGTATGTCAACCCAAGAAAAGCTCTGCTAACAGGAAAAGAATAAATCAGATAGGCGAACCAGAAGGTTTTCTCCAAGATCTCAGAAACAAATCTAAAAGGAATGTGACCTATCAGAAGCAAGGGAGGAAAATGATTTTTGGACTTTCCATTCATAGGCAATCGTTCTGCAAGATATTTTCGACTGAATAAATGAAACTAGAGGTGCTACAGAATGGCACAGACTTTCTCGTAGTAAAGTTTTCTAATTTCCTTGGTGTGGACTGGTATTGTACAGACTTGTCCCTCCTTCTTGCCTGCTTCCATCTATTGTGGCTCAAAGTTTTTTTGAAATTTTCACAACTTTTCGATTTCCAAATAGTAGAACCTAAATTATATTTTAAGAAAATTAAAGAAGGCTATAATGTCATCCTAAATAGCAATTTTCATGAAAAATTTGAAGCCATTTTTAAGAAAATGATGATTAAGCATTACTGCAAATGCAAAATTTGAAGCTCTTTTTCACAGGAATCTATTGAGTTTTCGAAAAAACTTCCTTTGAAGTTATTTGAAGTACTATTACTAACAAATGCAATAATGAATACAAATTGATGGAAATGTGCATATTAATGACGTGATAGATATTTAAAAAAAATTACATTTTGTAATTTTTGGAAAAAAAAATATACAGCAAAATGAACTTAACGTGATATTGCAATGACAGTGCAATTAGCACTATTCATTGGAAAATTTTGAAGAAAATATTTACCATTTTTGAGAAAACGGCGTTTGAGCGTTTCTGAAAATGCGAAATTTTGAGTTCATTTTTACAGAAAACTGTCGAGTTTTTGAGAAACTTTATTTGACTTTATTTAAAACACATGTACTCATAAATCTAATAAAGTGAAGAAATCGTTTCTAGTGTAAATATTTCCGACGTTAGACACAAGTTGTGTGTGTGTGTGTGTGTGTATATATATATATATATATATATATATATATATATATATATATATATATATATATATATTTGTAATTTTCGGAAAAACAAAAAGATGGAGCAATATGGCGTTTATGTCAACTACTGCACGAAAACGACTAAAATTTCCAAAAAAATCTACAAGACCTTATTGAAAGAACTATTTATGGCCAACAAATTTTATTTGAAGGGAAAATCTCTCTTCAATTTCATAGTTGTAGGGAGACGCCCAAAAATTTCAAACTTTTGCAATTTTCGAAAATTCAGTGTAAACGGTGAAAATGTGACATGTGCCACCTTTATAAGTATTTTACTCTATTATTTCAAGAAATTTTAAGAAAAAAATTGAAGCCGTTTTTGAGAATATTTTGAAAATGGCCGGGGGCTTCATGTAAAGTACCCTCAAATTTTTAAATATGTTTTTCAAAATTTAAAAGCTTCAACTAGAGCCAGATGAACAGAGGTTTCTTCAATTTGGAAAAGATCGTATGTGTAGTTTAGGAGCTAGGTTTGTTCACGTACGACAGAAGGTTGGACGGACGGACGGACAGACGTTTTAGGAGGGGAAAAAAAAAAAAAAAAAAAAAAAAACCTCTTTTTCAATATCAGGGGATCCCAAACGTGTATTTCCGTTGAAATCTCGAAATCAATTTCCCCCAGGATTACATAACTTTCTCTATACTACGTATGAGGGTTACACCCTACGGTTATAAAGACTAGTACATACGAAGGGATGTCTTCGTGCTAACTACACGAACCCTTATCCCACGGCCGACAGGCTGGGTCACCGCTGGTCAGCCCGGCTGTCGAGCCAAAGAACAGGAATAGTTGCATCGAGCGCGACTCTGCTATTGAACTAGATCGGACTTTCAAAACTAAACCGACCAAAAACTTTCCACATAACATTTCACGAAACTGTAATGATGCTTTTCACATTTATGAAAGGGGAAGTAAGTAACGAGAAACATCTGCTATATTTCATTTACGATATTAAAAAGGCAATAAATAGAAAGTCCATGCTCTTGGTGTCAAATACGAGAAGTAACTACGAACAGATCGTACACTGTTACTGGATAGAAATAGCAGTGGAATTTTTTTCTGTTGTGTCGGTCCCTTTTAACACCCAAATAGTGTTAAAATATAAGGTGTCAAAACCAGGATTTCACAAAAAAGGAGACGAATTGCATTTCAATTGATAACATATTAAAGTTTGAATATAATACCTTCGCAGATATCAATACGTTTTAGGTATTAATATTTATTGAAAACACCAAGTGAGGCAGGCGCAAATAAAACCTCGCAACGCACGGCCCGTTTAACGATGTTTCTTGACATCGATCGTGCATAACTCGATGACAGTGTGTCCTAGGGCCTTGAAAAGCCTGGTTGTTGTCAAGGATACACAATATGTGGAATTTTACTTCAATGTTTGTCAAAAAAATTTCCTTCACACAAAAAGTGTGTGGGTGGGAATTCTACATCATCCCACGAGTACGCTAGATCCGTTTATTTCGGGAGAGGATTTAGCTCCCAAGCCGCCCCTTCCGTTCCTCACCATATGTCTGCTGGGTGGGTGTAAGGAAGGTTGTGAGTTGAGGTGAAAGAACTGATGCCATCTTCTTTCACATTTGTCTATTAGCTCTCGCTAGAGAGTCGGTTTTCGACTGTCACCATGTAATGTCACTCGTGCTAGCAGATCGCGAGAGTATGGATAGGAGTGATGAGGAGGTCACTGTCACTGTTACGAGACTCCCGACCTTTCTATTTGCATGACAGAGATTACGGCTAATCCGTCGAAAGAGAGCTATCGGTATTAAAAAAAAATCGTTGACAATGCTAAGTATCAAGTCTTTCATCTGAACTTGAAGTTAACAACACTTCACACACGTTTCCAGAGTACGAGTTTCAGGGCTGCTAGATTATTAGAAAATCAACATCGTGCACGTGGGTATTTATACGGCACGCATACTAAAGATGCCTCGAACTCGTGCGTTTGCGCCAAGTTAATTTGACTAGTAAAATAGCCACAGGCACAGAAGTACGTCTCAGTGAGCAGGACTCAGAGCTTATTTCTGGGCCACCAGTGAGGCTCGCTGTTTGTTAAGTCAGCTTGACGGAAGTGGGAGGTTCCGATTTCTTATGAGATACAAAGCACATTTTTGGGTTCACGTTGTTTACAAATTTAGAGTGCAATTAGGCCGCTGGCAAACAAGTGTCGAAAATACGCCACAGATGAACTCGCAACCCTAGGTCCTCTTGTTCAGCGATGTGGCGAAGGGAATGACAATGCTGTCGCTGAGCTATCACAGCCGGTTGGGTTGTCTCAACAAGCAGCGGGCCACGCCTGTGTCCTGGAGATAAGCGCCGGGCCGCGCCAAGCACAGCAATCATCCATCCCCTGCTGCTGACTTACCGGCTGCTTCTTGGTGGGCAGCTTGCCCATGATGTTGTCCATGACGGCCTTGGTGACGGGGTCGGCGGCCGCGTCCTTGGGCGCGCGGGGCGGGGCGCCTCCACCCCCTCCTCCCGCGGCGGCGACGGCGGCGGCCGCGGCGGCGGCGACCGCGGCGGCCGAGTTGGGCGGCGGCGCGGGGCGGGTGAGGGCGTGGGCGCGGTCGGGGGCGGCCGCGGCCGCCTCCAGCACGGGCACGGGCACCGGCAGGGGCGCCACCAGCGGCTGCGGGAGAGGCACCGCGCCGACGGCTTGTACAGCGGCCAAAGGGCAGAGCGAGCGGATCGAGCGAAGCGGGCAGGAGGGCGAGAAGGGTCAGCGAAGAGGGCAAGTGTGATGGGCGAAGCGGGTGGGGGCGAGCGGGAGCGAAGCGGGGCTGGCGGGATGTGCGGGCGAAGTGGGTCGGGTGGGTGTGCGTAGCGGGCGAAGGAGGTAAGTGAAGTGGGGCGGTTGGGTGAGCAGAGGGGGGTTAGCGCGGTGAGCGAAGGGGGCGGGGCAGAAGAGATGGCCGCGCGGAGTGGGATAGGGATTGATTTACGAAAGTAGAACTAGAGGTGCTCCAACAGCAGATACTTTCTCGCATCATTTCTAAATTTGCAATTTTCGAAAATTCGATTTTGGAGATTTCAATGAAAATGAGACCCACTTCATTCTTTTAAGCGTTCCTTCTTCTATCCGTGCAAAAATATTGAAGAAAAACTTTGAAGCAGTTTTTGAAAAAAAAAAAAAATGTTTAGAAATTCCATAAATTTCAGACACAAATAACATAAAATATACTATTTTGTTTCAAAAAATGGTACATGATCTTTCTTAGAGAACTGGTTTTTTAACAGACTTTGCGTTAGGTAAAAATATCTACAATTTTGTATTTTCAATAATGTAGTTTTGAAATTTTAAATTTTTTCAATTTTCGAAGAAATGACGAGTTCGCGGGAAATGAGATGAGCACTATACCTGTTTTTTACCGTTCCTCGATACACATGAGGAGCCAATTTAAAGAAAAAGCTTGGTGCGGCTTTTGAGAAAAAATTGTTTAAAAATGAAATTGCATATACTTAGCGCAAAACTACTCATATTTTCGAAAAACCGATCGTGACCTTATTTGAGGATCAGTCTTCAAAGAGGTGATTTTATTAAGAAAAGAAACCTCTATCTTCAATATTATAGTTGTAGAAAGACGCCCAAAAAAATGCACTTTCGCAATTTCGAAAAATTTGGGATTTCAACGAACATGAAACCTCCACTTATTCTCTGTAGTGCTCTTTACGCTATCCAAAGACAAAGTTTAATTAAAAAATATTGGTGCCATTTTTGGGAAATTTTTGAAAATTTATTTTGAAGCTTCATGTAAACTACCCTTAAAAATCAAAATATTCGTTTGATACTCCCAAAGCCTCGATTTTGTACAGATCGATCGATTTAAATATATTATATATTTAATGCATTAGTGCAATATATTAAATATATATTTTATACAGGATGAGCCACCTAATTTGTGCACCTTCTGAAAATTTTGAACGCAATGCAGTTTTCACGGAAGTGATGGAAGAATGAAGCTAATTGATGTATGTATTCCTTTCCATTTATTTTCAACCTCGGAGAATAATGAGGCGACAATTACCTGTGATACTATGTGATAAATGTCCCAAATAAATGGTTCTTGTATAAAACGTTGTATTTTTCGTAAACGTATAATTTTTTCGTGGTTTGATAATCTCTTCATTATCATTATATTGCAAAAACTTTTATTTCTAACTATCTTTTATTTCTACACTTAAGTTTCATAGTGTTTACATTCAAACGATTGTATACACTGTAAAATTTATTTTTTTAAAATTTATTGTGCATTTTATGTAGCGCTCTCACTTTCAGAAAATCATTTGTTCTTGAAGGAAATGATATTGAGTTTTACCCAAGAAGATGTAAAGAAATAGAATGAGTATTTTGGCATCTGATAGAAATTCACATTGTTATAACAAAATTGGAGAAATATGTTTTATAAATTTTTGTTCCTGAATGTTTATAGACACGTTCAAATAAAAAATGAAAATACTACAAATGGCGCAATTGTTGTTCCAGAATCGCGTTAAAAGTGGCAAAACACTGGACAATCGACATTAATTTAGGTTTCTAACATTTCAGGAGAATAAATACACACTGATGGAATTGTAAAATTTCGAGATTTGAACAAAAAATGCAAGAATTTATATACGTTTACAGTCACTGCAACAAGACCAGTTTGAAATGTACCGTTCAATGATTGCAAATGCATTATCTTTGAGTAGAACTTCCAAGCAAAACAAAATAAATTCTAGACATAACCTACAATTTATCGAAATACTTCACAAAGGTGGGAACGGCGTACAGACAATAATTGCTCATGAATTATTCATGAACAAATAAAATAAATATCATAGGTTCAAATGTACACTACATTAACGTTTTATTTATTTACGTGATTACCTTTTGCATTCGGATGTAAAATAATATGATTTTAATCTTTTTGAATTATTTGGCGCCGCATCTATCCAACGTCCTCCGTATGTTTGATAATAATATTCTGATGCACAGTCCATTGGTCCAGTTTTTCTCCTCATATCATGCAAAGAAAACACCAATTTGATCAATGTTGTCATCAACTCCTGGACTGGACTACGAACTTTTGGTCTGGACTTCTAGATGGCCGTGCCCGGAAGCGGATTCAGAATATAGTGCGGAGCCGAAGTGACAGCTAGTGCTGGCAACATAACTGCAGGTTCTGTGGTCGTTGTGCCCTTGAGCCCATTAGACTCCCTTTCTCGCATTCGTTCGTTTGCAGTTGGCTAACTTTGATTCGACACTTCTTTTGGGGGTCCTTGTACCGGTGCGTTCCGGCTTAAAATCATTTTTCTTTCTATTTACATTCGTGGCAGTTTTCTTTTACTGATTGTGAGAGCATGTTAAGCGATTTTCCACATACGTAATTAAATTTAAATATTTCCCGGACTCACGTACGTGCATAATACCTCAGCGAAACTCTTAGACTTCTTCATTGGGATGTTTTCACAGGAGCCATGAGCACTTTACGGAGGGGCATGACTGAACAGTTGTCGCGGCGGAGGGATACTTCTCTGAAATACATGTAATGTTCACTTGTTTTCGCGAACTGTCACTTTGGCTCATCCTTAGGAAAATCGTTCTCTACTAGAAAGGGTCGCAGGAGAAGTCACTTATAGCAACGCCATCTTGAATTTACTCTTTCTAGAGGGCGTTGCTAATAGATGACGAGAAGTTTTATATAGGCTGTCCAACGCGAGAATAAAGTAGTTGTAAACAAACCAGAATGTATCCCTCCGCTGAAACACATAGCCCGGCGCCACTGAGCTGTCATGTTCATATACTACTGTCTGGTCATGTTACCAGCTGTCACCACTGGCTGTTGGCGATCTTGAATTTATCCACACGTTGAACAAATTCCTTTCTATGGCGATTTGCAGGATGGCGCAAGAGAAACGGACGAAGGCTTGGTAATTCGGGATAGAGATCATAGCACTCGGAAGGATAATAATGTATTCGCTCGGTATATTATTTCCAAAATTGTTATAAAAATTGTTGATGACACGAAACTTTTGCACATCACAAAAACACGAGATGGTATTGTCTCGCGTATGTCACAGTGGTCTTTATTACGTGTAAACCAAGTATTGATAGAGCACTGCAGTAATCTATCATTGATTAAACATCAAATTTATCCATGAAAAGAAGTCGTTTATTCTTGATCTGACAATGGTTATATCGTCTATCAGTTACACATTTCGAATTCTTATTGGTAATGAATTGAATGCGTTTAAAACAGCATTTATTTCCCTACATTCCGTCGGTTTTCTTGCGAATGTCTTACAATTTCAGTCCTGGGTGGCAATGGAAATGATTGTTCAGTAACTGTATTTATTTTACATAAAAAAGGTTAAAAACTGTGTGACGTGCTTTGGGGAGAAGTGAAATCTGTGCACGTGTGGTATTGTAGAGCAAAATGCACTACACAGGATACACGCCATTGCCAGGCCACGTAGACAATCCCATACCCACAATTAAAAAAAAAAAAAAAAAAAAAAAAAACTTGACGCCAATGCGAGTTTTTTGCGCTTAATGATTCTGCACAGCCCAGTTTCAATATATATGGCATGGTCTATTTACCCATCTGGTCGCTTGTCTGTGAGCAACGCTAGCGGCACAATTGTACGCAACATCATTGTTATTCCCCGATCGATCTGACTGAAGTCGCGGTCCCTTGACTTTAAATAGGATATTTTGATTTTGGGGGGTAGTACTGATTAACGCATTCAAAATTTCCTCAAAAAGTGTCCCACGTGTTTAAATTAATTCCTCCCCCCTTCCCCACGAATAGAGAAAAATACGCTTAATACTGGCGCAGAGCGCGTTTTCGTTGAACTCTGATTTTTGGAAAATTGCAAATGTTCTCTTTAGCGTTAAACTTGAAACAATTAAATGACGTTATCTTCTCAATGATCCAGAAAAGACAAGCATTTTTCATAAAAAAGAGGTAAAGGACTGACAAATTACCTAGCTGCCGTAGTTGCCAAATGAGGCTGTTCTGCAAGACGAAACGTCCACAAACTTGTATTTGTGTAAATAAAGCATTAAAATGATTTATTTTGTAATTTGTTTATTACTTCACACTTTCATGGATGTAATGTGGAAATCTACTTCATACTAATACCAGCATAGGCCTGTGCCAACCACCTCATCAGTGGGTTTGTTGGCGTATCTTGATGACTTTTAACGACTCTAAAAGTTAGATAATCAAATATTCCCATATAAAAAATATCATAAAGAAATCAAGTAAATGTAGTTTCCATTAGTATAACCAAACGTGCCAAATCTAAACCGGAGTTTATTAAAAGAATTAAAAACTACCAACTGATGCTAATCAGCCCTGGTCTCCCTCACATAGTATTTTGGCCTGCCATGCAACTGTGTGTGTAGTTGGAGAATTGACTCCCTACACCCAGGACAAAGATACAAACACCGAGTGGGGCCAGGGGATCCCGTTGGCAATTATGTAAAGGCACCGGACCGAGAAGCGCTTACGCCATGTTCGGGTCGGGAAGCAGGGTTGGGCAGTATTGAAATACGTACGTTTAATACGTTTTGTATTTGAATAATTGTATTTTTGAGTTTTTTGGACATGTATTTTAGAGATGTATTTAAATACATAAACTAATTGTATTTAAAAAAAGGAAATACTTAAAATACTTCAAATACAGATGCTAACGAGGAGTTTCTTTTTGTTTGATTCTGCTAGTGAATAAACCTCTTTGAAACAAAAATAAAAGTCCATTTCATCTGTTGAATTTGAATTCTCTTCATTTTAAAATTATAAATCCAAATCATTAAAAATGTTGGACAATTATCCGACAACTAAAAATGCGTTTATTCCTTATAACTAGTCCCGACAATGCACTTTTTACCTATTTTATTTCTTTGAATGTATTTTGAGGCCATTTACCCCATAATCAATGTTTACTTCAGAAATGGCTTTTGCGAGGATTTTATGCCTATAAATGGCTATTTTAGAGATAATCGCCTCATCGAACGTTAAGAGTCTATAAGTGCCTATATTGAATTTTCCGCATTTTTAATATATTTTGTTCACTATATTTTGTTTTTTCTAAAATAATTTTTTGAAAAATCACTGATGGGTAATTTTTTACCGAACAAGTTACAACCGCGTACAATTTGCCAGGGCGTTCTTCGATCGAGAATCTTCATGCCCTGTGTGTTCTTGCCTGTAACGCGTAGAGCAGGGACACCTCTTAGAGACGTATGAGCGTTTGGCACCGTGCGGGTTACCTTTATCTGCTTCGCCGAAGGCAGTCAGGGCGCTCCAGAGAACCGGAAATTGCTCTCGTCTTTGCGATCTTTGCAATGATTAGTGAGCTATCTATTCCTTAACAAGAACACGACTGTCTTCAAAATTAGCGTTACCGGCAACTTTCGCTTTTAGAAGGTAGAATTACACAAGATTGGCGGGGTTTTCTTCGATAATTTTGTCTTGATTTTGAAGTTTGGTGCATGTCAGATCAGTAAATTCGCTGTTCCTGTTAAACATGCTTGCTACAATGAAAGTTTTCAAGAGAAAGTTTCAAGAAGTGCATTGCTAAAACAGTGGATTTATGGAGAAGATTCACTGCGGCGTGGAAATATATTTTTTGCCAGCGTTGTGTAAAGGTGGTAAACTGAGCAAAAAATATTTCTTACGACATAAAAACACTGCAACTTATGTAAACAATGCGAAAAAAAAGTGAGGAAAACTATTCGAACCTTCTTCAACAAGAGCAGTCAAAACATGAATACAAGAAAGAATTTGAATTGAATTGAATGTGCCTTATTTTACGTGGCGAGCCTCAGGCCATGAGGCCTGCTCTTCCGCCTGACCACGCAAATTCCGCTACGCTCCTTTCACCAACCATGGGAGAAAGAAGGTATTACTTGGGCGACGAAACAGGCAATTAGAATTTAGCTCAAAAGCTTACTTTATGCTTGAGGGTCTTTTACATGGAGTAAATGTAGTAACATGAGACAGCCGGCTTTACTCCCCCCCCCCCGAAGGAAGGCGTACGAAGGATTTTCTCGCCCTTAAAAATCCACGGCTTCGATCGGGTTCGAACCCGCAAACTCGGGTGTAGCTGTTCGATACGCTAACCGTTACACCATCGCCGCCGCCGAATTTCAACACTGACTAGCGCCATGCCGCAAAGATTCCATTTTCAAAATTTGAAAATTCAATATTTAACCAGTTTAACCAACAAAATATAAAATTCCACACGAGTCAACTCTTAGGAAATATTATCTAAGTCCGCAGTATGTTTTGACAATCGAAGAAATTTGATTTGTTTTTAGAGAATTGTGTTAATCATTTATCCAGTACGTATTACGTATAAATTTTAATATTATTCCACCATAATGCCCATTTCCCTCTCTTTTTTAAGCTTTTACATCCTAAGTGCCTGCCTATTGTCAACTACAATGCCTATTTTTAAGTTTTTAAGTGCCTATTTGCCTACCTATTTTCGATCTTTTTAGTGCCTACATGTCCGAGCTCTACTTATAACACTAGTTTACGTTCATCCGCGCCAGTTGACCGTTTTCCTTCGCGGCTTATATACATTCGTCAAACTAGGGTTTATTGTCTATGATTTGTTTGAAAAACTGGTCGCTTTAAAAGGAAATTCAACTTATTTGAGTTAGACTAATAAGATATTGTTCAGAAATTTATGACTGTCAATTTGTAATTTATTGGAATTGTCAATTACAATACATTGTTGATAATGAAAAAGCAAACATAAAACATGATTGTATTTACTGTATTTGGAGTATTTTAAGTATTTTAAATATATATTTCGCTATTCAAAATCTGATGTGTTTTGAGTATGTATTTAAATACTTATTTACGAAGTTTTTGGTGAAGTATTTAAATACTAAATTTAAAGTATTTTGCCCAACCCTGTCGGGGAGCACAAAGGTGCTCTTCAAATGAATGTCCCTAGAGCAAGTAGTAGGTACCGCGAAAGCCCCTGGTGGACCATTTAAGTGCCGATAGGCAGCAGCCAGTAGATTGATAGAATTTACCAAAGCGAATAAGTTTCTATTGCTCGAGAGCAAATATTTCTAATATACAAATGTTGCTCGCCACACTTTATTGGCACTTTCATTCATCATTCAAGTTTTTACAGGGGTGGGGTAGGGTTTCTGGGGCTCAAGAAGTCGTGTGAAGGTAAAACTTGTCCCCCATAGATCACATACACCTTTTTTGACGACAATGACAGCGGGAGTACGCACCTGTAATTGACGACGGTGGCGACTGCAGGGAAGGCGGCGCCCGGGGGGTAGAAGCTCATGGCAGGGAGGCCGGGGGCCGGGCGGCGCACCGTCAGCCCAGGCAGCGGCTGCTCCTGCCTGCAACAGGGGCGCGCTCACCGCCTGCTCACACGCCGCATGCACGCGTTCCGAGGGCATCAATCACCGAGGTCATTCGTCTTCGCCACTGTACAGGCAATTAAAGTGTCTGGACTAGAGATGCGACATGAATGGCGATGTTTTGAAAATATTGCTGTTTTAAATATCTATTTATTAAATAAAATTTAATGTTTTCGCATCATCGTGCTCTTGATTGTAAATGAAAAATTTCCATTATTTCAATTTTGTAAAAGTTAAAACATGAAATAATGACTGATAAGACTAGTCAGTGTGTTTGAACCAAACGAACGCTCTGTGTACTGATCCTTTGAGATGACCGTGGGTGCTCATGCTTTAATGCTGAGTTTTGTTAATTATTCTTATTATTTTTAACTTTGTTTTGCAGGTTAAATCTTAATTATGAATTAACAAACACGGCTACCATTAAATTTTGTCATGCGCGAACATTTATGTTAAAAGTTACGAAACCAGTTTCAACAACGATGTTCAAAACATCGATAGTTTTTGATCGATGTATTATTAACATCGATATTTTAATTTTTAACATCGATGTTTGGTATCATCGATGTTTTATTATCGATGTCATTTCCTTAGTCTAAACATTCACATACATTTTGTTCTTCAGAATATTTCTTGAACGAGGGCAAACTGAAGCTTGTAGTGTAAGATCGATTTGCAAGCAAAGATATTTCAATCCTTGACTAAGAAAATATTTACGTTGATAACAGAAAATACAATACTGTGCTCTCGTCAAAATGGAGTTTTTAAAAATATATGCATCAAACAAAGCAGTTATTTACGAACTCAGATGAAATAGTATTGGGTTAGTGCGGACTCTTGCCTTACGAAACCCTACTTATTAACACGCTGCCCTCACTAATTCCCTGATCTTCCATTCTTCCACATGCTCTCCACAGTTGCATAGCATGCAGCAACTGGAATGGCGATACGAGGGTCCGCTAAGCGGCCCGTTCTAAAAACATTGATCAGCTCTTCCCGGGGCGCATGAAAGTATGATCGTCTTCCAAACTTACACTTGTGGAGTGCAACAAATTAAACGAGTTGTTTTAATGTAAGACTAATACGTTCGGCAAGTGAGGGGAGGGAAGGAAGAAATGCTCTCCTTACATACTCTACTTCTGAAGCTCATTATCAAATAAACTATTTGCTTTGATGTTCAAACTACCAAATATATTTATTTTATTCTTTATTAAAAGTACCTCTCTCTCATAAATGAAAATAGTTTATCCATTTTTTCATACGTATTTTTATTAAAAAACCATATTAAAAATAATAATGATTTACGAGTTAATACTATTAATAAGACTACACTCTTGGACAACTAATATGAAAGTTCTAAATTATAAGACATTTAATTCAAGAATACATTTACGTTGTATCCGTTATCCCTCTTAATCTAAGATCCATGTGATTGTTATGGAAACAGAACAAAAGTTCATTAACGTACTAAAATAGTTGGATGAGTGTATAGAAAACCTATAATAGACAAAATTACGACAAGTTTCTTCACTGAGAATGTGGTATCCGAATTGGGACTATCCAACTCTAAAAATGTTACAAATCAGTTAAGAGTGCACGTGATTTTTTATTGTTTTAGTTCTGACTTCAACAGTTAAAATTTTGTTTGGGTCAATATGTTTCTCTCATATCCTGTTAAGATTGGTAAGTCAGAAAATTAAGAATGATGAATCCACTTCTATCCATCTTAGGCCTGAATGTCACTTCTGTCCTTAAAAAAATTTCAGACAACCACAATGAGAGAATCAAGTTGGATAGAACCGATACGAACAATGTGAGAAAGCTCTTAAAGTGCGAGTACCCAAGTGTTTGTTCCGTGAAGACTAGAGACAAACGAGCATACTTATTTGTTAAAATGGACCCATTACGATCGCGTAATAGTTTTTATCATTCGTGTTCAATGCGGAATATGTTTAATCTTTACTTTCTGTCTATGACAATGTGTTCAGTAAAACTATAGAAACTATAGTAATTTTTCATGAAGCAAATTCACAAGACTTTAACATCGAAATAAATTTTTAACGCTAAACGTTAATAATAATTCTCAAATTTCAATTATAACTGGTGCCGTCAATGTCGAAAATGTGAACTATTATTGCACTACGTTATGAGTCCATAAAAATCTAAACTTACTAGAAGTGGACCAAGAAGTCGCTGCGGCAGGCAAAGTTTGGACAAGACGACAAAAGTCGACACCAGAACCAATTCGGGGGCTCAGACGTTCCTTATCAATTGTTGGCCAGAAGTTGCCAAAAACAACGCACACTTAAAGGATGATATTCATTTGAAACTTTAATATAAAACAATAATAGAAATAGACAAACATATACTCCGCGGGAGGTAAATAAAAATCGTGAACAAGTGCTTGAAAAAACTTGAGCAAAAGAAAAGAGGGAAACTTGGGAAAATTCTGTATAAATTCAAAATGAGTAATATACGGGAATATTAAAAAAAAGTAAAATACAATGGGAAACAAGACAATACACTTTTTTTAAAAGTCCTTACAAGGAAAAACGAAGAAACAACTTTCGGAAAAGTCACTAAGATGGGAAAGATAAAACCAGCCATTGGGCACGACTTGAAGGGGGCAATCATGAAACAAGCATTTAGATAAGCCTATAGAAATATTGCGCAGTGGTCTGAACTGCAAGACGCGCTCTAAACGGGCGATAGTTCAAGACTAAAGTAGGTTAATCGGGAAATGTTTGAATTAATACACCCTAGCAAGTTATGTATTTACAATCGAATTTAATTAAAATTTTAATCTCGTAATTGTGAAAATTTAATTTATTATTTTTATTTACAAAAAATAGTTAATGGTCAGCTGATCGGGAGCTACTTTAAGCTGGCTTTACACTTGCAAGAAAATGGCGAGCAATATTATTTCACAAGAAAAGGTGCCAATGTAAACATTGCGGCAATATTTCTGATGTTGGCAATATTTCTTGCTAGATATTCCGGTCGTAATGTAAACAGGCGTGTTTCCGTCCTCGGAAAGATATTGCCGGCTGTTGCTGGGACTAGAATTGGATTGAAGTCTGAGCAAGATATTGCTGGAAGAAGTCAATGATGGCCACGGTCAGATGCACAGGAAGTACGGTTAAGGTAGTACATAGACGTATTATTTTGAATTGTTATATGCGCTTTTTCGTAAAATGGCTGTGTGAAAAAGGTTTAATAAAATAAATGAAGTAATAAATATTATAAATCCTCTATGGTTGATTATCGAATGGTTCACATTTTGGTTTAGCTACAGATGCTCCCTAATTATTAATTTTGTTACGTTAAAAATTATCAGGATTCCTAATCTAAGATTTAGAGATTTTAAGATTAATCTATAATACATCAACAGTAGGTAAAGGACATTTTAAACATTTTTAACGAATGAATAATTGCGGATTTTGTAAATAGAAAATTACTTAGAACCCACGTGAATCGTAGTCCACGAAAAAATATTGAGGCCCCTCAACCGAATTTGCACAAGTCCCTTTTCCTTTCGTTTTAAAATACACTCACATGTCCTCACAAAACATTGTCGTTTCTTTGTTTCTTTATTGACCACAATAACTGCGACCACGACTCGCATCTTCTCCCTTCTACTAGCCATGACGGAGTGAGATATAACCTCACTTAAGTTAACGCGCCATTTTCCTCGTGGCATCACCAAGCAAGGCAAGAAAAAGTTCTAATGTAAAACGATCGGCAATATCTTGTCGGAAAGATCTTCCTCCCAACTTTCTGGCAACATATTGCCCTGTCTTGTTCTTGCTAGTGTAAAGATGACCGCAAGAAACAGCAACAAATTGCTGAAAGATGTTGCGGAAACCTATTGCTAGTGTAAAGTTGGCAATTCTCGCCTACAGATGACGCTGAAAGAGATACGCAATATTCCTTTTCACGAGAAAACGAGGAGTCTCTTTTGGAAAAGCCTGACAAGAGGGAGAATGAAGGAATTAAAATTTGAGAAAACCTATTCAAAGGAAAAAAAAGTAATTGAAAGTGCGCAATTCATGATCCTAGGGTCTAATCCACTGCCGTAGGATTCGGCCATCATCTAGTAGCCTACAGCATTGTTTCTAGTCTTCAGAGTTTGTTTCATGCTCAATCGAAAGAGCTGCACACCTATATTGCGTCCAGTGCAGCAGGAGTTCTGCTTGTCAAGAAAGAAAACTATCCATCCGCTGTCCGCAATGCTGCTTTTGTTATATTGTTTCTCATACATGTGTAGGCTTTTGTTTTCTCTGTAGCATTGTCACTGGTACAGCATCTACGATAGGACACAAGCAGAACGTTTACACGTTTAGTATCCTCTATGAGAATTCTATTTACATACTAGGTAGTACTTTCAACAAAAATGCACATATACACATAAAAAGCATGCGAAATAATTTACAAATAAATGTTTGAAAATACATAAGAAATTTACATAAATTTAAAAAATATCTACAATGCAAATAATGTATGGATCATTCATTAAAATTATTTTTGTGTGCACTAACAGAAGCACTAGATCGTTTTAAAAAATTCTATGAAAGCAGACTTGTGCTGGAAGAGTTCATTGTCATAAAAAACAGATTTATTCACTAATTACAGCGAAACTGAAAAGGAATACTGTTAATTCCTTTCACCGAACATGAATATCAGTAGTGCGGCATTCATTGTGTCCTGCCCTTTTATATTACTTTATCACACCTAACAAAAATCTTCGCTATTAAGATTCTGGCGGCAGGTTGTGTAGTAAAATAATATTTGCTAAATCAATTTTTCAGTTAATAACACCATTTATTGCGTTTCACGTCTACTTAGTAATCTGATCACATTTGAAAATTACATACAAAATTTAATATGTATACCAAACACGTAGACGCTTATAAGTAACTTGCACTTTATCAGTAATGCAGCCGTAGGTACTCACAAAAAGCCAGTCGCCATCGAACGCCTTCATAATCTTTTTCCTGTCGAGGGGGGCATTTATTGGCACGAGGAATACAGCTGCAGCTCTTCAATTTTTGCAGTAAAAAGGAGGAAGTATTTAAATAATCTTAACTTATGGAAGTAGTTGGCGCTTTAACCGGCCACCTCAGGTTCATGTACTACATAGGGTAATAAATTTTTACAGTAATGTTATATTCACTTTTAGTCTTGGTGGCTTTTTTTTTTCCATTTCTTCATACATTCATACTTTTCCTTTTTATACTTATTTATAACACAATCATACCAATTACATACATTTATCCCCGAGCACCATTTACACTACACAATAAGCCACAGCGCCATCTTTGCTCAAAACGTCCGTGGCGGCTAGACGGCGAGGCGATCAGCGGCCCCGCTGGCTCCGCATCGAGTCCGGCTTCTCGCTGCTGTTTGAAGGGATTTGTGGTAGCGCCCGGAACGGGAACGCCACCTCATTTGAAGTTGGGGGCGACGTAGGCCCGCTGCACCTCCTAGCACGGCCGGTTTCGTGCAGGGGCCGCGGAGTTTGCTGGTCCAGCGCCCGCGAGAGCGCCGTGCGAGCGGATCTCCTCCAGCAGCTGATGGTTTACGCCCAGAGCCCCATAGGTTACGATTTTCCTATGGTGGCGATTGGATGGAGGGGAGGAAGATGCTCGTCGGTTCTCAGCTACCCAAATCGTCCCACTCAGTGCCATACGCGCACTCCGTGTGAATTGCAGATAGTCTCTCAATGGAAACAATTTCCTTGGATACGTTTCGTTTTAGTTTGGACAGGGTTGTAATCCGTTTTGGAAGAAAAGGATTTGGTGAATTTTTGATGGGTTGAAAAATAAAATTTGCCAAAGGAAACGATATCTCCAATATTGCGTACACTTAAAAGTGTAATAACAATACTCTTATTATTTCCCAATCTTAATAGTTGTTTGTGCCACGAGTGGTAAAAGCGAGTAGGAAAGGCTGATATCCGATAGGCGGAGTGGCGCAATCCCGCAAGCAAAATAAAACACTTTTACGTCCGTCATACAATCTTTCTTAACTGATTTTAATTTTATTTTAATTCAAGCATACAAATAACTAGTAAAGTGTAAACTGTTGACGACGCTGTAAACTGTTTCAAAAATAGTTGCATGTGTTGAAAATTTCTTTCATACTTCATTTCTATCATGTTGAGCTTCATTCAGTACGTCCTTTGCCATTGGACTAGCCAATGAATCGTAGTAGCTGATAATGTTATACTCCCGTTCAAAAGTTCCGAACCCCCAATGGCCTTGAATGTTACCTACATATTTTTTTTTTTTTTATTTTTTAATTTGTTGCATCCACATCTTGACGCAACGCGTCTCCAAGCCCCTTAAGGGGCGTTGAGCGCTTTACACTTGGGAGTAATCCTCCATTAATGTGCCTTTACTTTTTAATAATTGTCAAGTCGCGTCACGTCGCAGTCAGTCAGTGCCTTTTATCCCTTCGGCCAGGGGCTCGACGTCGTTAGATCCCGGGGTTCCTGGCCGGTCACCCAACCACGAACCCGCGAGTCTCGAATGCGCTTAACCTTCGTGACTTCACGGAGCGTAGTAAACGCATTCGGCTAGCGCCGCCGGCACATAGGTGAACTGGTATTACTGCAATTTCAAAATTATAATCGCTGTAACAAATACTTACAGGTATTGATGATGCAAATAGTTAAATTTTAGTACAGTTACATTTTTACGCTTTTCTGCTAATATGCCAAAAATTCACATAGCACATTTCTATTAGAAGAAATGCTAAATGCAAAAATGCAGATCATTCCCAATTAGTCCCGAAAATTCTTTCGCATTTCCTTTTAGAATTACATTTGATTCTTCCCCAGATTTTCTTGACACTTCTGTATATTTCTCCCCTAATTTTTGAAGATATTAATTACTCACAGTTTAGGTTTCTCCGTATTCACTTGAAATTCTTCAAATTTAATAAGTTCCAAGGCAATACTGTTCGTAGGTTTTCGCAAATTTATTAAAAAAAATTAAATAATATGAATGAAAATTAAAATGAAATCTGTAGGGCGATTCACTTGGTAATTCAATTGTTTTCCAACTGTGCATCAGTGTTGCCAACGTCGTGAAAGAAAATTATGACGTATGGAGTGGAAATTGTCTTTGGGTACTGGAGTTCAAACAACGCCACCTACATAGATCTATATAGGTGGTGTTGGTTTAATTTCCGGCATACTAAGATCGCAGCGCCAAAACACGGTTTTGGAAATTTCTTTGAATTTTGGGGCCGGATCCGAAAACAAATTATCTGTTCTCCATCAGCAGACCGACACGCGTCGAATGACTCGATTGAAGTGGGGTCAAAAGAAAGTATTTAAACATCGTATAAATTTAACTTACTAAATTGACGTTTTAGCACGCTTTGAATGTTTTAAAAGTAAGCGCTTGTAATGGTTGTATACAAAAATATTTGTTCTTTCCATTCTTCCCTTGACAAGACACACTCGTGCTTCAAGGAATACACAGCTTCTCGGTGTTTTACGGATCTCCGACGATGTAGATTTTCAGAATAAGTGAGATGAGCCATACTCTGTAAATGTCAAATTGAGTTACTATTCTGTCATTATGCTTTTGTTACTTCTGATATCCTCGCCAGAAGCAAATGAAACGTTTTCTCCGATATTCTGCTGATATTACGTAATGTTCTCTTCCCGACGCTGCATGCTGAATGCATTGTGGAAGAAAATTATTGCGATTAATATGTAACCATACTGCTTTTCCCATGAATACGTTGTCAACTCTGGCATGTATTGCATTCTGAGTTGTATCTAACAAAATATGTTGTCAACTGTTTGCTGTTGTTTATAATATTTCTTCAGAGAAATGTAGGAAGTTGATGTTTTGAAGTTTGTTGTTAGCGTGAATGAAAAGGATACGTCGGAACTTGTAAATTTCCTTCTCACACTAATCACAAACTTCAACCCACAACAAACCACGCTAGTATAACTTCACCTACATGTTTACAAATAGTTAAAATAATAGAAATCTGTGAAACTACATATTAATATCCAAATTAATGAAACTTAACTTATTTTAATAAATTCATGAAATTACTTTCGCGTGTTATTTGAGATACGTTCGTTTTCCAATCTGCCCCTGACAGTGCCAATGCTGAGTGATTTTTATATGTATATATATATATAAAAGATAACTATCATTGTAATAATTGTAATATCGAAAAATAAAACCTCATCTCAATTCTTTGCATTTCGTAATAAACCATTTTCAAAGAAATACTTTTTTTTTCTGACGCAGATGGGACACTGTTATGTCCATCGCTTTCTAAATCTTTACCGGTGTTGCCAGATTCCGAATGAGGAATCGGGACTGTGCCAATGCGGAATTTTCCGCATGATCACAGCCAAACCGAAATGAGCATGAAGCCTGACAGTTGAAGTTGAACTACCTTGACAATTTCAATAGCCAATGCTGTATATAATTTTAGTTTCTTTCATTCGAAATAAGAAGACAAAAGGCGAAAAAATTAAAAAAACAAAAACATTGAGTTATAAATGGTTGATTTTTAATCGTCGAAGAAAAATTGCGGAATTTGTGTCCATCGGCGCGGACGACTGGACCTTCAATAAGGTACGAACATAAACAAACTAGAACAATAACAGGCGGAAGAAAATGTGGAAAGTGCGGAATCTGGCTACACTGATCTTTGCTATCCATATATTTGTCTATTACACTAGCAGTATTACCAGGTATTATACGTAAGCATTTGCCCCATAATGCGATGCGATCTGCTGTTAAATATTAGGAGTTCCTTATTCTGCCGTCGGCCAACTTAGAGGAAACAAGTAAAAATGAAGAATAGGTTGCAATAACAGTATTTTTTTAAAATGATGAAATATATTTTGATGTCTGAGGCAATTGTCTGATGTCGAGTACTAAAAGAATCGTTTGGCGGCAAAAAAAAAAAAAAAAAAAAAAAAAGTGTGATCTTCTCTATTTTAAGGCGATGAACTCGAAGTGTGACTTCCTAAAATTATATCTGTAAAATTAACAAATTAAAATAAAAAATTAAAGTATGAGAAAATTCAATTAAAATTCAAAAGCAATTTTAATACAACAAAAGAAAAAAATATTTAATGTTCACTAATTATACAGTAATTCTATTTGGAATCTAATCCAAAGAAAAAAAATTTACTATCTCAAAAAACAATAAGACAATACACTAGAAAATTGTAAGGATAGTTTCCAATACTATCTACATAAATATGAAACAAGTACCATACTAAATCATTAAACAGGGTAGTTCTTAAACTGACCCAAAGAGCGAAGAATATTATTCAAATTAAATTCTTCTCCTCAAAAAATCATTTTTCAAAGAAACATTACTATTAGTAAATATTTTATATCATTACATTATACTTTATATCGTTACACTAAGTATCAGACTTAAATAATCAAACATAGAAAAATTAGTTATATTTACTCACTACAGATATTTGGTAACATCAGAAAACCAACTATTTTTTTTTTCAGAGTAAAAAGAACAGCATTATTTCAGTTTAAAGTGTCATACTAATCGATGCACTAATATGTTTAAAACGTGTCAAAAATTTGTCATTAAAATCCCATTACAAAAATTCGACAATGTGCAGGTCACCTGTGACCTAACGCAGTGAGAAATATGTTTCAACATGATTTTCGCGAGATCTCTACATCTTCCTAATCGATTTTATTGAATTCTTTGTTCTATGTAACTGGAGGTCATGGTCTTCGTGGTTGAAACCAATGGTTTAGCAACGTTTAATGTGTTTGGATAGTTATTGTTTTACTGAATTTGGTGCTTTTGATTTTCGAACCACGTATTGATATATGAAGCGTCACTTGGTTGGCTTATGCAAATAGTGTTTAATTTTCTATCCGCAAACATTATAGGCAGAAGTTAAACCGTGAAAGCACGTGACGCAAGTGCCTGAGGTAGTTGCTTAAACTAGTCTTCTGATTTACAACAAATATAATTTTGGACACTTTCTTCTCTATGGTGTACTTGGAGGTGTAGAAATTATGTGTGTAAGAAACGGTGAGTTATTTGGGATCGAGAAGAGGTTGTGAATGAAAATTAAAATTAATTTCTTGCCGCAGCTCTTCTAGGGTGATGTTGATAGACGTGACAAGTGTCTTGTAAACATGGAGTGCGACGTTTCCAGCGAATATTTTTATTACAGGTCTTGCTTAAGATCCCCACTGCTTCTTAAAATTATCCTCTTTACGATTGCCTACTGGGATATCTACGATTTCACTTGGTTGTATACAAACTTTGCGTTGGTGCATTCATAGAATGTTCTTTTTTTTTACGCAAATCTTCTGGGCAGAGACTGGTGAATAAGGGTGGTGAAGATAATGGTGATAATGTTCATCACAAGTACCTGAAGCGCGACGTATTTGTGTAAAACAAATTTCCTTTTCATCTTCTTTTGTTAGTTCAAATGTTAGTTTAAAGTTCTGCATTTTCTGCCCCAGGTCTTGTAGGAAGAAAATGTCGACATTGGCGAGTGCTCTGTGGGACTAGAACGCGACGCAGTAGCGAGTAGTTGATAGGTCTTCCTTCTCGCCTTCTCAAACCTGTCGTTTTAACGATTGTCGCCTGGAAGGTCTGCGGTTTCACTTGGGCCACTAGGAACATTCCGAGTGTGTTGGTTAACAGAAACGACGATGCTGACTTCGCCGCAGACCTTCCTCGTCCTAAGAGCGCGAGGCGCGCGGGCGCCCGCGGCGCACGCAGCCGCGCCAGCGCAGCGTCATGGAGACGCCGCCGTCGCCGGTGACGGCGCGGACCGTGGCGGCCTCGCGCACCGCGGGGGCGGTCTGCACCGTCACCTCCATCCCGGGCCGAGCCCACGCCGGCGGCAGGTCGAGCGGCGGGGCGGCGGGGGCCGGCGCGGCCGGCGCCGACGGGAGGAACTCCAGCGGCACGCTCAGGTAGCCGAGCGGCGACGACAACACGGAGCCGAGCGGCGACGACGTGCAGGTGGTGGGGGTGGCGCGGGCTTCCCACACGGCCACGGAGGGCGCGGGGGACTGCGGCGTGGGCAGCGGCGTGCGGCTGCCGGCGTCGTACATGGGCGTGGCGGCGGCGGCGGCGGCCAGCGGCGTGCGGAAGCCGGGCAGGGCGGGCGCGGGGCCGCGGCCGCCTCCACCACGCGCAGGTGGCTGCGCTGCACGGCGATGGTGTGGTTCGGCGCCTGCAGCTCCACCTGATCGCAGGGAGGGGAGAACCTACCGGTTTGAGGCGAAAACCCTTTGTAATCGAAAACAGGTTTTTGTTTTTGTTCTCCCCGGTTTTTGATTATTTTTTTCGTTCTGGTTATAATTTTTTTAATCAATAACTCATAGGATCGTTTTTGCACAGGGATTGTTTCCATTAATTTTCGTCGTAACGAATCACGCATGCGGTTTCAACGTTGGTATTTCTGACCAGAGAAGTCTAATCCTCGAACTCAAAGGGCGTTCATGAGTATTATACAAAATAGATATTTGTTATTAGGTTAATTGGCATTGCCATAATTGGCATGCAATTTTTAAAACGTTTTCCTGTTCGTTTTAAACATTTCAATTTTAAGTGATTGGACTGTTTTTTTGAGTCTTTTTAACAATTTGATAATCTTATTTTGTGTGAAAACTGTTTGTATTTAAGTACGTTGCTGTATGTAAATTACGGGTATTACTGTTGTAGCAACGAAATAAGCGGTTATTTTGAGCGTTTTTAAGTTGCAGGGAAGCTTTTGCTTTGTACCTGCGCGGCGGCGCGGCTGGCCTGGCGCACCGTGCCCACGCAGCTCTTGTAGGGGCCCGTCGTCACGCTCACCACGCAGCCGACGAGGAACGGGTCGCGCTGCAGGCCGCGGTCGAAGGCGCTGAAGTCGGCGGGCGTGCGCGGCGGGCGGCGCGGGGGCGGGGGCGCGGGCGCCACCAGCGGCAGCAGGCCGGGGGAGCCCGCGGGGGAGGCGAGCTGCGGGGTGACGCCCCCGGCCCCCAGCGCGCCCGCGCCCGCGCCCGCGCCGCCGCCCACGCCGTCCAGCTGGCGGAGGAACATGTTGTGGCGGTCGCTGGCGCCGCCCTGCAGCCGTAGGTGGGTGGCCGGCGCGGCGAAGAGGCAGCGCTCGCGGCCGTCGCACGTCTCCACGAAGACGCGGTCGCGCTGCACGGCCAGCACCGTGCCGCTCTTGTCCTTGTGCGCGCCGTCCACGGCCACCACCTTGTCGCGCGCCGCCAGCGCGTTCTGCTCGCAGTCCAGCGCGGGCGCGCAGCGGCGCTGCGAGGCCGTCGCCCACGAGTTGGCCTCCAGGCGCGCGTGCCGCACCAGCACCTCGAGCGGGCAGCACACACACCAATTTTCCAAGCCAAATCCCTTCTAAGAAACTTCCTCAATTTATCTCTCATGTTTCAACTCGCACACCGGTACATCGCCACAACAACGAAACCCTTTATTTCGATGTCAGATTTTCAAATTAATTATTCGATATCACATACCTAAAAATATTCTGTCTACCTCACTGCTGAAGGCAATGATCGATTTTCCCTTCACACATCGTTAATTTATCAATAAATCGATACATTGAAACTCTTGTTTTGATGTGTTCCATGGTGAAAAGAGATGTGTTCCACCTCTTTCCATCATGATTATTCCGTTGTATGGATATTCTTAAATAAATCATGGAATGTCAAATCACTTAATTCGCCATATTCGGGGGGCACTTCCTTTTTTTCCGTTTCATACATCGATGTTTTGGAACATTTTAATATACAGAGAATTTGGCGGATCACGGAGTCTTGGATCATCACATGATAAAAAGGCATGGGTGAGCTATTGCGCATCGAATCCGACTTGTCAATGAGCTTCAGGCACCAGTTTGCGTTCCAATATTAGTTGGAATTTTAAATACGTTCCAGAGATTAGAATTTTCCTTTTGTTACAAATCATTGAAACAGAAATATGAAGAATTAAAAAAAAATTGAATATTATATTTCAATAACTCCATCATGTTATTTTTGGGTAGCCACCGTTCTAAGTTGTCATTTAATGCCTTTCAAAGAGTTTCGCAACACAAAGCGAGAACGCTTTCTGACTTTTCAAACGAAGTGCCCGTGTTGTTGTTACGTGGTTCGTTGCAAGCAAAAATCGGTTAGCCGGACTAACTCACTGATGTATTTTCATCATAGTCATTAGTAAACATTTATAAACTAGTGAGAAGTCTAAGTGACAGTAAATAATCAAGGAGGGTACATAACAGAATAACACTGTTATAATAATTTTGACTTTCTATTGTATTCACAAGTGTTGAATTAGGTTGTTAACCTAGGTTACAACTACATAACTTCTATACGTCGCATGGTGTAGAGATCCCACGAGATAACGGTACAATCGGCGACCGTTAAAGTGCGAGCATGACACAAAGAAGGGAGACACTGCGCATGCTCAGTATCCACGAATACTATCGCCGTTCACAAAATATCGGTTAGTCAAATGCGAGCTAGGAATGGTAATCGCCCAGAAATTTGTTGCTCTTGCCTCGTAATCGCGTAGTAAATTGTTTCATTGGTTTTCTTCTGAGCTTTCTTACACGAAATGTAAGTATAAATTTAATATGCCGAGGCAGCCTGTCGAAAAGCTAGAAGTTGATGTTTTTAAACACAGTGCAACCGTCTCCCTCCTATGTGACGTCAACGAGTTCAGAGATCCGCGAGCAAACTCCCGATTTAAATAAATTGAAGGTTAATTTTCCGATTTAAATTGACTTAATTAATATTAAGGTCCCGATTGGATAATCCCGATTGTTTGAAATATAAATTATTCATTTCCGATTTAATGTAGGGTCTTCAGGTCAAAGTAAGGAAGCTCCCGATTGGATTAGTGTCCCGCTCGCCTTCCAGTTGGTGACCTTGAGGAGACTCAGTTGGGGTGGTGCCTAACCTCTATCTCCCGGTTGGTGGCGTCCTCGGCGAGCACGAGGCGGTCGGTGCCGGCCTTGACGACGAGGCCCGTCAGGACGGGCGCGTCGCCCAGGCGCGCGCTGTCCAGCCGCACCGTCGCCCGCTCGCCCACCACGCGCAGCACCGTGCCGCGCATGCCCGACAGCCCGCCCTCGCGCACCACCACGCGGTCGTCGGGCCCCAGCCACGCCTCGGGCTCCTCGCCCACCAGCACGCCCTGCGCCCGCCAGCGCGCTCTTTTGCCTCTCTCTCTCTCTCTCTCTCTCTCTCTCTCTCTCTCTCTCTCTCTCTCCCTTCTTTTCTCACACACACGCGCCCTCCAATAGTGATACAATTCAATTCGAAACTCGGTGTCATATCCGTCTACTCTGACTATTGATTTTTAGGAGCTCGTTAGAGTTAATACAACAGGTTCAAGAGATAATTAACACTCAGCTCTTAGGATACAGAGGTTGCTCAACATGAAAGCAAGTTCTAGGGATGGAGATGGGGAAATGGTGGGAAAAAATTAGGTCGGTTCGTGCAGGCATGTGGGAAATTTGCAACATATTACGAATAAAACAATATCCACTGATAATTCGGCGAGTGACACTATTGAATTTATTATGACACATACAAGAATTAACAAATATTTTTTTGTAAGCCAACAAAAATTTGTACTTTAATGTTATAATTAACGTGTGACGAAATATTCTCTGTTCTTTTCTGAATTATCTGCGTGGGGGCCCAGGGAGTATTAGCGCTTATCGACCGAAGAGCTCAATGCCATATCCGTCTCCTAGCACGGTGGTGAGCCCTTTGTAGGGCCCGTACCTGCGCGTTCCGGGTTAACGCCGGAAAGGGGCCTTGGGTCCCTCTTGACCACGAGCAGGCCGGAGGGGGCGGCGGACTCGACGCCGTTCCCCGGGCCCGAGGCGGCGCGCGGGCGGGCGGCGCAGCGAGCCCTGGGGCGGCGGCCCCCGCCGCCCCGCCCTTCATCACCCCCGGGGTTGTCGCCGCGGTACAGCCCCCCCCCCGCGCTGCCCCGCAGGCGGCCCGCGCCGCACCGCGTGGCGCTGCGGCACGCCGTCAGCACGTCGGGCATCTCCGGGATGGGCACCTGCTTCATGCGGTCGGGCGCCAGCGCGTGCAGCCCCGCCGGCCGCGCGCGCGTTCCGCCCCGCGTCCGCCGCGGGGCCGCCCAGCCGCAGGCACTTCCTCATCAGCGACAGCACCACGTGCTGCTCCTGCGCGCGCCGGCACTTGATCATCCACAGGCACGGGTCGGCGATGCCCGGCAGGAGGGCTTGCTGGTCCACCTGCGGCCGCTGCGGAGCGCGGGCGGCGCGGTGCTGGTCCGCGGCCTCGCGCAGCGGCGCAGGGCCTCGTTCGCGGCCGCCGCCGCCGCCGCGGCCTCCGACGCTTCGGACGCCTCGTCGTCGATCCACTCCCCGTCCTCGTCGTCGCCGTCCTCGTCTCCGGCGTCCCCTTCTTCGGCCTCTTGCAGGATGAACTTGGCGCTCAAGTGGCGCATTTTGTGCTCCCATTTGCCAGACGGTTTGCTCGCGTCTTTGTCGCCGCTTTCGCCTTCTTCGTCTTCATCTTCGTCGTCGTCATCTTCATCGTCGTCCGCGGAGAGCTCGCCTTCCTCCTTGCTACCGTCCCCGCGCCTTCCTGCGGCTCTGAATCGCTCTTGGATTCCTCTTCCTCCGAGTCGCTATTGTCTTCACGTACGTTTCCTTCCGTTTCCTCGTTTTCTACTGGATCACTATCGGCTATGGCTCTTAACTCGTCCTCTGGATCGCTACGGGAGTCTTTGCCGTTTTGTGAATCTGAAACGTCTTCTGATCTCCTTTTTTTTTTTTTGGTTCCGTGGACAAGTAGGCTCATTGTTTAACCCTATAATCTCCTCCTCTTTCCGCTACCAGTAGGTTTCTGTGTTGTATCTTTGACTTTCTTATTCCCCTCGCTCTTTCTAGCGTTGTCGGGTCCCGTCGCTGACGAAACCTCGACAACTGGCTCTTCCCTCCGCTTCCCCACCGCCTCGCAGTCCTCGGTCGGGTGCTCCGTGCGTGGCCGCTTGCATTTTCTGGGGCCTTCCTCCTCGCTTTCGTCCGTCACGGGGGTCTTGCAGAGGTCCTCCATCGAGGCGCTGCTCGACACCACTTCGTACACGTCGTCGTCGTCGTCGTCCGGGACGCGCGGCCCTGGGGTGGGCGGCGTGCTCCGCAGGTGGCGGCGCGGGGCGAAGCGCGGCGGGCGCGAGGCGGGGTGAGGCGTGCTGCGTGCGCGTCCGCGGCCCGGCGAAGCGTTCGGCGCGGGTGGGGTGGGGGCCCCGGGGCGCCCTGGGGGACGGCCAGCCGATGACGTCGGGCGGCGACGGCCCCGGGGGGCAGCTCGTCGTACGTCGACGACTGGCTTAGATCGATGGTCTCCGGAATCCTCGGGGGGTCCGTGCAGGTCCGGAATGTCCAGGGGGGGGCGCGGGGCGTGGGCGGCGGCAGATCCAGCCGCGGCGTGCGCGGCGCCAGTTCGAACGCGCCTCTTCGGGCAGGCGCCTGCCCGGGGGCGACCGGGAACCCCGGGGCCGGCTCCGGGCGTGCGCGGGACCGCCTCCCAGCCCAGGTGCCTGTCCGAGTCAGCGGGCTGGAAGTGGGCGCGGGGACCGGGCTGATACGACACCCTCTTGGCCGGGGGTTCGGTCTGGAAGTCAGGGTATTCTTCCGACCGTCCGGAATCTCTCCGGCGCGCTGCGTTTCCTCGGCCGTCCACCCACCCCGAGGCGGTAAGCGACGAGTGACAAGCAGGAGTCTGGGGTCTGGAGCGGTCCCCGGTGGCAATCCCGCCGCTTCTCTCGCACGAGATAGCTCCGGTCTGGACAGGACTTGCGTACACAGTGGGCGGACAGTACTGATAGGGACCGCTGTCATCCTGGACGAGGTAAGAGGCTTGGGCACGCGGCTGGTAGAAGTCGATGGTGCATTCGTGCTCACACACACCCGGGTACGGCGAGTAGAAGCCCTGAGGCGTTGGAGGTTGTGGCTCGCGCGCAGAGGTGTCCTGCACAGTGACCGAGATGTTGCTGTTTTGCACGCTCAGCTGCAGCGACAGGGACTTGGCGTTGGCAGCGGAGGGGCCGGGGCTGGCCAGGCAGTGGTGCGCGGCGGGGCTCTCGTAGCAGCACCCCCCGTCCCCGCCCGCGCCGGTCCCCGCCCCCGCGCCAGAACCGCACCCGCAGCAGTCGCCGTCGGACTGGAAGGCCGCTGCACCCACCGCCGTCCCCGCTGCTGTCCGCTTGATCCCAACAGCGGCCGGGCCACATCTGCGCGGGGCACATCAAACGGTCAGTCACATTGACGTGGGGCGTAGAGCGGTAGATCAAACCTATTGGTGAATATCGTGGATGTCGACATCGTCGATCGGTCCAGCGGCGCAAGGCAGAAACGTCAGGTCAAACCGGATGATGTACATCGTGGATATCAGATCGACCGATCGACGCAGGACGGGCTCGTCTCACCGACCGATCGATGGAGGGCGGAGTCGTCAGATCAACCCATCGACTATTGCTCTTTATTCAGGTTAGATAATGTAAATACTGGTGGGTACAGAACTTATGCTTTTCTCTCCTTATATCCACGTTTATTTCTGTGAGTTCATTTTTTTGTGGAGTTACTATTTGATTTGCATAGCTAGAGGTTTATTTGATTACCTAAAGTATTTAATTTCAGTGCCAGTTTTGTGAAAGACGCATGAAGATCGTAATTTTTAAGATCACAATACGATGATAATGTGGCGTATTTTATTCATTTTGTTTCGATGCAAAAAGTAATGACTAGTTTTTGTTTTTAACTCTCTTCCTGATCTCGACTTAAGATTCTTCATGGAAATGTAAAACGAACTGAAGTTGGATATTAATAAGTGTGACGTGAATTTCTCTTGTTCATTCCATCCAATATCTACAATATACTAACTTAATGAACAAGTTGAAATCACATCTGCCAGAGACTTGTCATATCGATAATAAATTAAATTTTTAGAGTCACGTGGATAAGATGTAGATTTAGAGTAGTTGGATTTCTATAATAAATATAATAGTAATACTTAGCCCAGGAGAGTGAATTTAACTATGTACACACACTTAATCATCTACACTCGGCCTTGGCCCGTTCGAAACTTGAATACTGTGCAGTTATTTGGTAACCATATACAAATTTTCTTACTGCCAGAGTGGAAGCAGAAAAAAATCTGCAAGTATGTCATGTACTACATGATCATCAGATTATACAATATGAACATCGAGGACGCCTACGATCAATACAATATTGACAGTCTTTCTAGTCGACGAAAATTTGGGACTCTTACAATTTTTACTTTCTCGTATACAAACGTATATACGGGAGTAATATACGTAGTATAGAGAAAGTTATGTAATGCTGGGGAAAATCGATTTCGATATTTCAACAGAAATACACGTTTTGGGGGCCACTAGTACCGAAAAAGTGTTGTTTTTTGTCAAAACGTCCGTCCATCCATCCGTCCGCCTGTGGTATGTGAACAAACCTAGCGCCTAAAGTATTCATACGATCTTTTTCAAATTGAAGAAACCCCTGTCCATCTGGCTCTAGTTGAAGGTTTGAAATTTTGAAAAACATTCTTGAAAAATTGGGAGTACTTTACACGAAGCCTCCCGGACATTTTCAAAATTTTCTCAAAAACGGTTTCAAATTTTGTCTTTAAATTTTTTTGTAGGAACAGAGTAAAACACACTTATAATGGTGGCATAGGTCACATTTTCACTGTTTACTCTGAATTTTAGAAAATTGCAAAAGTTTGAATTTTTTGGGCGTCTTTCTACTACTACAAAATTGAAGCCATGAATTTTTCCTTCAAATGAAATTTGTTGTCCATAAGTAGTTCTTTCAGTAAAGTTATGTACATTGTTTTGGAAACTTTAGTAGTTTTCATGCAATAGTGCATGGAATATTTGCAATTTTAAAAAATGACAAAAAGAAGATCTTCTCAAAACGGCTCCAATTTTTTTCTTTAAATGTTCGGTAGGGTTAGTGCCAAAGAAACTCTATACCATGGCATAAACAACATATTGCTCTTTTCTTTTGTTTTTTCAAAAATATCTAAAATACAATTTTTCCCTTGTCTCTCACGTCGGTAATATTTACATTAGAGGCGATAGCATCACATTATTATATTTATGAATACGTGTGCTTCAAATAATGTCAAATAAGGTTTCTCGAAAACTTTAGTTAAACAATAGTTTAATGAAAAAAATGAGCTCAAAATTCCGCATTTTCAGAAACGCTCAAACGCCATTTTCTAAAAACGACTCCAAATTTTTTCTTCAAATTTTTCCAATAGATAGTGCTAATTGCACTGTTTAATATGACAGAAAGTTCGTTTTGGTGTATTAATTTTTTTCAAAAATTACACAAATGTAGTTTTTGTACCTCTCACTCCATTAATATGGACATTTCCATCGAATTGTTACTTATTACAGTTGAATCAAATAATTTCAAATGAACTTTTTCAAAATTTCAATAGATTCCTGTGAAAAGGAGTTCAAATTTCGCATTTACAATAATGCTTAATCGTCATTTTCTTAAAAACTGCTTCAAATTTTTCAATGAAATTTTCTATTGAGGACGAGTTTTTACTCTTCTTTAATATTCTTGAAGTAATAATTCGGTTGTACTACTAGGAAAGCAAAAAGTTGAGAAAGAGTAAAAAAAAGTGCTTTGAGCGACGATAGATGACAGCTGGCCGGAGAATGGAGCTAGATCTTAAAGCCAGGCCCTACCAAGGTAATTAAAAAACTTCATTACGAGAACTCGGTTATTTGATGATACTTCTTCTGCGAGT
Organism: Teleogryllus oceanicus; assembly: GCA_964035755.1. Lineage (NCBI taxonomy): Eukaryota > Metazoa > Arthropoda > Insecta > Orthoptera > Gryllidae > Teleogryllus > Teleogryllus oceanicus. The sequence goes on from CAXIVR010000010.1 coordinate 3,695,096, forward strand.
GGAACTACTCCATGCGGCGTCTCTCACACCCAAGCTTCTATCTTCTTCTATATTGCCAATCATCATCTTCGATGTGACGATCACTCATTGTCTGTCGTACACTATCATACCATGTGAGTACACCATCATACCAGGTCTACCTCTCTTTCTGTGCATTGGTACCTGCCACCTCCAAGGTTTTAATGGCCATCTTTTCTCGGGCATTCTTCTAAGATATCCATACACTTTTAACCTTCTCCCTTCTATTGTATCCATTATATCCGAAATGACACCCATTTGTTGGTTATATTTTTATTCCTGATTCTTTCCATTAACGTTACTCTACAGCTGCGTCTCCAAAACTCCATTTCCATAGCCTTTAACTTTTTCTCATTGTTCTTTGAGATCTCCCACAACTCAGCACCATACAGTGATATACTTTCCACAATTACTTTATAAATTCTAATTTTCAATTTATTAGCAATATTTATATTCCATATTACTGAATGCAATTGCCGAATAGCAGATTTTTCTTGCCGAATGCGATGTTCAATTTCCTCTTCACTGCCCCCTTGGTCTGTTAAAATTGTTCCTAAATACAACACTTATCAACGAGACATCTTCCATTACTAAATCTTTTCCTGTCTCTCCTACCACCATGTCCTCTGTCTTCTTGATATTGATTTTCAAGTCCCATTTTCCATATTCCTCATATAATTTCCTTAACATACAATGTGCATCGTCTTCATCCTCTGCGAATATCACTTGATCATCTGCAAAATTGAGTAAATATAACATATTGTCATTTAATTTTATTCCCATCCTTTCACATTTTATCTTCCAATTTTTAGAGCTCCTCTATTAGATATATTTTGAAGAGGGTTGGTGCAATACAACACCCCTATCTATGCCCTTTACTTATCTTGATTTCTTTTGATATGCTATTTCCTAATTTGACATCAGCGATATTATCCGTTTATAACTCTCAAATGGCCTTAATATATATGCTATTAATATGTTGGTTTTCCATGGCCATCCACAATTTTGAAAGGGGGACAGTCTCGTACGCCTTTTGCCAGTCAATATAAACTTGAGATTTGCAACTTATAAGCCTAGACGGGTAAAGTATTATGAAAACCTTCTGCAGTAACACCATGTAGAATATCACACTTTAAATCAGCCGAATGATAATCTGACGATCAGGTAGAAGATATATCAACAATTGAAGTTGAGAAAGTGGTGAAAGGATTCAAAAGTGGTAAAGCTCCCGTAAATAAAGAGCCAGTGGGATAAATATAGAACTAATAAAATCAGTTCCATCGGTATTGTTCGAACAGCTTTCAGAATTATTTAATGCGTGCCTCAGGGGTCGTGGGACTTGAAGTCTTTAAAGTGGGTTACAACTCCAATATATTTAAAAAAGTAGATAAGGATGCATGCTCCAATTGCCGTGGTATAACTGTCCTGAGTTTCCTTGGTAAAATATACAGTAAAATTATTAAAAACAGATTGGAAAATGAAATAAATGAAATGGAAGAGCTGAGTGGCTTTCGAGCAAATAGATCCTGTATAGATAATATATTTACCATTCGACACGTTACAGATAAGCGGCTGGCACTTAACCTTGAGACACATCTAGACTATATATACTTCTTAATGAATATCTAAATTCACAGAACTAGAAAAAAACATGCGCTGAGAATGAATCTAAGATTATGTCTAGAAGCAGAACAAGGCGCCGCATCAGTAATTGCTCAATGGACCAAGAAATACTGGACGAAAAATCTGATTGAGATGGGGATATTTACCCAGAATCTGAAGTACAATATTTGTTACAGATATATCTTTGTTACACATGTTAGTCTTTTACAATTAGATGTAAAATATTTTTGTTCTTCCTTTTCTATTACAATCAAAACTTGAACTTCTGTTAAAATTATGATTTATTTATAGAATACACAAATAATATACCTTAAATAATAATTTTAATAAATTTCTAGTTTTTAATGTTCATAACAAAAAGAAAGAAAATTATTTTACATTAGCCCAGACAACCAATCGTTTTACAATTTTACAATACAAAGTTATGTAACCAATAATAACATTATTAAAATAATTATCATTTTCGTTTTTAATTTCAGAAAAGTTCCCACTAAAAATTGTGAAAAAAAGATTATGCAGCTGAAAATATTTTGCTTCTAATTTAAACATGTGTATCGAGGTAAAATGTTTAATGTCATTTGGCAAGTGTTATAAAATAAAGTACATGTATTATAATTATATAGATTTTTTGCACACACCTGTTGATACTGACATCTGATGAGTATGATTTATACATCGTGAGTGTGATTATAAATATTGTAATTAATCATTACAAGTAACGATAAGTATAAACAAAGTAATTCGAAAACGAAAGTAAATTCTACGCTAGCAGCAATGGAGACTGGAACGAATACAGACCTGAACATGTAAACAATAATTTATGAGAATGTGCATGTAAACTACAATGGGGAAAATAAACAATATTGTGGCAGATTTAAGTATCATAATGGACACGTGAACAAATTCCGTGGGGGAAATGAAAATATTTTAATAAAATGTTTCGACAAGAATCAAGGAATATATGAAACGCGTAACACAAGTGACCAATGAGAATTTAGATAATATTTAAGTTATTGAATGAAATGCGCAGTAAAAACGTATTGATGTGCTAGTTGCGTAATATACTAAAAACAGTCGACAGGCGCGCAGGTTTAACAAACGGAGAGATGAAGCGTAGATCGGTTAGGAGGGAGGTAGAGACGAAACAGGAGGTTTTTCGTTCTTGTTGAAGTCAAGACATAATTTTTACGCGATAGAGGTCAACGCGGATGATTGCGTTAGAAAGGAACGTTTGACAAGAATTATCAAGGAATTTCGGAAGTAAATTTGGAAATATGAGTGTGCGTATAATATACGGACATTTTTGTGTGGATTAAAGGAACATGGAGATGGAACGAACCGGGAGCGACGCTCAAGAGTGCCGCCCTGTTGTAACAATAAAGTAAACAACGGGGAATTCTGTTAAGAAATGAGACAATGTAGGAAGATCAAGTCTTATTTAATATTATAAATTAATTTAATATTTTGAAAGAAGTCAATGGCCATGCATGCATTCAGGGAGGGAACTTGAAAAAAGAAAGATGGAAAACAACAATGAGGGATTAAGAATAATATTTCGTTAATGTTGTTTTGGGTTTGGATTTTTTTATCAAGTGCTATACACTGTATCCATGTGAAGAATACATGCATGTTTGCAGAATACAATAGCATATGTTATTTTCAAAGTAAGTATCATTATTTCTGAGTATAGAGGGAAATTTTTACGATCCCACATTGGAAAGTATAAAAAATTGCATACGTAAAATTGCACTGCCGAGATCCTGAATAGGCGGCCTATCGAACCTGCAAAATAAAATTTATTTCGCTTTAACTAATGATAGAAAGAGGGGAAGGACAGTTAGATTGATTTATGATATTCAGTTTGAATATAAATAGGTCGAGTAAGATACGGTTCAATATCTGTAATCGATAAAACTGTTTCCATTTTTAATAAAGTCGGTTTTGACAAACAATACTGATGCGTGAGTGAATTTTCAAGGCAATAGTTGGATTTCAAGCCCAATAAAGAGAGCCTTGATGCGCGTGGTTGGGATTTGCTTATTAATCTTTTTTTTTTTCAATTTAAAATTATAAACTTTAGTACGTGCTTCTCCAGAATAAGCCATATATCAGACGGGAATATATATTCGCAAAATATAAACAAAAAGCTGAGGGGTGACAGAGTTTGAAAGAATTCTGAGTGCGTAGAGAAATAAACTTAATTTTGTATTTATTTACATCCATTTATTTATTTATTTTACGTCAAAAAAGCAGTTAAAAACTGCGTATGACGTGCTATGGGAAAAGTGAATTGTGTGCACATTTTCAAAATTCTGTGATCCCTACAGTAAGTCATATACTACTTAAAATTAAAGGAAAAAAAATCCCATGTAATAAAATCTATTTTCAAGGATAAAAAGGCAATAAATTTTGGCTCTTATCCATGTTGTCCTTCGGAATAATACTTCCTGCCACGACAACATGGAAACGGTAATTTGAATAATTGTATTTCCCACTGAATTCTAGAAGACGTGCACAGAAAATGAAGTTACAATTATGAATGAAGTTACATTTGAGGTTTGAATACAGACACAGAAATGTTCCTTCTTTAACATCATTGCATATCATTCATTTTTGATGATGTACGTTTGTTAAATGGAAAACACATTAAAACCGTTTTACCTTCGTTTAAATTAACTTTTTATTGCAAAACCAATTTAAATGATCTGATAACGTTCTACCTGTTGGTCGTTTTTGAAGAGAATATTCATTATGGGAGTGATCTTCTGTTTGTAATCGACAAGGACAATTGTTTACGTATAGTAAGAAGAGAATAGGGGCTAAAATCGAACCCTGCGGGAATCCTTGTACAACTGAAATGAATCATAACTAGGGCCCGGATTTTAATGACAAGTCATATATTTTTTCTGAACCTTCGGTTGAACATTAAAACAATTTATGCACGAATCCAGGTATTGTAGATTAGAAAAACGTATTTTTATTGTAATATAACCGGGAGCGATAGCTCAGTGCATCAACTGATGTCACTGCAGCACCTCTGAACGGGAGGTCCTAGGTTCGAGTCCTGACAGTGGCAGGATTTTCGACACTAGCTTTTCAGCTAGGTCGAATTCAGTCGATGTGTGGAGAAGAATTCTAGTGGCCGGCTGCTCTGATCGGTAGTTTTCCGTGGTTTCTCCGATCAACACCAGGTGAATGCCGGAGGAGTACCCTACCAAACGGGCCACGGACCGCGTGCGATCTGTCCTTCCTGTTCCTTGTCCTATCCTCTCCCCTTACACCCACACTTACACAAACATGCACTACCACAGATTCCGGGAGACCGGTCGGGAGCTTAGAGCTTGTCCCGGCAGGGGCGGTGCCCCGCTGGTGGGAGAGTCCTGGTTAGGGGGAAACCCTACTAGCCGACGGTAGATCGGTGCCGGATCTCGCCATCCAGCGGGGTAAAGATCACAGCCATCTCCCGAGAAAAACATGCACTACACTTACGGGACTGATGACAAAAGCAATTGACGCACCAGGAAACACGAAAAAATCAATATTGTGTATATACGAGTAAAGTCATATTTACACCGTTTTTAGTAAAGGTCATATTTTGGTCAAATTTTGCCAAAAGTGCATACATACGTCATATTTTTAAGGACACAAGAATAAAAAGTTTGATAATGTGTCTCGCCTGACAATGAATTAAGTGATATTGTCACTAATAAACTCAACAATTATACCACAAAGGATTATTTGAAACGTACGTGAATTTCAACGGAGTGAGTTGGGTCAAGCTCGTGGTCATGTGGCTGAAAAAGTGTACAACAAATTGCTGCGTGTTCTTCAGCGAAATCTTGAATATTCTACAATGTGCAAAATGAGCGACATAATTTCTGAAAATGTCGCAACATTTGAAGATAATGAACCAAAAGCAGCACTGCAGTGACATCTCCGCCTTCAAATACGCTTCCGTGACGTCATGTAATGTGGAGAGGCTCTTTCCCAGATTCAAATCGATTCTCAGCGACAACGGTAGGTCTTTTAAGATGGAAAACCTGAAAACACACCTTGTGATCCAATGCTACTCTTTAGAAACTGTATACTGAGAGGAAATTAGAAAACATTAAACAAGAAGAATGCAGTAGTAAAGGAAGACAATTTGTTTGATGGGTTTTATGGTATTGTAGTTTATTTGTTTTACAGACACAAGCAGTTTTTTAAAATGCTAGTTGGTTCCAAAGGAAGCAAACCGTATGTAGTACCATACTCACAATCTGTTCTTGAGTGAATTTTGTATTTTTGTTATACCTAAAATATCAACAGGAATTTTTAAAAAATAAACTTGTATAGCGACATATTTCATTTTTAAAGGTCATATTTATATATGTTTTAGGTCATAAATGCTTGCATATTTCACTGATTTTTAGGTTATTAAAATCCAGGCCCTAATCATAACCAATCTAGAGCAATACCACGGATTTCATACGAACGTAATTTGAAAAGTAATGTCAAAGTAAATAATAAATGATATAAAAAGCTTTTGAAAGATCTAAACATTTTCCATGAGATCCTTCCTAGGGTTCATCACTGAACATTAGCGAGAAATATCAAGTAACTGCAGAGGTGCACTCAAAATTTTTCTCTGGAAGGGGGGTACAGGTATGGTGTCCATATGGCTTGATGGTTTCTGAGAAGGAACTGTTTAAATTTATGCCGAATATAAAATGTATTTTTTGTAATATTATAGTGAATATTTCAAATGTAAACAACATATGTATTGAATGATTTTCGTTAGTACAGAAAATTAATAAAAGCTATACATTTAATATGTATCACTAGCATCATCTGAAGGGATTGAAGCTAATATTAAATGGATGGGGTGGATTGGGTGAGCCACTAAATATCTAAAAAACACATTAAAAATAGCAGAGGGAAAATCATTGCTAGAACATCAATAGCCTTTCGCAACAATATCAGGTATCTAATTAAAACAAAAACGTGACCTTCATTCTTTTAAAGAATAAACACAGAATAAAGAATCTCAGTGGTTTTCAAGAACTTACAATAAATAAAATAATCTTAAATAGTTGTAGAATTGGCCTTTAATTGATTGTGACGTGCCTTCGAAATTCTTTTATAATGACGTGCGGTATGCGGCATTTTTGGACACATTTTCCCCCGTGTTTCATATCTTGATGACTTGGCATTTTTTTCACATTAACAGTGATGTAATAAACAAGAAAATAAAAGGGTTCGAAATTAATATATCAAATGAAAATAATATATTTATTAATCGCCTAGCAAATTTCTAGGTAATATTTGTTCCATACTTTTTCTTCTCATTTAATTATATAAATACGCTTAGAAGGTATTCGAAATGTTATTCACTACATTTAAAAAGAAATATTTAAAAACGAAAATGTTTTATTACATAAAAACTATCCATTAGTATTAAACGTGCAATACATCATTCATCAGCTCCGTGAAGACTTTTGTACTGGCATTTGAGTTTTATTTTCTTTAGAAGTACCCATATCCTCTCGAAATTGTAGTATTCATCTCACTTTCTCCTTTTCATCCTCCTCTGTACCGATTCCAAACTTCAATCGCTCCTGACAAGCGAATAGTTGCATCTGGATATGTCACCTTTAGTATGAGTGTTGTTCAGAAAGGGATGAGAAACAAAAACTTCCTACGACGCGCTACAAAAGACTGAGATTATTGTTTCTCACCGGTTTCAGGAACAGCACGTCACCAGTTTAGGGTTAAAACGATTCTTTCAATTTTCAAAATGAACCGACTTCAAAAGGACGCCAACGCCATTTCGAAGGTGGTAACCGAATTTGATTGAGCAAAGCACATATCACTCAAAGAAATATATAACCACCGCGTGAATGTGGGACTGTCGAAGATGTCGACCACACCAGAGATAACAACACGTCACCAGTCATCAATGGCACGTCACCATAATTACGTCATAAACGGCTGCGGTAGCAAATATTTTTCAATCCAGTGCTCAAAGAAGAACAAAACGCCATTGTGTGCAAACTGCTACGGTAATGACAAAGTGGACATTATGAACAAGAACTGCACTAAATTCAAAGAGCTTATTGGAAGAAAGAAACACGAACGCTGCCAAAATTAATAGAAAAGTTGACCATCCTCTTCTCTCAAATCAAACAAATTCCCATCATTGGTTCAAACCAATATAATCCCGAACTTCAACCATGCATCAAACCATAATCACTTTCAAAACACATTTCCAGAGTTTCAAACGTTTCCTCACGTGATTTCATCGTTATAATTTCAAACAATCAAGTGTGGAAAGTAACAACAACATATCAACTGGCTACTGCCAAAATCCAAAACGCGAACCCCCGGAAAATATTGTACTATTGGGAAATCGCAACGCCAAACATGAAACTTGAGGATGCGAATCCAATAACCCCGCGGACAAAATATTAATCTTATATACGAATAGACGCTATTAAACGAATAAACTAAAAAAAACGATCTTCTTATAAACGGAACGCAATATTTCTACTGCCATCCGAACCGACGTATTCAGTCATAAGACAATCTGCAAAATCCTAATACGTATATACTATATTACTAATTTCCATGGCGCGCAGAAATTGAAAGAAAACTATGTAGTCTTCCGCTCTTGGGAGGCTAGGTACCTAAGTGGGAAAAATTATAAACAAATTAACTTCAATTTTTACTGGAAAATGGAAATATTTAATAGCCTTCCGCTTATTTTCGTACTACTGGTACCGAATAAATCCTCTCACACAATACGTCACTGCTTGCGAAACAGCTGGCCTCATAGCACGGCTCCAAAGATGAGGCCGACCGCCATTAAACATTTGCTATTTACGTGTTATCTAATGAAACAACTCTTCTAGTATTCTTGCTATGTAAAGAACTATTGTAAAACAGTGTTTATATATATATATATATATATATATATATATATATATAATAATACATATATACATGGATACACAGTACAACAGTTCTTTACATACCAAGAATAACCCAAATAATAAATGTAAATACTTATATACACATACAGTAACGTGCACCAGGAAAGTCTCTGCACCGAACAGAATCACGGGTTCTTATTAAAAATTGCATTTATTTTCGAAGCAGCCAGATTACTAGGAAATAAGTGAAGGGGCTAACACTATGAACTATACACAAGGGATCAGTTATGATTATGGTGAGTATGCAATTTTCTTTTTCTTTTGTTACAAGCTGCTATTAGTGCTAAGAACATAGTTTCTGTTGTTAGCATCAGCCATTGGTACCACTGCGGAGAGACTTTAATAGCGGACTGTATATATACTACTGTACTATGTTATTGCAATTTTCGTGAAGACTATTTTTTGTTAAAATATATAGTTCATTGCAGGTTTATACGAGAGAATTTATTTGTTTCTTGAGCAGTGTGTGTGTGTGTGTATGTGTATGTGTGTGTGTGTGTGTGTGTGTGTGTGTGTGTGTGTGAGAGAGAGAGAGAGATAGATAGATAGATAGATAGAAGAGAGAGAGAGAGAGAGAGAGAGAGAGAGAGAGAGAGAGAGAGAGAGAGAGAGAGAGACATTTTGGCAAACATTTTGTGTGCTTTTGTTCAGCAGCATGCTTTCTGCTGCAGGACACTAGACCTTCGTATAGCTACAGTGCGCGATAAGTCTCTCAGCAGTGACATACTGGAGGATAACAACAGAAATTATGTTGGTAGCACGTGCTGTAACTTATAACAAAAGAAAACGTAAATTGAATACTCACCACAATCATAATAGATGCTGTAAGCGTTGTCCCCTTCACTTATTTCCAAGTAATCTGGTTGCTACAAACATAAATGCTATTTTAATAGGAGGCCCTGGATCGGCTCGGTGAGTAGAGACTTTCCAGGCGCACGTTACAACAAATTAAAAATTAAATTTATACAAATCAACTATCTTCGAACTTGTTTCAGATCCCGGTATTAATAACCACCCCAAGGATTTACCCTTCAACGCGCCTTATAAACTTACTTAAAATAAATACTTTAAGAATAAACTGGGCAACATTAATCAGAAGGATGAAACATTAATCAGAAGTGCAATATCCAAAACAAAATTCCTATTCAATCAATTGGAAATAGAACACTCAGTCAACTATTTAAATGAACGAATAATTTCCACAATTCAAAAATCTCAACTTCCTATATTGCATCTACCAAAACACATCATTAAATTACTCCAAGCATTCATAAACTACCCATGAAAACAAGACGAAAAGACTATGAATTCAACTAAGAAATATTGAACGCAAGAGGAGACTAAAACTTATCTCTTACATTGTGAAAAAAGTTACAGAAATCAACCATTCCAAAATCAATTGATAAGGCTCAATTCGATGACATTGGCAATTTACGAGAGAAACACTAAATGAAGGAAAAACACAATCCATACCTTTATAGGCAAAGTTTATTCATCTTAACATTAAGCTGAAGAACTTGCTAAATATTTTGCATCAACATTCACACTAAATATTTTAAACGTTTATCCTGAACAGAACGCTATAATTAAAACACAAAGACACACATCCATATAATTATTATTAAAAATTATAATAACGCTATACTTAAAACACACATCCTTGGTCCATACCACACAATTCACATCCCGCCATAAAATCATCAGAAATCTATTAACTAAAAGTCTCCTGATGACTATTACACTAACAAATGATGTCGAAAGTAATTAACACCACCAGCAATTGGATTAAACTTCTATTTCAGTTTCGGCTACTTTACACTCACATGGAAGCAAGTGACCATCATCCCATCTGAAATCCAAGTACATCCCAAAACTGAGTATTCGTCTGTTCTCAGCACATTTGCAATCCAGTTCTCAGCACGTTATAAAGATTTTCGAAAATGATCCAAAAATACTAAACAATTATCTACGTCATAACTTTTTGTTATTAAGTTATTAATAATTAAGTGAAATATTTATTAGTAAGTAATCAACACATATGTGAAGTTACAATTGAACCTAAAGTGTGTACTAGTCATCAATACCAATACTTTTTTAAAAAGGGCTAATTTAAAATTATGAAAATCTTAAATCTTAAAAATAAAAGGTTTACATTATTTGGCGTCTTTATAATTACGTTTCATTATTTTCACAAAACACTAAATTGACGTTGTAAGATTATTTCTTATGTTTACTAATAGAAGTCTATTTTTCACCGTAAAATTATATGGTTGCAGTTAACTACGAAGAAATTATCAGCACATTTATTTTGAAATTATTTTCTGGAAATAACCTACCGTTATTTCAATCAGTCGAAATGAACAATAAACTCAGCACAGTTCTTGAAACTTTACATAAGACACCAATGAACAATTTTACAATTCTATCTTCTTCCTATGTCTTCCAAAATGCTCCCCTCTCATAAATGGACTCGTTCATTACCGGAAATTATTTCTGTTGAAAAAAAAAAAAATATAACTTCACAAACTAAAATGTAAATGCATTCTAAAGAGCTAAATAATAATAGCGTTGAATCTAGTTTAATGCATGATATAATTCCTTTTCACGGCACACCATTCGTTTGTGACAAAGTACTCAAAGTATTATTCAAAGCTGCTGGACCATGTATTTACGTAAACAGAAAACGCTTAAACAACATACCTTTTCAGAACGATGCTATGTTGATGAATATGTCATACATTATAATATGCTACAATAAATGGTACAACAGTTCTACAACAGAAAAATAACTTACCTCTTGCACAACAATGGCAGCCTGCACCAGTTCATCTTGCCAATAAATTAGTAACCATGGAAACGCATATTTTTAGAAAAGCATCCATAGAAAAGCAATATATAAAGTTTACTAAGAATATTTCTTTGTAACCATTTTCAATGACGTAATATCAATCTAAAAAAGTATTGTAGACAACATTTTAATGAAGGTTTAAATAATGATAATGAAATAATCAGTGTCCGGAAGGCTCCGTTACAAAAAAATCCCTCAGATTATAGTATGTTAGATTTCACGAAAAATGGCAATAATATTTTCCGAAAATAAATATTCTATTCCAGAAAAAGTAACTTACGGGCGCGAAATTCAAACCGTCTGCTGCCTCAGAGCAGACAGCGGCTTTAGGCGTTGCGTCATTCCTCCACGTTTTCAATTGAACTGTCGAGTGAGAAAAATATCGTTTGTTGCACATTAGAGTACTTGATTAGTAACAAGTGTTTTATATGTATTATTCATTCAATATACAAAATATACTTACAATTCATTTTTATAATTATAACCACGGAAGGCAGCGGCGTAATAATGAACGCTGATCACCGACCCCCATTATGGAAATAAATGCCTGAATTGTCGACTTATTTTAAGCATACCTTCAGTATGAACAAGATACTTACCTTCAGTACCATGTGCTTTAGATAGCCTCTTACGATAAATGAAATTACGAAATACTTAGAGTTCGGTCACGTACTGTTAACATTTTGTAGCTAAAGATTCGTTCATTAAAATATTGAATTTAAATATGCCGAGTTTTAACATACGCTTTCGCTAGTTTATTTTAGCTGGGAAACCTTTGCTATAGATGCGTCCTCCGCCAACCAATACTACATGGTATCTGTGAGAAAATATCACCATATGTCCAAGATATGACGAACAACAAAATATTATACTAGTATTGTATTGGTACAAATGAGTAAGAAACGGGGAAATAAACTACTTTTTCATGCACAGGTGTACACATAACTTCATAAAACGGAAAAGCGTAAAATAGGTCGGAAAACCGTAAAACATAACTAACAGGTTAAACTCTTGAAAATTTTCATAAAAAATAATCATTGCATAATGAGCTCTGATTAGCTAGCATATGAATTTCAGACAAATAACTTATGTGCATATAAGAAAATGATGAATAACTAAACCTAAATGAATGTAAACCTATTGTACAGTGTTTAAAGTAAGTTATTTTTATTTGATAGAATCGGCATTAAGCGGTGAATATTTTTTAGTTTTTCCCACAGATTTAAACATTCATTCAAATGTATACAATGTGAAAAGACAAGATAGAAGTGATAGAAGATATTTAACTACCATATCAAGAACTTTGCTTTACATAGTTTTCGTTTATTTATAATTGCATGTTATTTCAATTTTATTCGAAAGAAACGTACGATGTTGAAAAAGTTTTTGAAGGCAAGTTGGCAGCATAAATAAAACGTTTTAGGAGGCCTTTTTGCTACCATACTCTCGTGCGACAATGAAATGCGGGCATTGTAGCTTCGAGTGTTCAAATGCGTGTTGCATTCATTTAAATTTATTCCGCGAATCTAATGTCATATCCATGAAGTTTTAGTATGTTATTTACTGATGTTACATACCAGAATTGATTCTGTATTTGCGAAGTACTTGTAGGTGAGGGAAGCAATTTTATGCGCATAATTAATTTTATTAATTTATTAATGAACGCCACAGAAAGAAATACCGTAATCATTAAGTAGAGCAAGGTGGTCCGGAATAACAAGCATTCCACCTAACCACGTAATGCACGGGTGACGTCAACCTATTGAGTGTAATTTAATACGGAGTTTTTGCACCCTCGAACTTTGAAGCAATCGACAGCACTATCAATCTTCTGCGTATGCGCACTTCAAGTTTTGCATCACTTGTGCATCTGCGCATGCGCAAAATATCGAGATTGCAGTTGATTGCTAAGGACGAGCAAAACTCCAAACAGGTTTCATTAGGGAAAAAAGGATCTATCTTCCTAATTGTAGTTGGATGAAGACATTGAAAAAATTTTGAATTTTGCAGTTTTCGAAAATTCAGGACTTTCAAAGAAAATGATACCTGCATCATTTTCTTAAATGTTCTTCACACTATCCAACAACAAAGTTTAATAAAAAACGATGAAGCCGTTTTTTGAAAATTTTGAAAATGTCCCAGGGGCTTCGTGTAAAGCACTCCCCAAAACTACAATATCGGTTTCAAATTCAAGGGGTCGCGACATCAGTCAGATCTATAGGCGAACATCAAATTTAGAGAAAGGCTCAGTAGCTAGCGTTGTTCACAGACGGATGGACTCTCACGTTTGGACGTCAATCGGTTTTTCGGTATGAAGGACCCACAAAATATGGATTCTGGCTACGCCACGTGCTAGAGAATTTTTTCTCAAGTTTAGCAACTGGATCTATACACTTTTCGTTATTAGGGTTCTATAATAAGTTTTTTTTCTGCCGAAAATTCGCCGTTTTTTTTTGCTCAGCATTACATAATTTTCTCTCTACTCCGTAGCGTCAAAGTAAAAACTAGCGATGTAGCTAGTGTCGAAAATACTGTCTCCGCCGGGACACGAACCTTGGTTCCTCCCGGTCAGAAGCACTGCAGTGACACCCTTGATACCCTGAGCCACCCAAGCCGGTCGGTATATTCTGTATAGAAAACGTAGTTTAACCTCACAAAAGTCCGTGATATATTTCAGGGGAAATTCTAGTAGCCAAGAAGAGAATCGTGAATGCGAGATATGAGACTACGCTTTTCTCTCTCCCCAGCGTGGAGAGCCGCGACCACGTCTGAGTTTGTAAGTGATCTGTCGATTCGCTGTTTCGTGTTTCCAGGCGCATCAACAGCAATAGTACCGTAGGTGTAGCGTCCACCGCGCCCGCACGAGCCACTTGCCCGCCTGGGGAGTCCAGCGCCCCACCGGGCAAGGCAACTTCCCTGACTCCGCACTCATTACCCCTTAAAATCCAGAAAGGGGTGTACATGCGCAAGCTGGAACGGCGCGAGGCAGTGAATAGTGGCTTCATACGAAAATGTTTGCCGGATTTTTTCTGTCAAATAACCGAGAATTGTATTATGTTTATATTCTTCACTACTTATTACTATTTGATTTTTATTTTATTACTAAATTCTCCCTTACATAAACATCTTTGCGAAGTGAACGGAATACGTTTGAATGGCGAACTCACTTCTTGTTTTCGTTTTGTCTTGTGTTATCAAACCATTCAATTATTTATTGTCTTTAGCAATGATGTGAAATAAATTAACAAGTCTCTGTAAGTTAACAATTCTCGCTTATACGAACGGACCGCGCTTTTATGAGAAAAGAACGTTGTCTGTTAAACCTTCTAACCGCAGCGTAGAAAGTTCATGCGTTTACATCACTCTTAAAGAAACAGGATTACAAAATCACGATACTTTTGATTCAAATTTTTTAATTTTACTCTCAACTGAGAATTTGAAATCAAACTGATGTATTATTTCACTTTAAGGGTTAACTTCTTTGTCTTAAAGAGAAAATGGGAATTTCTGTACCTAAAGTTTTTGACTTTCAAGTAACTTTTTCCCAAGACTGTTATCAGCCAGATATCCAATAGCGTACTGGCACTCCGGACGAATTTGTACAACCCATACTTTTAAATCTAGCACCAATTTCTCTGGACGCAGCGCCCGCGAGCTCTAGTAAGCTTGTGCGCGACCTTGATATGCCTGCTATAGAGCATGTTTTTCATCACCGGAGGTGACGGTGCACACATCTAACACGCATCACGGTAAAAAAAGAAACACTTTTATCATCTCGGGGACCCTCGGAAAGTATCGTACGGCCGAATTCTCGATTTGGAGTTTAAAAACAGAATCCAATACTTTTTCTTCGCATAACCGAAAACAATTAAAAAGATGTGTTCGAGACGATACATTGAATAAATGTTCAAAATTGACTGAGGGTTTGGTTCCTCCAATTGTACTTCGCTCCCCGGAACCTCGGGTGAAGAAGCGTTGCTCTGCACGTGGAAGAAACTTAAGTCATAACTTCCAACTTTTCGATAGTCTTGCCCGGCGAAATCGCTCGCGGACGAAACGGCGACAAAAGCAAGCGAGCGAGCGAGAGAGCGAGAGCGTGAGCGAGACAGGGGGGGACAGAGAGTGAGTGAGACGTAGAAAAAATGAAATCCGAAGTGCGAGAGGGACGACGAGCAAAGATGAATGGACGGGGCCGATCAATAGATGGCGCGGCGTCCTCCAAAGATAGCAGCCAGAAGGCCGGGCAGCGTGACGTGCCGTCTGGGCGGACGGATGGGCGGCACGTTGGCTAGGAGAACGGGACGTTCGTAGGCAAGGGTTACGTTGCATGACTGAATGAGTCGGTGAGTGGATGGACGGTTGGAGAAGTCGGAGGGCGTTCCGATAAGTGGATGGGTTTCAGGATGATTGGGTGGACGGGCGTCTTCAGTGGCGCGCAATTGAGCGGACAGTGTGATTGGAAGTGGGGAGGTGGCCATTTAGATGGTCAGAAGAGTTGGCGGCTCGGAGGAGGGACACCTTGGGTGGATGTGAGAGGTGGTTCAGTGCCGGGTTTTAGAGAATGGGTGGAAGGTAGGTTGGTCGACGGGCGAGGGATAGTAAAACGAGTGGGCGGGACGTTTGTGGGTAGGTTTAGCGGGCGGGCTTCGCGTGAAGGCAGGTGCGGCGGGCAGCGACGCAGCGCGCCGGCCCACGAAAATAGCCCCTGGGGGCGGTCGGCACGTGCAGCCGCCCCAGAGAGATAATTCACTCTGCTTTCGGGAGTCGGCCATTCTCTCTCATCACCAGGAGGATGCTACATATTGAGACTTTCGCGCTTATCTTTTGCCTTCGGAGCTCTCTCTTGCAGTATGCAGATTTATCATTAGGTATTAAGTCACAACGAAATTGTAGAATTCACCGACTATCGTTGTGGCATGACATTCTGAATTCCAGGGCATAAATCCTGAGTACCTGATACATGATTACAAAAGAAGTGTTTATGAGCTAAGTAGTCTATGAAATCAAAATAAGCAACTTTTACGGTTACCGTCTTCGATACTATACGCTAAATGTATGTACTAAACTTTACTTCCGTAGTCCTTTTCTCGTGAAAAAATCAATGCAGAGTGATTACAGGCGTCCGCGGGTCACGGCCGCAAGTGACGCTCGCAGTAAACGCGCAGGTTTTGACGAGGGCGAACCCTCTCGTTAAAAGGAAAATGCGATTACTGACAACAAAAGGTTTCAAACCACATAATAATGCAATGAATGAGAGTCAGCTGTCATAATAATCACAACTGTCAAACAGCTCAAATAATATAATTGAAGATTTTGGGGCAAGAACATGCTATGCTAATTTTTGATCAAATTGATATATTGGTGTATTTCGGCCCATAGATGTCTCTAGATGCAGATATTTCACCTTTTAAATGTTGTTATATTTAAAAAGTAAAAATCATATGAGTCGGCCCGGTGGCCGAGATCGCTGAGGCAGTAGTGTCGTAGTGATCTCGGACCGAAGGGTCGCAGGTTCGAGTCCCACCTCGGGCACGGTTGTATTTGTGTTCGTCCTATCACCCCTTATCATCACCATATCGTTTCATCCTCATAGTTACCGTACCGTTAACAGCAATAGTGGTCGCTAATGACCTAAGATGTTGATGCGACCTTAAATAACCAATTAAAAAAATCATATGCCTGACTTTATCTAAATTATTTGGGGAAATATTTAAATGTTTACTTTCCTTTTTCTCAAAATTTCGTATATTGACATAGTATCTTATTGCCTCAAAGTCTTCAAACGACTACTGCCCTCAGCCTTTTGGTCCACCTAGTGCAGGTCTTTTGACCAAAAGTGGGTAATTCTTTGACGTATTTGCTATTTTCGACGACAACTTCAGTTTCGTAGGACCTAGAGTCGAGTTCCGTCAGTAGTGGATTTTCCACACCAACAAAGTACCTGAGCCGTTTTTGTACTTTCTTAAGATAATTCAAGATGGATACCGGAGCGGTACCTTATTCAAGGGTTCGTTGTCACTCCACACCTCAGGGCCGACATTATATATATATATATATATATATATATATATATATATATATATATATATATATATAATCCACCATCTCCTTACGTACGATTATTCACGATCTAGAGAAGAATCCGAAAATTCTGCAGTTAAGTGCATTTCAGAACAAAACCCATGAGGATTTAAGTACCAAACATTAAGAAGGCAAAATGACGAAGAAGATTTGTTCCTTCATTACAGCAAACAAATCAGAGCAATAGATGAATGGCTTTGTCTTGCTTCGAGTCTCTCTTTCGTGTTGAACGTTTCTTCTCGTGAGGCGATTTTTATAGGACAAGTAAATTGCTGTGCGTCCTCAGCCATCGCATTTCGCAGAATTTATCACCCTGTAACTTCTGGCGACCTTTCAAAGATAAATTGACGATGAAAAGAAAACGTTTCGTGTCGATTCGAATGATTGAAACTGACCGTTCGAAAGAAAATGGAAGAAAACTAAAGAAATGTTTTGAGACGTAGCAGTAATGTTTGGACAACTGTGGAACACGTCACAGTGCATATTTGATTATAGGATGCCATAATATTATCATTTCACTTGCAATATTCACGTTAAAGATGCTACCATTTCACTTTCAACTATAAAGGTGTTTCAATATTATACATTACAGCATTAAATGTGTTTCAATAGATAGCAAAGATTACAGACAAATATAGCCAAACAGGCAGATTTAAAGCTGTAGATTTTAAAATGGAAAATTGCTACACCGTGGTTTGACAAGAAAATAAAGTCGACTGTCCCAAGTCACAGATTTGGTACATATGAAAGAATCTCGGCTAAATAACACATCTCAACTGAATTCTACACAAATTACACTATCGTATGAGCCAGGGAAAATTTGTATGGACAAATTTGCTACGCATGTACAAGCTAGTGACAAGGCTCCAAATTTCGACCATCGCAATTAACACAAGTCAGCCTTGAGTCTTTGTGAGGTCTAATTTTCAATTTTAATTTCATTAAGCGCATTTTATACTTAAATATTTGGTTTCCAAACAGTTTGTAAAAACATACAAAAAATGAAAAATAGTATACTCCCATAATTTATCACAGAAACTGACTTACAATGGAGTTATTACATATATTAAGCAATTGCTTTTAAAATAGTTCGAAAAGAATCCTCTAAGTCCCTTGCAAATCGAGATTGTCAATAAATTCTTTACACATAAACTATGTACTAAAAAAAAGTACTACCATGTTATTCATCGGATGGTTAATTATAATTTCTTTGTGTACAGTATAGTGCTCTTGAAGAAACTTTCAAGCTATGTTCACTAAAACAAACTTTGCACAAACACACGAAAGTAAAGGGGCTCACTGTCAAGAAATTAAATAGGAAGATGAACCAGGCACATTCAAACTACGAGCTAGGAATGCCTTTCATTACTTTCGTATTGCGCTCCGGGTGGGTCGGGAGTTGATTCGTGAGTGGGAGCAGGTTAAGGAGAAAGATTCATAAAAATTATGGAAGTGCTTATCTTTTGAGTATCTTATCGTTCTGATCGTATCTCACAATGGAACGGTGTCAGTGACTCCGAAACGTTCATGTTTTTGGAACTGAGGGATAAGAGTTTAGTAATTAAGCAAGTAGTTAAGTAATTGCGTTTCCAAATGTTCACTACTGACATTTACATGAAACTTATAAGAAATATTCTTGAGATTCTATTTTAGACTGAACATTTTAACTGTATTCAGCGGCATATTTTATTTAGTACTCGTATTTTTCTTTGTTAATTTTCTAAAGAGTCAAGTAAAGTTTTTGTAAAATAATGCGATTAAGTCAATGCAGAGGGCCAACGGACGTAACTGTTCTGATTTTTCATCTTGCATGAACCTAAAATGCAAAGTGTACAGAGGTCTGGACGTATGCCTGCAGCTCCGTGGCGGACATGTGACCATTGATTTAAACGGTGGTGAATATCGGTTCGCAAAGCCACAGCAGGTGGTGATGCCAGTCAATACTCTAACCACACATCGACCAGCCAAAACCACCGTTTGTTGTTAAATGTTAAGTGTTGTTAAAAAAGTTAAATGTAATTTTGTACACGTTTCTTCATTTTGATTTTTAGGTTGTGGTAAATTCATTAATTTACAATTATTTTAATTTAATTATTTTGGCATAATTAATTTAGAATGTGTGATCCACCAACCATAAAGCGCAAGAGGGGTAAAGTGCTCCATAGAGGGAAAAACAAAAAGTTATTTTTATCATTAGTTATGTTTATAACTAATGTTATGAAGTGAATATTTTCGAACATGATTTGTACTCGTCTACCGGGAGATGACAGTTCGATCTCCCGGAGCGAGGTAGCACGGTTTCCTGTGTATCAGATCAGTTTGTTCCCGTGAGCCCTTATTTTGTCCTCAAACAAATAAATTTATAATACAAACAAATAAATTTTAACTATTTTATTCGGAAATCAAAACTTATTATTTCTATAATCTTGGTCCTTTTGCAACTGCATGTAGTTGGCTTGAATTTTAGATACTGTATTAAAATAGGCACTTGAAAATTAATATTTCTTTGTGATTTCTTATGACACATTTCGAAGGACAAAGGACATGAAAATCTTAACACAAACGTTTCTTGTGTGTCGGATTATCAAAAGAATAGTTTTAGATTTGACGAAAGGGAAGTAAATTCGCTTTCATAAAATTGGAACAGTCCGAGATAAACCTATTTAGCGCTAAACTAGCGCTCCGTCCCATTGCGGGATTCGTCGACACCATCGAGCACTGAACTTTTGCTTCATACAGTACATTTGAACAGCGCCTCATTTGGCATCACTGTCGTCATAAGAGAGCGTACTTCATTCTTAAACACGTATGCGCTATAGCAAAAGTGGTTAGTTTTAGGACAGGTACAGCGTGTTGAAAGTTCAATTTTTAGTGCGCGAGTTACAAGTGAGACTATCTTCAGATAAAAATGTGAATGCAACAAAGAAAACAAAATACTTTCGTCTGACATCATTCGCTATCACCGTGTTGTCAGAGGTAGATTGCCCGAACGCGGGATCTCAAGCACCGCGAAGCGGACTTTTGTGGAAGCTGGGCAGTAAACATGCGGATATGAATGTGGATATAAATCCGCATGCGTATTCCACTCGAAAATTGGAATAAGCATGTGCAAACTTTTAAACTTAGCTTTCTGTCTCTTACTACGGTTACAAAAAAGTGTCTTTTACTTTCTTATGACATGATCAGAAATTTGATCGGTGTTTCCCTTCTTTCGTAAATACTAATTAGAAAAAATAGAGGGAAGATCCACAATTATTTATCTAAATTCTCTGAAAAGTCATGAAGCTCTCCTTTTCTATCTGTATCGAAAACAGATTAGTAATCCACAAGATTACAGGCGTAACATCCACCTGGACCGGCAGGACCTGGTTCACAAACCACCAATGAATTGAACAATACTAGAATTTTTTAGTAAAAAAATTAACCTGATATTGAACCAATTTCACATAAATTTTGATAACCAGAAATTGTACAAATTTTACAAAAATACTATTTGTATAAAGTTTGCACAAAATTTGCATGAAATTTTTGCAAATCTACGATCGCTTCTAACATAAGAATGATGTTAGAAGTTTATGTAAATATTTACATAAAATTTATGCAATTTTGAAACACTTTTAAGAAAATGTAAACAATTTCGTTATATAAATAGAAAGTGAAGATATTCGATTATTTATGTTAAATTGGTTTAATTTTAATTTTCATACCAAGTTTTTCGAAACCCATTTATGTGATATTTGCATACACAATTGTACAATATTTATATAATACAAGTACACAAATTTTACCCGAGAAACAGTCGCAGAATTGTGTAAAAGAATGTAAATTTCATACCAAAATCGTACAAATATTTGCCTAATATTTGCACAAATTTTACATACATTTTACATCGTCGTGGTTATCAAGGAATATATTTTTAATTTTTATGTTGTTTGTGAATTTACATATCAAATTTTGGGTGGATGGCACGAAACGATAATATAGAAAATGTCAGAACACTTTTTAAGTAACACTTTTGTCCTTAAAAACATATGGCTATTTATGCAATACTCATAAGCAGGTGGCACTTTTTTCGCCTTCCCAAAAAACACTTTATATTTTCTGTTTTATAGGGAAATAGACGTATTCATCACATATGATACACAGTTAAATAGTAAATAATAAAAAACGCAAAAAGCTATCAATTTACGATCCGTGGCGTATGCGCCTTTTTTCAGTGTTGGGAGTCGTATTCAAAGATGAGGACACCTCTGAAAATATTTTCGTCTACCTTGAAGTGTTTGAATAATGAATGAATACTGAGGCTTCTTATTACCGAAAATCTTTTATATATCTTTGCATCGACCACATAAGTTGATGTCTGTAAAGTCTATAAAAATGATTGTCAATAAAAAATTAATGTATGTTTGTATGATAATATTGTAGTTTTATATATAATATTATATTCTTTTTAATTTAAGATACTATATTTCTAAAATACATAACAAAAAATTAATATGATCAAATAAATTAATATACAATGTGTGCCCTGGCACAGTCGCTCGACTTTTGCCGACAGCAGCGAGACTGACGATGACGGCAAAGCCGTCGAAAGCCGGCTATCTTAATAAAGCTGATATGTTGACGAAGATGACCTCTTTTATTTCTTCTTATAAGAACGTCAACAACACCAAATCAGAATTCCCACAACCCAAAATAAGTATTTGTAAATATACTGCACTCCCTGTTAATTGCCCTATGCTGAGGTGTTAGTCAGCGACTCTATCGATCCGCGCGGAGATCAAGGAATACTATGCTGCCTAACAATTTGTAACAGAGCATGGTCCTGCTAAATCTGACCAAAAGCTAAATGTTGTTATACATTTTTTAATTTCCTTATGCATAGAACTAAAACATATGATGTAGAAGTTTTGAACAATTTTTCACGTAAAAAATTACTTAAATCTAATGAATGTCGCCCATTGTTTATTTATTTATTTTACGTCAAAAAAACAGTTAAAAACTGCGTATGTCGTGCTATGGGGAAAAGTGAATTGTGTGCACATTTTCAAAATTCTGCGATCCCTACACCAAGTCATATACTACTTAAATTTTGAAAAAAAAACCATGTAATAAAACTATTTTCAAGGATAAACAAGCAATAAATTTTGAATTTTGAAAGGGAGAAAAAAAACAAAAACTCCCATGTAATAAAATCCATTTTCAAGGATAAATAAGCAATAAATTTTGAATTTTGAAAGGGAGAAAAACAACAAAAACTCCCATGTAATAAAATCTATTTTCAAAGAAAATAAGCAATAAATTTTGGCTCTTATTACTTCCTGCCGCGACAACATGGAAACGATAATTTGAATAATTGTATTTCCCACTAAATTCTAGAAGACGTGCACAGAAATGAAGTTACATTTATGTCCAGAAACAAAACAAGGGGCCATCTCAGCATTTGCTCAATGGATCAGGGAAACTGGACGAAAAACCTGATTGAGATGGGGGTCATTGACCCGGAAGCTGTAGTACAATAGTTGTTACAGGTTGTTTATACTCATTTATACAGTCCAAATGGTAAATAATGCATTATGTATCATTGTTAAAATTAATGTTCCTTTTCTTGTGATGCTCAGTATAGTCTCTAATTGTATAGAAACAGTTATGCAGCAGAAACGATTTCACTTGGATTTAAACTTTTCTATTGAATTTAATCGTTTAATGTCATCTGGCAAAGTGTTGTAAAATAATGTACATGTATTGTATGTGAATTTTTTGTAATGAGCTGTTGATACTGTCACCTGATGAATATGATTTCTACGCCGAGTGTTATAGTAATAGACTTCGGCATTTTCTGAAAATATATTCCCGCCCTTGAGCAAGTCATTTTTACAAAACCACTGATTCGTAAATAAAAGACACGTAATGGTAAAATTCCTAGATTAATGAAGAGAGGCTTACATGAATCACGTGGGTGGGATTTGGTTATTATTCGTACAATTCGTTTTTGTAATCTAAAAGTCTGGGAGCTATAAGATGTATTTCCCCAGAATATTATGCCATATCTCAGGCAGGAATGAGCATTCGCGAAGTATACACAACGAGCAGTATGAAGGCTGACTGAATTTGCAAGAATTCTGAACGCGTAGCATAATGAACTTAATTTTGTGTTCAATTCATTTAAATGGACGTTCCATTTAAGGTTTGACTGAATTGAGAGACCTAAAAATTTTGTTGCCTTAACATCAGTCAATGGTACACTGTTCATTTTCAATGGAGCACAGAATTGTTTATTTGAAATGGAAAACTGCATTAAAACCGTTTTCTTTTCGTTTACTATTAATTTGTTATTTCGGAACCAATTTGAAACATCTGATATTGTACTATTTACGGTTTCTTTATTGCAAAGGATGTTCGTATCATCCGCAAAGGAACCGTTCTTCCGTTTCGAATCGTCGAGGCATATCGTTTACGTAAAGTAGGAACAGAGTAGGGCCTAAAATCGATCCTTGAGGAACTCCATGCAACGGGCAAAGAGTCGGAAAGGTGCGTACGTAATGTTCCATCATTCCAGTAAGGTATTTCAACTCTCTGAGATCGTTGTTTAAGGTACGAACATAACCAATCTAGAGCAATACCACGAATTCCATATGAAGGTAATTTGGAAAGTAAAATGTCATGATCAATGACGTCAAAAGCTTTTGAGAGATCTAAAATAATCCAATAGGTGCCTCGTTTTGATCCAATGATGAGGCGACATCTTTAAGAAAAGAAAATATAGCTGTTTCCGTTGATTTTGATTTTCTAAATCCATGTTGGCAATCTGAAAGCGCGTCGTGTTTAGTGAGAAAGGTTTCCATTCGTACGCAAAAAGTCTCTCTAATATTTTGAAAAACTGATAGAAGAGAAATGGGCCGATAATTTTGAATTTCATTTTGTTGCCTTTTTGAAAAGCGGCTTAATTTTAGCTGTTTTGAAAATATCTGAAACGTTCCAGTGCATAAAGATGCATTAAATATGTGAGTTAACGGGTGTATAATGGCATACGCACAAGTCTTTAACAAAGAATCCGGGAATTCATCTAAACCGGACGAATGTTTATTTTTTAGTTTACCGATTATTTTGAGAATTTCATAGGAAGAAGTTTCGGAAACGAACATTGTGTCTAAAATTTTGGGTGAACTGTCTGTTTTTGAGTTTTGTGCCTGAAGACCCTTAGTGAGATCGGCAGCAATTCTCGAAAAGTATTGGTTAAAGAGATTAGCCACTGTTGCCGGATCGTTCACATTTATATCGTTATATTTTAAAACAACATTCTCTACGGTTTTCTAGTTGATTTGGTAGTATTTTTATTATATTCCACATTGCTTTTGTTTTATTATTTGAGTTCAAAATATCCTGATCGTTTTTCATTATTTTAGCCTGCCTTATGACTTTTCGTAACAATGTTTTGTATTTTTTAAAGTAGATAAGCAAATCTTGAGATACGTCATGACGTTTAGAAATAAAGTATATTTTTTATTTGTGTCAATAGCGTTATAAACTGCCTCCCATGATTCTTTCAGCAAGTAGTCCGTAAATAACTTTATGTTAACTGTAGTAAATGCTCGGCACATGCGTGTTTTATTTATTGTGTCAGTATTCATGTTATTAGTAATTGTAAGAATTTGTGCATCGTGGTCACTGTAACCTAGATTATTCGTTATTATTTCATATCTAGTTGTGGTTTTGTTAATTATAATTTGATCTATTGCTGTTTGTGATTTAAGAGTATTCCGTGTAGGTACGTTCACTGTAATATCTAAATTAAAAGAATTAATTAAATTCAGAAACTGCTCTTTTTCGTGGGATTCGCTCAGAAAATCAATATTGAAATCTCCACATACAACAATGGATTTAAAAGAGAGATTACTAATTTTGTTCAGAGTTATCTCTAGATTTTCTACGAAATTGAAATAATCTACAGCTTGCTTTGTTGGAGGTCTGTAGACGCAAAGTAAGATAATTTTGAGCGTTGAAAGTGAATATTGGAATCATGAGGACGAACAAGGTATGTTGGAATAAGAATGAAAGGAATAGAAATGTTGTTCCTCATAGAATCATGAAAATACCTAGAAATATAAGTAATCTAGCTAGTAAATAAGGGTAATAGCAAAGGGTATAGCCGAATAAGGGAGTGAAAAATGCCGCCAAACCAAATCGATAATCGCGATGCTCATATGAAAGAGAATAAATTAGAGGTGCTACATAATAGCACAGACTTTCTCGTAGTATAGTTTTCTAATTTCCTTGGTGTGGTCTGGCTTTAAGGTCATGCTCCATTCTCTGGCCAGCTGCCATCTATCGTCGCCCAAAGTACATTTTTTAAAAATTTTCTCAACTTTTGGCTTTCCTAGTAGTACAACCGAATAGTACAACCTAGTAGTACAACAAAAAGTAGTACAACCTAATTATTACTTCAAGAATATTAAAGAAGAGTAGAAACTTGTCCTAAATAAAACATTTCATTGGCAAATTTGAAGCGGTTTTAAAGAAAATGGCGATTAAGCTGTAAATGCGAAATTTGAAGCTCTTTTTCACAGGAATCTATTGAGTTTTCGAAAAAGTTTATTTGAAATCATTTGAAGAACTTTCATTCACAATTGTAATAATGCACACAAGTCGATGTAAATGTCCATATTAACGGAGTGAGAGGTATTTAAAAAAATACATTTGTGTAATGTTTGAAAAAACAAATAAATACACCAAAATAAACTTTACGTCATATTAAACAGTGAAAATGGCACTATCTATTAGAAAAAAATGAAGACAAAATATGGAGCCATTTTTGAGAAAATGGCGTTTGAGCGTTTCTGAACATGCGGAATTTTGATATCATTTGTACAGAAAACTGTTGAGTTCTCGAGAAACTTAATTTGACATCATTTAAAGCATACTCATAAATATATACTCATAAATACAATAATGTAAAAAACTGCCTCTAATGTAAATATTACCGACGTGAGAGCTAAGGGAAATTTTTTTTGTAATTTTTGAAAACAAAAGAATAGAGCAATATGGCGTATATGTCATCGGATAGGGTTAGTAACCCTAACCACTAACCTACCACTAACCCTAACAAAAATGTAAAGAAAAAATTTGGAGCCGTTTTTGAGAAAATCTTGTTTTTGTATTTTTTTAAACGGCAAAATTTGCACTATTATACAAAAGCGACTAAAATTTTCAAAAAAATGTACATGACTTTAATGAAAGAACAATTTGTGGGCTACAAATTTCATTTAGCCGAGATCGCTAAGGCAGTAATGTCGTAGTGATCTCGGACCGAAGGGTCGCGGGTTCGAGTCCCGCCTCGGGCATGGTTGTGTTTGTACTTTCACCCCTCATCATCACCATTTCGTTTCATCTTCATAGTTATCATAACGTTAACTCCAATAGTGGTCGCTAAGAACCTAGATGTTGATGCGACCTTAAATAATGACACCAAAAAAATTACTTTGAAGGAAAAATCTGTGTCCTCAATTTTATAGTTGTAGAAAGACACCAAAAAAATCAAACTTTTGCAATTTTCGAAAATTCAGAGTTAACCGTGAAAATGGGACCTACGACACCTTTATAAGTGTATTTTACTCTATTCTTACAAGAAATTTAAAGAAAAAATTTGCAGCCGTTTTTGAGAAAATTTTGAAAATGTCCGCGGGACTTCATTTAAAGAACACCAAGATTATAAAAACCGACGGACGGACGGACAGACAGACGGACGTTTTGCTTCAATTGATTTTTCGAAATCAAGAACCCACAAAACATGGGTTCTGGCTACCCCACGTTTTAGAGGATTTTCTTCTCTTAAATTACCAACAGGTTTTATGCACTTTTTCGTCTCCGGAGCTCGGCAATATGTTTTTTTTTTTGGCCGAAAATCCACCGTTTTTTCGGAATTTAAGAATTAATTTGGTACATATCAAATATGTTCCAATACATGTTAAATGTAAGATTAAAACGTTGGTTCGATGAAATTTTTCGTATTATTTAATGACCTGCCCTATAAATACTAGAAATATAAAACCACGAGGTCAAGAAATAATATAATTCTTTTAAAGTTTTTTACCGAGCTCTTAATAAATGCAATTTCACGAACAAACCCTTGTACTTCAGTAGCAGCTATCCGTAGTTTTCCTTGGTCTTCACCAGGATCGCTAAGCTTTATGCGTGTGCACTCCCAGCTAGCCAAAAAAACAGGCTGAGCTATGCTACTGTACAAGTGTCTACGCTGCCCTAATTGTTGAAACGTTCCAATGCTCGTAGTGACCGCCGTTTCAAAGGCGTTTCTCAATGAGAGCACAGCACATGCACTTCGATATTCACTCTTCAATCACTAGTGCCAAAACCATGGTGGAAAGATAATCAAAACTTACTCGCGCTCTTATTCAACACAAAAATTACAATATTCGCTCCCAATTTCATGAATTTTCATTTTTTAATTAGAACTGCTGTTCAGACTTATTTCTGAACAACTGTTCAAAAACGAAGAGATTCTTAACAAAATGACAAAAAGGACGATTATTGATTTCACTGTGCAACATTTGAGGAGTGTTTTTAAAACCGAAATGACTTACTAACACAATCATGAATTCACATCATTAAATTTCAGGGAGAGGGTTACCAAAAGCATAAAAAAAAACAGTATTTCAGATTAACTACGTGAACAGTACAATGAATTGTTGGTACGTGTACCACTCAATATTGGATGCACGAAATATTGCAGCAACCGACAACCACGTTTTATCGTCCATTTAAAGAAAATGAATTTTTAAAGGAGAAATTGGAAGTATTCGTTCCATTGTATCCTGAGAACCATATTTCGCATATCGTAGTTTGTACACATGCTCTTTTGTGTCATTCATGTTTTTCACATGGTATCTTGAATACTTTTACACCAGTAGAGGGAGAAGTACCTTATATATCTTAAATAGGATGTTTTAAGATGCGTTTATCTATACCCTAAAATATTAATGTTTGTATGTCTGTCCAAAAAAAGCATTACAACTATTGCAGTGTTATAAATCTAATTTATTTTCTTATAAATTTTAACTTGGAATATTTCATCATGATACGTTCACCTCGAAATTCCATAGATTTGTTGAGACACAAGGTTAAAGACATGTCACAAATGCATCCCGCAATAATTAACCTGCTTAACGGTCTATCTCGACATTGATTATGAACGTTCTTGAAACCGAAATGTTTTTGAGCTTTGAAAGTTGGTATTTCAGACCGTAGGTATGTGTTCCTCACACCTTCATCTACAAAACTGACATTTTCTTTATTATTCTTTTCGGGGGTTCGATTTTTCTAAGTAGCATCACTACTTAGAATGGTGGGTCATGCAGCATTTCGGATTCCATTAAAAACGTTGCGCTATCAAATTCTCGCACGGGTTCGCATGGAGTTCATGGGGTATGGGGGAGATGAGTTACGTTGTGAATGGCAATATTGAGTTAATAAAGCTAATTCACTACTCGTCTCGCCTCCATTCTCCCTCAATGTCTTAGGTAGCTCAGCTGATGTCATTGTAGTGCCACTGGCCGGGAGGTCCTATGGTTCTTGCTCTGACGGTGATAGACTTTTCGACGTTAACTTCATAGCTAGGACGAATTTAGTCACCGAGTACGCGCTACAGCTGAGTTGCTTTGAAGTTTTATAATTTCGCGTTTCCTTGCGCGTCAACTGCTGTGGTCACTAATCCCGTAGGTGTTCTCCCACGGCATCTCCCGCCACGGGACACACCCTCCAGACGGAACAAGCTCTAAGCTCCCGATTGGTTGTGTTTGTAAGTGTATGAGTTGCACATTTACAAAACATCATCTTATTGCTTTTATTTATGTTATTTTCTCTTTTAATTAATCACAATAAATATTAGGCATTTTTAAAATGTTCACGTGCATTTTCCCCTGAAAATTGCATTTTTCTGATAAAGTAGAGCTGCACCTCTAAAAATAACAGCCATTTACAAGAAAATATTTGCATAAATAGGAATAAATTCCCATGATTGAAATTGTCTTCATGCTTATTTCAATTTCACAATTACAGGACGTTCGTTAAAGCAAATCAAGATGAATCCCGTGTCAGTGTAATAGCAACAGAATAAAGAGGAAATAATTTCGCACACATACCTCCGGTTTGCACTATAAATTATTCAAACAGCGTCTTCTTATCATTCGCGATTGAGAAGGTTAAAAGAATGTTACGACTTGTATGATTCACCTTGTACAATGCAATCTCTATAAAACTGAATCAACAGATAGCTGAGTATGTGGAACAGTTGTACGTCCCATGTGAGCACGCATGTTCAGGCAGCAAAGCATGAAAACAACCGTCCACTTGGCGTGCTGGCACGCACCTCCATTGATCCAACCCCGCTTCACCCCTATTCCCACTATAATTGTGTCTATAATTACGCTAGATGTCATCAGTGTCAACTATCGAACCACACCTGCACCCTCCTCCGGCTCCTGATAACAGTGAAATTATTGGAGTTAAAATGGGTCAATTGACCCACTTCAGGTAGTCGCAGAGTAATCGGTATCGTACGAATCGTAATTCTGTGCCAGCAATTTCTCTGTGCGTTTCTCAACGTGTTATCGATACCGTTGCCTACACAGGCGCGTTAAGGGTAATTCAGTTTACCTAAATACCAAAAAGCATGCAATGTTGCACAATCAGTTTTCTTCATTTCCTATGGCGCTAAATCTCAATACAAATCACGAAGTAAGTGTATTTTCCGGGCGAGTAATTATTGGTAACACCAAAGGAGAAATAACTGATATTGTCACGTGGTTCCTTGCTTATCTACAAGAAAAAGAACAAGAAGGAGCAGGAGATGAAAAAGGACAAGAACCAGAAGGAGGAGACTAAAAAGAACAACAACAAAATTATGTAGGAGGAGAGGGAGAAGACCAAGAAGATGAAGCAAAAGGAAAAGAACAAGAAGATGAAGGAAAATTATATGCGAGTAAAAGTGTAAGGAGAAGCAGCCCTGCCCCGAAGGCCCCTTTGTGCATCCACAATAGCGCAGCGTGTTCGCGTCGCTCCGCCGTGGCAGCGCGCCGCGCCCAGCGCTCGTGCTGCAAAGCGAGTCGCGCCAGGCGATGCAGCCGCCGCACGCACTCACCGACGCGGTATTTATACACGCGCGGCGCGGCGCGGCGCAGGCGGCGGCGAAGGAGGCGGTTAAGGCAATTTCTCTTGTGGCGCAGGTGGGAACAGCGCCAGCTGCAGAGGTGGTGGTACCAATGGTGAACATGGCGCATAAACTCGCGCTACATCGGCAGTGGAGGGTGATGGTGAAGAAATGGCGGATTTGTCAATCGACCTTGCCGTCGTCGGAGTTGCCGATAGAAGTGGTGGTGACGATGGGGAGCAGTGGCAGATAATGATGCTTCAGCGATGGTTGTGGTGACGGTGCGGCGGTTGATTTGGTAATGGGGTTTGGCGTGGTGGTGGTGGCGCCGGGGGGAGGGTGGGGCTCGGCAGTTGAAAAGGAGGAGAGGGAGAGAGTGGTGGCAGCGGATATAATGTTTTAGAGGCGGCGGTGATTGCAGCAGTGATTGCAGCAGTGAAGGTTGGTGTGGCAGTGTTAAAGATAATTGGGGTGGTGCGGCAGCAGTGAGGATAAAAAAAGGGCGGGCAGAATAACCGTATCTCTTTGCGACTTTAAAAACAAAAGTAATATCGCAAGAAACAAATGTATACGATGCCATAATACACTATCGCGTTATTCCAGAATTACTCATTTCACAATATTATTGCGGAAGCTCACATTCTCTGTCGTTTTGTTTGGTGGCGACAGGGGTTTCAGATGCCCGCCTCCCGCGACTCCCTTTAACATCACGTCTGCCCAGCGTTTTACGTCCTCAATGCAAATAGGATCAGAAGAAAAGTTCCTTTGAGTTTGAAGTAATTTCATTAACACATATGCGAATTGCTAAAAGGGCGTAAGTTCATATTTTGGCGGTTATATATGAATCTGTTTCTCTGGGATATACACATTCTTTAGTGTTAAAAGATATTAAATGCGGGAAAATCTAGTGCAGGGTTATCGAATTGACGGCCCGCAGTGCCCTTTATTGGTATTTATTTAAAGGTTATTAGTCAAAACTTTTGACTCAAAATTTAAAGTCTCTTGCTTCCTGCCGAGTGCGCAATAGGGCGCAAGCGCACGCGCTTTGCGTTGGTCAACACCTTAATGGAAAAATACGTCAAGTTTCGATTTAAGAATTTTTCAAGTACATTCAGACATGCATACGGGGAAGTCAGGTGTGGATCGCCCGAGTAATGGAAAAATGAAAGTGTTAGTTGTGGCCCTTGAGGCCTTGCAAGTTGGACACCCCTGATCTAGAGCATATATGGGGTAGTCAGTGTTTGCGTGTAGTGTTAAAAAGTAGTGAGTCCTAGACTTACTCCCTTTTACCACTACACTTCCGTGTGTAGAGGAGCGGTAGCTTTATTTCCCATGTAATGTGCTACAGCGAAATAATCAAACGTTTGACAGAAAGCCTATAGTTTACATGAGAAAAACGAGTTCAACGTTTGAGGAACCTTCTATTATAAGGTATGTCTCCAAGAAATCAACGTGGAAAGCATCCAGATACCAACACAGGATCAGTGGTAGAGAAAAATAAGATTCATGAGCATATTTGTCGTATCCAGTGAAAGAGTCATTATGAAGAAAAGATATATGAGACCTTGACGCTCGACTAACAAGCAAAGCAATGTTGATATGTTTAAAACACAATACCCTGAAAATAATGTAAAATATCTTTACTACAGGCAATATTCCAAACAAAATCTTGAACTTTATTTTGACCACCTGCGAGCCACAGTCGTGTGCGGTACAAGCCGTAAGGCCAGCACCCGACCTGAGACGTCTAGGGGGGGTGGCGAACACAATTCACCAGATGGTCGACTAGCTCAGTATAGACGTCCCAGTGTGGACACAATAAATAAAAAAAATAGGGGGGGGCAGGGTCGTGAAGATCGTTTATGGATTGGATGCAAAAATTACAAACAACTCGGGTGAGAATCACTTTTCACTAAATTCAGAATATATTCTAAAAATATTGGCTGCTTTGACAAATACATACAATGGCACATAAGAAAAAATCAAATACAGAATACTCTTGACTGAAAAAAAACACACTAATAACACAATACACAATTTCCTACTTTCATCTACAACCCAATTGTTTAACAAACACACTTTCAGAAATTCAGAAAGAATCGTTAAAATATTACTTTACAAAATGTAGAAAGAAACACACATTGAAAATCAAAAAGTAATACTTTTCCATAACATTACTTTTACAACAAAAAAAACTCTTTCTCTCTCTAAAATCCAGAGAATTACTATTATTATAATTATACTCTTACCACTCTTAATCACTATATTACAATATTTGATCTTGAAATCCTTTTTGAAAGAAAGATTGATTCTGTTCTCACGTATTAGAAGTCGGAAACAAATGTACTTTTACTTTTCTTATCTTTTAAGCGTGGTAAATCTATTACCCTCCTTTTTCTTTCTACGTGATAGATACAGAATGAGCTTTCTTATTAAACTGAATCACTCCTATCCCTACAAAACATTTTATTTGGAACGACCTTACTGTGTTCTCGGCCGCTAGAGCAGTCCGCTTTGCTTCCTTCTACACCTTTCCACCGAGCTGCTTCGGCCTTGAAATCGTGGCCTCAGGTTGAGAACGCCGTTGCTCCTCAGAAATCGCCTTCTTCTTCTCATTCAAGTTTTATATGCTTGAGATACTCTCATATGAATTTTACTTTATTTTCGATTACAGTTAATGACCAACTGGATATTCAGAGTGAAAATGAATCAGAGATCACCCCTTTTTATGAGCACCAGCTAAGAAGTATTTAAATATACGAAAGCATGTGAGAGAAAAAAAAAACTGGAAGAAATGAGATGCAAGCTATTAATTACTGCCATCTATTCAAAACTCACTCCTAATTCTTCCATTATAAATTCATAACGTTTCTTATTACCTTTCTTCTAAGATTATATTTAAATCAATTTATAATAGAATAATTACCTCTTCTAGTCTTCTAGAAGGTTTTCCTCAGAAAAGTTGCAAATCTGAAATCCGCTGCAATGTCACTTCCTGGCTACCTTTTTCCATACGTCCGCCAGTTCAGCTGCTACCTTCAAAAAGAACTTTTTCTTTCATCAACCCCCAGCCCGCCTTGGTCTAAGGTGGCGGTCTCTCTTGTTTTAAATTCTAATTATCATTCCAAATATCCATCCGCGTTGGCGTCCGTTCAAAATATTCTTTTCCCTCGCTTTCTTAGGGCGGTATGTGCCCGTTTTCGGAATCTAAAAACGGGCGGTCTATAACCCCTTCTTCGGAAAAAAGATTTTTAGGGGATTTGATTTCATATGCCGTAAAATCTTTTCACTAAATTATCTCTTCTTTTTCTTGGTTCTAGAACGTCGGGGCAATCTTGTTCTCTTCCCTCTTTTACTCTTACTCCTTTCTTCTTCCTCATCTTCCTTCTTTCTCCTCCTCCTTTCTCCCTCTTGTTTTTCTTTTCTTTTTACATGATTCTTGTCGGTTTACTTTATCTGTTTGTTTGTTTCATCATTTTCCACTTATTTCATTCTTTAAATGGTCGCAAACTGTGGAAATTGTACTTTCGATTTCTTCCTTTCATCAAATTGTGCTTTCGCAGCAACGGAAAAATATTTCAATGTGCATGGCGAAATTAGGAATAAATCTGGCGTAATAATTGACGCAACCTAACAAACTTTTAAGTTGTTTCGTGTTTTTGGGGGTGCAATTTTATCTATCTCTTGCATCTTTTCCATATTCATTTGACTCCGTTAACTGTCACATCATAACCCAGGAACTTAACTTGTTTAGTGCAAATTACTTTTCCCCAAATTCAGTTGTAAATTATTTTCAATCAGACGTTTCAACAAAATATCTAAGCAATCATGTGTTTCTTCAAATGTCTTAGAATACACAAGCACGTCATCAATATAGATAAAAACATCGCTGGACATCTCTCTGCCAATGATATTGTCTAAACATTGTACAAGAGCAGATGCACTGTTCTTGAGCCCAAATGCATTCTTTTGAAGACATCAAAAATTTCCCCCAGTGAATAAATCCTGTATATTGTCTACATTCTGTTGCTATCGCTATTTCAATACGATGCAGTGAAGTCTTTGAACTCAACCACTTGATGCCGGAAAATTGATTAGTTAAATCCTCTACACGCAACGGTCTGTCTCTGTACGGAAAGGTAACGATTCAATCGCCTTGCATCAAAACACAACCTTATTTTCCCCATTACTCTTTCTACAGGCACTATCGGATTTAGATAAGAGGTTTTGGACTTCATGATGATATCATCTTTGACCATGGTAGCAATGAGCTTATCCACCTCTTCCTTATGTTTCTGGAATGACATATTGGTAACCCGTGAAGGGTGTTTATCTATTAATTCTATTTCGAATTGAAAATCTTTTACTGGATTCTTGTTTTGCAAAACCCCTTTTTTGATTCTAAGTAATACTTAGTTAACTTTTTTTTCTGATATGCATTGAGATTATCGTTGCACATTCATCATCAAATGAATTAATTCGATTGATAATATCGCCCCTCTTCTTCACTAGATTGTTCTATTTGGTTTGCGGCGGGATGGCGTGTCGAAACAAACCTTTCTAATTTTCCACTCATGCCCACGAGATGTCTGGTCCTGTATTTCTGGGTTGGAAAACTCCTCTATCAATAAATTTTTCTATTTCTACCCCTAGACGGGGTCCTGTCTTGTCTAGCATAAGTTTGTTTTTCTTGTAATGTTTCGGTTTTAAGTTTCTCCCTGTTTCTGTTTTGCTTACATTATGTTGTTGCTGTCTGCTATCTTGACCATTTACCGGACCATTAGCATTTCCCCTTCTTTCTGTAACCTTTCATTATACACGAAGTGGCATCATACAATCCTAGTTGCGTTATTAATTTTCAGTGGACATTGGTAAGAGATTCTTAAGCAAATTTTGCGTCGAGGAAGGAAAATGACGTATTAATAAACAGACAATTTCTTCATCCGGTATCGTCGTAATAATTTGAAACAAGCTAATTTCTCCGTTGCATATTCCGCATGGACATCGTACCCTTCTTCCACGTACCATACTTTAAATTAACTTTAAATTGATTTGAGTTTCGTTATTCCAATATCTCGAAAAAAATTTTTTCTTTGAGTTCGCCATAGTTTTGAAACTCCCCTAAACTATCTGCAGATTCTGCATTACCCTGCAACATCGATAAACGATTCTAGTTTTCTTACTGCCCGGAAACACAATTTAAAGAAAAAATTATCTACCTCTTTCATAAATCACATATTTTCATCTCCGCATGAAATTAGGGTACACGGCAATGAAACATCGTGGGCTAAACCCTTCCCCCTCCCTTGATGGTAAATTTTCTAATTGATTTTCAGTTCTACTACTTCATTCTTATATGCATTAATTTGATGTTGTAGAACGCCATCCTTTCGAAAAGCCTTTATTCCATTATCTAATTTATTAGCTTGAACCTGAACTTGTTCAGTAACTAATTTCTGGAACTTTTCTACTCCTTGTTCTACCTCAATCTGCCTGTCGGATACGGCGGTTATAAGATCCGATTGTGTTTCGACCCTATTTTCAAATTCTTTCGTTACTTGATCCCTTTTCTTCTAATTCAAGTCCAGCTCCGTGAATTTTTCTCTAAGTTCTCGTGTTCCTGTGCTAATTCTTGTTGAACCCCCGCTCTTAAATTCGACCTTCCCACTGTTCCCGCTAATTCAGTAAACTGTCTTTAAATTTTCTTCTAACTTCTATTATTTTCTTCTAATTTCGTGTCAATTCCGTGAATTTTGTTTCCAATGCATTTATTGCCGAGTTTTTTTCCTCTAATTTGGTTTCAGTAGCCTTGTTCTCCTCTAGTTTAGTTTCCAAAATAACCTTGTTCTCCTCTAGTTTAGTTTCCAATGCATTTATTGCCGAGTTATTTTCTTCAAATTTTGGGTTTTCCCAAAGTATTTATTGCCAGATATTCTCCTCTAATTTATTTTCCCAAAGAAACCCCCAAATTTTTTTATGGTTTCCTCTGTTTTTCATCTGCTGACTAACCTAAATCTAATTTTTTGCATAAATTGACCTATTAACCGTTGCATCATTGAATTAGCCCTCTCAGGTTTCTTCTTCCTCATCCTGATCTCGTGTTGGCGTTGGCTGTGATTCTGTCGGCGACGTCACTAGTTTCTCCTGCCGTTCCTAGTTCTACTCCCGTCGTTTCCTCCACGATCATCATTACCCGGGGCTTGTCCCCAGTTTCCCTATCGCTATCTGATTCCTCAGAAGTTCCTTCCACAGTAGGTAAATTCCTAGCCACGTTACTTATCTGCCATTTTGAATCTATTAACTGCCTAGAATCAATCAATTCTTTTCCCAGACACCATACACCTCTCCAAAATATTTTACACAGAAATACCAGACACAATTTGAAACTAATAAAACTCTCATATAATAAATATCCTTTTCGAAAAAAACCTCCTGAAATAACCACTTTTACTCAACACGCGCACCAACCTGGTCAAAATTTTATGAACTGTGATTCAATTGTACAGTAATTTTTGTTACCAAATTTTGGTCTCATTTTATTCCCAAATCGAGTTTGTGTAAATGCATCCCAAAAATCGAGCCGCTTATGGGCGCCAATTTCGGGGCCACAGTCTTAGGTACGCGTAAGGCCAGCACCCGACCTGAGACGTCTGGGGAGTGGCGAACACAATTCACCAGATGGTCGACTAGCTCAGTATAGACGTCCCAGTGTTTGGGCACAATAAATAAAAAAAAAAGGGGCAGGGGCGTGGGTCGTTTATGGATTGGATGCAAAATTACAAACAACTCGGTAAATCACTTTTTACTAAATTCAGAATTATTCTAAAAATATTGTTTCTTTGACAAATACATACAATGGCACATAAGAAAAAAACAAATACAGAATATCTTGACTGAAAAAAACACACTAATAACACAATACACAATTTTCCTACTTTCATCTACAACAATTGTTTAACAAACACACTTTCAAAATTCAGAAAGAATCGTTAAAATTTACTTTACAAAAATGTGAAAAACACATTGAAAATCAAAAATTAATACTTTTCCCCTTAACATTACTTTTTACAACAAAAAAAACTCTTTCTCTCTCTAAAATCAGAAATTACTATTATTATAATTATACTCTTACCAAACTCTTAATCACTTATTACAATATTTGATCTTGAAATCCTTTTGAAAGAAAAGATTGATTCTGTTCTCACGTTTAGAAATCGAAACAAATGTACTTTCTTTTCTTATCTTTTAAGCGTGGTAAATCTTTACCCTCCCTTTTTTTTTCTACGTGATAGATACAGAATAGCTTTCTTATTAAACTGAATCATTATCACAAAACATTTATTTGGAACGACCTTACTGTGTTCTCGGCCGCGTGAACAGTCCACTTTGCTTCCTTCTACACCTTTCACCGAGCTGCTTCGGCCTTGAAGCGTCGTGGCCTCAGGGTTTAGACCCGTTGCTCCCCCAGAAATCGCCTTCTTCTTCTCGTTCAAGTTTTATATGCTGAATACTCTCATATGAATTTTTCTTTATTTTCGATTACAGTTAATGACCAACTGGATATTCAGAGTGAAAATGAATCCCGAGATCACCCTTTTTATGAGCACCAACTTAGAGAGTATTTAAATATACGAAAAGCATGTGAGAGAAAAAAAACTGGAAAGAAAAAGAAAACAAGCTATTTAAATTTCGCCATCTATTCAAAACTCCACTCCTAATTCTTCCATTATAAATTCATAACATTTCTTATTACCTTTCTTCTAAAATTATGTTTAAATCAATTTATAATAGAATAATTACCTCTTCTAGTCTTCTGAAGGGTTTTTCCCCAGAAAAAGTTGCAAATCTGAAATCCGCTGCAATGTCCTTCCTGGCGTACCGTTTTCCATACGTCCGCCCAGTTCAGCTCTACCTTCAGAAAGAACTTTCTTTCATCCGACCTCCGTCTCGCCCTTAGTCTAAGGTGGCGGTCTCTCTTGTTTTAAATTCTAATTATCATTCCAAATATCCATCCGCGTTGGCTACGTTCAAAATATTCTTTTCCCTCGCTTTCTTAGGGCGGTATGTGACACGTTTTCGGAATCTAAGAAAACGGGCGGTCACACGGTCTCCAAGAAATCAACGTGGAAAGCATCCAGATACCAACACAGGATCAGTGGTAGAGAAAAATAAGATTCATGAGCATATTTGTCGTATCCAGTGAAAGAGTCATTATGAAGAAAGAAAATGGACCTTGACGCTCGACTAACAAGCAAGCAATGTTGATATGTTTAAAACACAATACCCTGAAAATAATGTAAAATATCTTTACTACAGGCAATATTCCAAACAAAATCTTGAACTTTATTTTGACCACCTTCAAATCGTTACCTGAACAACTTGTGAAGAACTAAAACTGAGAAGAAGCGCGAGGAAAATATTTCTGCTCAAATGTGCTATCGGATTTGATTTTATGCAAAATCTCACTTAGCAGTCATTCCTACACAGAGTGTATTTACCGCTTTCAATGCCCTCTGTAGGCGAAAACTCCCAAGTCTGAAGTAACTTCCGCCCAGTTGACCATTCACTAATTTTTGTAAATAAAAATAAACTAAGAGTAATTAAATAAATAACGTCATAATTCCAGTTATTACGATAAAAATTAAGCGTAATAATTAAAGTTGAAAATTTTATATAAATTCGGCTGCAGATATATTACTTGTAATTGCTTGCCTTTTATTATTAGGGAGATTTTGCACGGTGAACCTTTTGCGCATGCGGAATTCTAGTTTTGCAACACCTCTGTGCAACTGCGCATGCGCAGGAGATCGAGATTGCTTTACGCAATGCAATGCAAAAAGACACCAACACAAGAATGACTCGCTTAACCTACTTCTGCTTTACAGTATCGCTCGTTAAAGAGAGCGACGTTTTGCTGCAGATCACTACGCAATATTTTTATACTTCGTGTACGAGAAAGTGAGGAATACTCGCATTCCGGACACGTGTGGAAAATGCCACCATACGAGTCCGTTCTGCTATCTAAATTTTGCACCCCTCATAAGCCCTCCCCCCTGAAATTCTTGAAAGGAACCCCTTAGCTATATGTAATAACAATTTGTATTTCTGTGAATATGAACCTCTCCAAATCATCTGTCAATATCACTGAACAATAAATTGTTCAAGTATTTATTAATTGTATCATTGAAGTCATAATTTCGTTTTCTTTGCATGTTTTATGTATTTACTAGTAAAATATGTCACATGTAGAAAAAATGATGAATGGAAAGGGGCCCAAAATGCAGTTGATCCCTTCTTGCTTGAGGCAGTGCAGCCTATGAAGCCGCGACTGACCCGAGCGCCCCCTTCCCCTGGCGGCGCCAGTGGCCGCGCGCATTAATTGAAAGCGCAGGCACAAGAATAGCGCGGAGCGGCGCAGGCAAGGCAGCACAGAGCGCGAAGCGGGGCGGCGCATGGATTGACGTTTCCGGGCACGTCAGCTGCTATGCTCATTGGTCCCGTTAGTGCAGTCTGCAGTGCAGTTTATTGTCCGGGAAAAAACATTCACATCAATGACTTTTGGTCGATGTTATATCGGTAGTTTGATATCGATGTCGCATCACTAGGGTGAAGGGTGGCAGTAAGATGAGAAAGTAAGTGACGACGCAGAGCGGGTTGAAAAGGGCGTGACGTGGCATGGTAGGGCAGGGCAGGTGGGGAGGCAGCAGGGTGGTGCTCAATGGAACAATGAGGGAAGACAGAGGTAAAGCTGCCCTCAGAGGTAAGAAGGTACAAATTGTTGTACGGGGCTTGTGGAGAGAGGGCAAAGAGGGGCAAGGAATATTTCCCACCGCGATTCCCCTGCGTTTGTCGCGTAGGCATCTGAGAATCTCAAGAGTCCGTAAGGACATTGTGCCGGTTGGCTGGTCCTAGGTTTCTTGAAAAAAGTGTAAATCAATCAACATAACTTCACTTTATCATTAACCGAAGGCTTTAACTCGTTGACAACATCCATTTTATACACCAAACCAAATAACGGTTTCTGCTTGTGGAGTGCAAACACAAATCTGCAGAGGGGCAACTGTCATAGCTGACAGTACCGCGCTGGGTGGCAGGGTAAGATATAGCAGTGTGCGCGAAGGGACCAACCGCTGTGCAAGGAGTTATACAGGCAGAGTTAGCACACAGACACCGCTACCGCGGTAACGAGAGTTCTGAAAACGTTGAATTTTCGGCAAAAAACAACTCTTTATTACAGTGCTTTAGCAACGAAAAAGTGGATAAATCCAGATGCTAAATTTAGAAAAAAATCATCTAACACGTGGTGTAGACAGAACCCATGTTTTGTGGGTCCTTGATATAAAAAAATCGACTCACGGCGAAACATGTCTGTGAACAACGCTAGCAGCTAATCCTTTCAGCAGATTTTCTCCAAAATTGATTTTCCTCAATCGATCAGTCTGATATCGTGTCTCCTGGAATTTGAAATCAATATTTTAATTTTGGGGGGTACTTTACATGCAGCCCATGACACATTTTCAAATTTTTCAAAAAAATGCCTCCACCGATTTTGATTAAATTTTGTTGTTGGATAGTCTGAAGGACGTTTAAGAAAGTGGTGCAGGTCTCATGTTGGTTGAAAACCCTAATTTTTCGAAAATTCAAAATAATCAAAATTTCTTCGGCGTTTCCTACAAATACAGTTACGAAGGATTTTGAAATGAATTGAAATGTATTCATCAAAAACGATCTTTAAAACAGGTCATGTTGAATTGTTCGAAAATATGAGTATTTTTGTGTATCTTGGCAACAAACAGAAGTCACCTACTCCCAATTTACTGGGCTTCTTGAACGTAAAATTATGGATGCTACGTAGATTAGAATTTTGTATATTATTTCATATTTAATTTTATTATTATTAATCTTATTATTTATTATATTTGTATCATACTATTTTATTTCATTTTAAATTGTGACGCAATTTAATTGTGTTAAATGAGAAAACGAATAGATGATTTCACTTTGCATAATAAGATGTGAGAATGCATGAGCAATGCAGAGTAATGCATCCAACACCCGAGTAATTTTGAAAATAAAAATATTATTTTAAATTATTATATTTTTATATTTTCATTTTCTTGCGGTATCAACAACTATAATTGGCAAAATGTGTATCCCATACGAATTTTCGGTCAATGTTGCTTGTTGTAACTCATTGTTGAAACGCCGTACAGATAACAGAAGGCGATAATGACGGCTGCCTTTCGTTCACGGTAATATAAAGTAATACTTTTAAAATATATTTGTATAATATTACAACACCATAGTGCATATTTATATATTTTTGTAATTGTATATTTTTCGATTTTTTCTCGCATACTACTTACGAAGAATATTGTGAGGCTAAAAAACCCATCCGATTTGTTCGTGAATACACTGAATACCTTATACAATGAATTCAATGCCAGAAATATATTTTAATTTAAAGTTTTGAATAAAAATAAAAATTGCTTGAAACTTTAATTTTTTCTCCAAATGTTCTACGATTTTAAATGAATTTTACAAAAAATTATGACTGAGATGTGTTAATTCGGAGAGAAATTGTAGTATAAATAATATTACGTAATCATTTGTAAATAATTTACGTGCTGTACT
Source organism: Teleogryllus oceanicus (assembly GCA_964035755.1). Lineage (NCBI taxonomy): Eukaryota > Metazoa > Arthropoda > Insecta > Orthoptera > Gryllidae > Teleogryllus > Teleogryllus oceanicus. The sequence continues at coordinate 3,737,433 of CAXIVR010000010.1, forward strand.
ACGAGTTTAATATACTCAATCACCATTTATTTCAATATATTTTGTTAACCATGGGATGACATTTGTCATTTCTTTGTCCACCAACTCCTTAAGCCACTTCTCCACTTCCATTTCCATCTTGCCGACATCAGGAAAATGGTTTCCACTCAGATGTTCCTTTAAAAACAGATCATAGACGCGAGGTCCGAGATCGGGACTGTGAGAAGGTTGTTTTAAACATTCCACCCAAATGACGTAAAGAACTCTTGCGTTGCCCGAGTGTAGTGCGGAAGAGCATTGTCATGAAGGAGGCGAACTCTCTTTGGCAGCATATTGCAGCGTTTATTTTGAGTGTTTACTCTTATAACTAAAATTGAAATTACATCACATTGTTTGTGTCACCTTTCGTCATGGCATAAAGCCCTCCCCGTAAACTGAAGGGATTTCGCGATGAATGGCGGCAGCGCTCGTGCCCTTGTGGCTATCACAACGCGCACTTCACACTTGGCGGGAGAGGATATGCGAGCGCTTATCTCAACCGTCACCATAGTGAGAGTAGGGACGCCATTGGCATTCGATTCTACTCGTTCGCTTTAGCTAGCTTTCCCCCATAGTGCCAATTGCGAAATATACATTTGCTGGTAAGGGCTACGCGTTTTGTAACCTTACTTTCCGGAAACCCTTCATAATTCCGGGCGCGGTCCTAAGAGACGAGGGGGAGCGAAGGATCAAGGAGAGGGGGGTGACGTAGATGAGGATGAAGAAGTAGAGAAGAGCGGAGAGATGACGACAAAAGTTAGTGGAGAGTAGAACCCAGGGTGCGAAGGGGATGGGTACTGAATCCCCCGCCCTTGGGTGCGCCATGGCTCATTTATGATTTCCACACTGAAATGTTCAAATCAAGGAAAATAGAAAAGAAAACTTTATGAAGAACATACTTAAAATATGCCCAGACTGTATCTGTATGCCGCGTCCTAGGCAAACGCCAACGTTTCGGTTCGTCATGCCGCAAGCCTCCTGAAAGCGAAATGCGTCTCCCGGACAGCCAAGTAAATACAGACTCCGGCCGCGGAAGCCGACGCTTTCAACCCGTGCGCAGTCCGACTCCGCGCACTTCTCCCTGAGGAATATTGCAGAATGGCACCGAAACGTTGGCACCTACGCCTAGGTCACGGCGTCTCCAGGACAGCCAGGTTAATACTAACGCCGAGCGCGGAAGGCGGTGCCTCTTCAGACTGCGTGCGACCGCGAAGACGGCCGTCGTCCACTCGTCAATTAGCCGCCGAGGCGCCCGGGCGGGGCCTCCGCAGCGGCGACGAGTGGCGTGGAATGCCGCGGGAGGGGACAACAACGGGGCGCTCGATATGGAGCGCAGGGCGAGAGCGGATCCGCCTTCTGCAGAATTTGCGCTGTCAAATCAACTGAATTAATCAAAGGAATTGGATGATTTGCCCGAACTGCGCCATTCACCACGGAAGTAGAACATTTTTCGTTCGTTCGTAGTAGAGAAGCTCTGTGAAATGCCTCCGATTCTAGATTTATCAATAGAGACATCAGCAGAACAATATGGTAAGTCAGGTAATATGGTAAGAGATAAAAGAAATGCGAGCTCGTTTCAACTATATACGAACCTAATCTTAGAACCGCAACAGGAATGTGAAGTGATTTTACAAACATAATATCTCATGCCATACGCGACGAATCTTCTTTTCGTTACAGTTCTCTACAGCAAGTCGTTTTAATCTCTACAGCAATGTGTTCCAAGCCTATACGTAATGATTTGACGACGTATGAGTGGTGAATCGAACGCAATGAGACCAGAAACGTTTAGCTAGCAGAAATTGGCGGTCGTCCGCGCTCGATTGATTGATTTTTTCGTGTTTCCGGGCGCGTCAACTGCTTCGGTCATTAGTCCCGTTAGTGTAGTGCATGTTTGCTTGTTTTTCTCGGGAGATGGCAATGATTTCCCCCCGCTGGAGGGTGAGAACCGGCACCGACCTAACGTCGGCTAGTGGGGTTTCCCCCTAACCAGGACTCTCCCACCAGCGGGGCACCGCCCCAGCCGGAACAAGCTCTAAACTCCCGACCGCTCTCACGGAATATGTGGAAGTGTGGTGCATGTCAGTATAAGTGTATGTGTAAGAGGAGAGGATAGAACAAGGAAGAGGAAGGACAGATCGCGCGCGGTCCGTGGCCCGTTTGGTAGAGTACTGCTCCGGCATTTGCCTGGTGTTGATCGGAGAAACCACGGAAAACTACCGATCAGAGCAGCCGGTCGCTAGAATTCTCCTCCAGACAGCGACTGAATTCGACCTAGCTGCAAAGCTAGTGTCGAAAATCCTGCCGCCGTGGGGAGTGGGAACCTAGGACCTCCCGGTCAGAGGCGCTGCAGTGACATCATCCGCGCTCGAACTATTGTTCGGCCGAGCACTGATCCTCTCTGTGAGAACGGTTAGGGAACGGGGCTTACGGCAAGAGACGGAACGAAGTACGGGACCCAAAGAGGTGACTTTAAGGGTGACTACTTGCAACAGGAAGTCGATAAGCGGGACTTGGGTTATTGATTTTTTTTATTCTTCGAAACGACAGAAACATATGAAACATTGGAGCACATGTGAAATGCGCGTATTTAATCAATTTGAAACGCTAAAGTAGCAATTACGGAAGAAATGCTCAAAAGTCAACTGAGACGTTTCTGTATTTTGGTGAAAAAGAAGATAGATTGGATTTTTTGCTAATGGATAAATGTGGAACCTGTGTGCAATGCCCTGTGTATTGAGTGGTGACTCGAGAAGTTGTACATGTAGGGTGGTTGGGTTAAGATAGCGAGGCGAAGGTCGAGAAGAACGGGTCGGGACGGGACGGGAAAGAGAGAGTAGGGAGATGCGGAAGAGGGGAGGGAAAGGTGGAGGAGGGAGAGGGTGAAGGATAGTGGTGGGGCAGAGAAGGGTGGAGCGGCGCGGTTGTGGGGTGGGGGGAGGGCGCCGTTGAGCATCGACGGAGGAGCTAAATGGCGATTGCTATAGCCAAGTTCGCGGATTCAAACCCTATCGAAGCCGATTTTTAAAGATGAAAACATTCTTCGTACGCCTTCCTTCGGAAGGGAAGTAAAGCCGGGTGTCCCATGTAGATTTTCTGTTAGTAAAATATCCTCAAACCTAATGAAGCCCTTGGGCTAAAATTAAATCGCCTGTCTCGTCGCCCAAGTGATTCCTTCTTTCTTTGCTTGAAGGTGAAAGGAGCATAGGGAAATTATTGTGGACAGGCTTCCGCCTGTCCACAATAGGTCTGTCCACGATCAGGCCTGATGGACTGAGCCCCGCCACGTAAAATGAGGCAGCGTTGAGGAACTGAACGACGCACCGTGGGGCAAGCGCAACGGAAGCGCGCATTTCACGGTTGCTGTGTTACGATGTGAACGAGCGTGGGGCTGATGGCAGCACGTGGGCGCGGGCCGAGGGCATGAGGGCGGGGCGAACAGATGCAGGACGGAGCCGTGATGGGAGGGGCGCGGGGGCGTGTCTTAGGCGGGGCGAGGTGAAGTGGTGGATGGCTGGGGCGGAGGCGTGGCGTAGAGTAGAGGGGCGAAGGAGGCAACGACTACGAGGGGGAGGAGAAGGTGGTGGGATAAAGCAATAAAAGCGGCTGGGGGCGGGGTGAGGGCAGAGCGACGTGGAGGCGTAGGGTAGCGGGGAAGCGGAAGCGGAGGCAGGAGGAGACGGCGCGGCGCCGAGCGGTGGCGTGGCCGGGGAGAGGCAGAGGGAAGGAGAGCGGTGCGGGGACAACATGGGCCGAGGGGGGGCGGAGGCAGGGACTGTGCCGCGTAGGGGAGGGGGCGTGGTGGGAGCGGGGGCGGCGGGGCGGGGCGAGGTGCGAGTCGCTGCAGGCGCACAAGTGCAGCGCGCACGCGCGGCCCTCGGCGCCGCAGCCGCTCCGCGCCACGACCCTCCGCGCCACACGCTAACCGCTTCACCTTTGCTTTCGCTTTCGCTCGCTCGCGCGGCCCACGCCGCGCCGCGCGGTGCTGCGCTGGGCTCGGTTGGGTCGGGACGCCGCCTGGCGCTACGCCCGCCCAACCAGGCCCTCCGCGCTCGCCCTCGTTGCATTGCACTCGGACGATCACGCCAACTCTAGTACTCGGGCGCCGACTTCAACTAGAAGTTGTGTCAGTATTTTATTCCTATTAGAAGTATCGTTCTTACTAAATGCGTACTCACAGTACCAGTAACAAACATGGTCGCTCTCAGATTGCGGCAAGCGCTCGCATTCGTATCCGTATAGCCTTGCACTCGAACTCTGACTTGGACTACATTCACATTCGTACCCGTACTCGTACTCGTGGTCTCGTTAGTACTAGTGTTCTAACTAGCATTCCTACAGCCACTCCACGTTAACTCCTTCTTATGGGCACCGTAAAGTATTCACACTAACATCTCTCCAACTTATAATCATCACAATTTTGGATTGCAGAAACAATTTTGAACCACAATGTATGAGTCCTAGGAGTCCTAGAAGTCCTACGAGACCAAATAGGAAAATATCATCTTGAACTGGTTAATGTGTATAGCTGGAGATCGGGATGTCAAGACCCGATTTTCTGATATTCCTGGGCATATTTTTTTTTTCATTTTATATGTTTTTATTTGCAATCTGTTACATCAGAACAATCGGCAAATTTTTGAAGAGTATTAATTGGCATGTGAAGGAACGGGCATTCACAGCCTTATGGATTCATTTTTAATAGAACATAATTATATTTTTAAAAAATGAAATAATTCCAAGCTATTTTAGTTAATTACAGTATAATAATATTTTCTACGGCTGTACATATGTCATTGAGTCACGCCCTTGATAATATTTAATTCAAAACAATAAAAAAATGTATGTTTAATAAAAAGGCACGAAAGCGTATTGAACCATTTCCAAAACACAAACTGGAACCGAATAAAAATATTTTGTTAAAAAAATTAAAAAATTGAATTGAATCCTAAATATTTTTTTCGTAATACCATACCGTTTTATTGATTTAACGCAACTAGAGGAACAAAAAGTTCCCCTTAACGGCGTGTATCCTTTAGGGATGTAAGTTCATCGGCCGTTAAGAACAATCAAAAGAAATGTTTTGTAGATAAACTCTGAATTCAATAAGTAATTCATATTTGCATGCTTTTTTTTAGAAGAATTTGGTATTTTGTAAAGACTTGAACGACCCACGGTCTGTTATAAATAACAGAGCTCAAACCTCGATTTACAAACTTCAACCTCCTCCGTCTTTTATTCCATATCGGTTTAATGACTTAAGGAACCGTAACCGAAATCCGGACCGTTATTTGAAAGTTATTTGGGGTCACACTTTGTACAATGAAATTCACGCGCTGGCATCGATGGGTAGAGGGAGCGGAAAAGTCGACCGCCCGATCGATCAGTCTGACTAGCGCGAATGCGGCAGCGCGCGACTGAGGGAGCAACTCTTTTCGAACGCCCACACAGCCCGCCCGTTCTTTGTTACCGGAAAGCAAGGAGTTGCCGCAGAGTCAGCAACAAAGCTAAATCTGAGCTAAATTCAGACGGCAAGAAATTTAGAAGTGAATTCATATTCTTGATACATAAAAATATTACTTAGCCTAACATCGACTTATTGAGGTTTCAGATAATAGGGGAACCAGCGCTCACTCTGTTTTTCACTACTTTTTCGAATTGGGCAAATGCCGCTTATGAGGGGAAAGGAACGGGGACGTCTTCCTCTACTGCGGCACAGTCCGGATTGAAGGAGAGTCCGTGGCCCTCTTCCTGGGAACTGATCCTGCATTCACTTGCACGGGAGAATGGATAGCGCGCATAAGAGCAGTTCACCAACAATCTCGCCGCGGCAGGCGTCACGAACTTGCCGGCGATCAACGCACCAAATCTACTGCTGCTGCTCAGCGGCCACACCGTTGCCTCCGACGCATCCGTGATTTGAGGCTTTAGGATTCCAGTCCAGACGGTGGCGGATTTTCAACATTTGCTAGATGACTGGGCCGAATTCACCCACGGCATGGAGAAAAATTCTAGCAACATCCATCGGTAGTTTTCCGTAGTCTCTGCTGGAGTAGTGCTTAAAAAAACAGATCAAGGATCGCGCGCGATCTGTCCTTCTTCATCCTTGTCGCCTTCTCTCTCATTACACACACTTAGCTTCCATGTCCTACACTAATATACAGTCCGGGAGCTTAGAACTTGTTCCGCCTTCGGCGATGTCGCGATGGGGAGACATGTGGAGGAGGGACTCCCCACAAACCGACATCTGGGTCGGCGAAATATCTCACGTTCCAGGAAGAACACTGCGCTCTTCCGGGGCACAAAATGTAGCTAATGTCGGAAATGCGCCTCCGCGTGGAGTCGAATCTAAGGACCTTCCGGTCAGCGACGCTGCAGATATAACGGCCCTGTTGGCGCTGCTCCCCAGCGAGAGCGATTGGCCAATTACCACTGCGATTGTTGAATTAGGAGAGGGGGCTAAGGATGAGCCGCCTCCATTAGTGAGGTCCTCACTTAACTGAGGTCGTTTTCAAGAAGTTGCTCCGCTCGTTCAACGAAAAAGGGAATGCCATGCTGCAACATGGAGGGTAAACCGCAAATAACTCGCAAGAAGAATAATTCGTGGATTCCGAAATGCGCGTTAGTGGGAAGCGAGCCAACAAAGGGCGCTTCGGAGAGGGAGCAGCTCAAGAAGAATTTACGAACGAGCAACAGTTGGCAGATATGGCCGCAAATGAAAGGGGCAAGGGGCACGGAACATTCAGTGGCGGTGGTGCTCGCAGAGATGAGGATTTCGAGGCATTCCCGCCGGAAATTTCAACTGCAGTGCTTGTGGCACCTCCAAGTATATGTCCTCAACATATCCCCACTTCCACGCTCATCCATCGTGTAGTTCTCCTGGACCTGGCGCCGGAAGGATGTATGTTTAGCAGCCATGTTAAGTGGTGCGACGTTATCAGGGTAAGTGTACTTTATTTAAATTTATTGTATTGTTTCTCTTTCATCCTTCTCTAGATATACATTTATTCTTCCATATGTTCGTTCAGACAAGATATCGATTAAATATTATTCGGGAAGTAAATAAATAAATGATTGATGGCGAGGCTCAGGCCATTTAGCATGTTTTCCCCCTGATCACTTTCAAAATTTTTATTACAATAGAGCATAATAAAATGAAGTCATTCAATGAAAATTACATATGCAATTTGGATGAAGGGTTTCGCACATAGAAGACGCGAAGGAGTGAAAGCCAGAGAGGAAGAATTGGATAGAAAAGGCATGCTCACACAGCATTAGTGTGATTAAATTTATTAGGTTTAAGTAAGGTATAAAAATTCAGGTTGAACATCAAGAGATTTTACCAAATGTAGAGAAATTATCTTTTTAATTAAAAAAAAATTAATAAGTACTACTATTTGTTTCAAAGAGGTTTTGTAAATGTTAAAATATATGTACGTGTTTTTGAATTACCCCTAGAAAAATTAGAAAGAGAGGGAAGTAGGAAGTTTAGTTCAGAGAACTAGGATAAGAAGTTGAAGTAGAAATGTCCAACCGGGACATTCGCCAATTTATTTATGTGTTAACAGTTTGTGTTATTTTTTAATCTAATTTCATTCTGGTACTAATTTTGTTTCTAATTGGTAGAGCGCGTGATTAATAATTTATTGGGCGGGCGGCAATTCTAAATTATCGGACTTCAAGAGCAACAAACAAGAATAGAAGATTCCTGGAGGACTTAAACATTCCACGCGGTGGAATTTCTTCTCGGTTGATATAATTGATAATTAAATATCGCAAAGCAATCATTTTAAGATAGAATTCATTTTCAGAGGGTACCCGATCATCGGGTCTACATGAGTCGTTGACTCACGTAAGTATTATTCAAGAGCGTAAGTATTTAAGGAGTCGGAAATCAACAAAAATTATTGCAAAATTAAATATTTTTGAGGAAACAAAATAGTTTAGAAGTCAGGGTTCGTTTCAAACGTATAGAAAACGTTTCAAACGGCGTGCCAAACATGGGGCGACGTATAGTGAACGATTCAATATGTTGTTTTCCTTCTTGTATCTGACAGGGAGCGCTTAAAATGAAATAAAAATCCTAGAAACATTTATGGTAATATAACATCTGAATGTAGGTGGTGTAAAATATATATTTTATTGAGGGGGATTATTTATATTTTAACCATCCACATGGTTTCCACAATGTTTCCCCCGTGTATATTATTTTTTTAGGGAATATTTTTTTATTACAGTATAGCTGTGGCATCACAGTGAGCTACCAGAGATAATCGAGGATTTATTGTGGATTTCAATTAAAGTAGACGTAGCAATGCAAAGTACATTTTGAAATAATTGAGATATTTCCTTTGGAATTTCAAATAGTGTTTTTGCTGTTGTTCCAATAGAAAACACAACAGGGCACCCATAATAATGGTTGATATTTCTGTTTTATTTTCTGCTGGAACGTCAAATATAATAATTTTGGAACTACAACAATCGAAGATATTTTTGTTTAAAATGTTAACTAAACTGTAAAGCACACATTCATACGATTGAAGATTTTATTTTAAGATCAGCACAGAAAAATGCGGTAAAAACAATTCATTGCACATCACAATATTTCCGATTTGTTCGTATTGTAGAAAACCCAGCTAATTCTCATTGCAATTAAAATTTACGGTGTAAATAACTATTATACTTTATATTGATGTGGGGCGGGGGACCAGGTTTCCACATTCGAATGTTCTCGCTTGTGAAGTCTAGTATTTTGCGTATTTGAGAGAGATGCATTTTCCTTTCCTTAGGTACTTTCAGGACTTCATGAGCCAGATATCGTAATGGCAATTAGCGATTCGAAGTGTCGTAATAAACTTCATTTAAACTCTCATCAAATCTAAGCTTCGGAGTCATTAACCGCTGCGAGTAACAACTGCAAATTCAGGACCGAACTTTGATACTCTTAGGACCTCACTAGAGAAATTTGTTGAAACAACTGGAGGAGCAAGATTATGGGAATTTATAAATGAAATGTAAGTTTTGTGACGTGTAATTCTATTGCGCAATATCTTAAGTAATCCATTCACAGCTTGAAATTCAACCTGGAAACAAAACCTGGTTTTTTGACAGTAACATAAAACTGGACCGTTTTAAAAAACATTTTTATTATTTCCGACGTAGATTATTTTTTGATTTACATCTGCCACATGACAACTCAAGATTCTGGTTTAACTTAACTCCTAGATAGAATTCTTTTATCAATAATGAAATGGCATAAATTTTAGAATTTATTGTATGTTTACAAGAGGAAGAATATAAATAAATTGTTTTATGAAGAACGTTTGAAAATCTATAACACGCATGCAAATTTGTACGTAAAAATGTTTATACACATTCTTTGTAAAGTTATTTGTCTATAATAAATGATATATGTTTTAGAAATATCTCAATACAGTGATCGAAGAGTTTCTATGGTACTTCTCTACATTTCTGTGAAATAACTACAGAAGGTAATGGAAAATGGTGCACATTTCTTTTCATTAAACTATTATTAAAAAGAAAATGTAAAGTTTCTTTTACTATTTCATAGTTTATTAGTTACTGATAGATCGTCTTCTGACCCCAAACCACCTTTGACAAATACGGAATAGAAGATCCCGTCAGAATTATATGCTTACATGAACTAATGTTTCACTCGTTATTTTTTAAACGCATCTTTCTTATGAATACTTGTGAGAACTATACAAGTAATATTTCGAAAGTAAAATCTTTATTACCCATTCATAGAAAGGTGATGTTGAATTTTGGAGTCTTACCCATTGTTGGTGAGCATTTACCCCAATATTGGTGAGCATTTACATAGTGTGAAAGTAAACAGAACAGCACAGATATAACTAATGGCAGTATTACATAATGATATTTCTTGCAACCAGAGGAATGACCTCAAAATACAGGCATATAACTCTGAGACGGAAACAATTTACCTAACTCCTCGGTCATTCGATCAATACTACTCGTATATCACCGTTTTTATACTGAAGTCTGAACGTCCAAACTCTTGTTGAATAGATTCATAATGTAATTAATCTGATGAAAATGTACAGTCTATGCAAATTCAGTTCACCCGTCAATTAAAAATACACATCACCTTTTAATCATTTTAAACGATATAGTCCACTCCGAGCACACATTGTCAGTGCGAGACAATTTGGAGATAACCTGTAAGTCTCGAACAGTTACACAGACGGCGAAACTAATCTGCAACTGCCACGAAGAAACTTCTCGCTTGACGTCTAGTGCAGGGCGAAAGCAACAGAGGGAAGGTAGGAGGGGGAGGTATTATGCATTCTCGGGGGAGGGGAAGGGGTTCGGAAGGGGAATTTATTGCGGGACCGTGTACGCCGAGGGGGAATGGGCGAGTAATCGATTTCGAGTCAGCGTGCCGCGACTCGAGATACCACATCGAGCGAGCTGTATACTTCTCCAACTTCCTGAATTAGCAATATAATGCCCGTCGCTTGAAGACGTTACACAAGTGAAATCCCTGGCTGGTCTCCGCGTTTTTTCTTCCTTTGAATATTTAACATGCAGAACTGCACAGATGACTTGACTTCGGTGGTGTAGGGAATTGGAACATCGTCCATTTAAACTTGAGACCTGTTTAAAGCAAGGAGGTTTTTACCGTGTTGCGCGATCTACCCCAGTACGCCAACACATCTCAACCGAATTTTCATCCATTTCGTATTCATTTCAATTCAATTCATCGAATCTCATCATAATTCATCTCTCACCTAACTATCTATAGCAAAAGATATAGTATTACTATATACAATGAGTATGATATTACTACAACCCAGAAGTAGTGTAGAACTAGCGGACTTAGTGGCCTGCAGCAGCAAATGTGGATTGTCTGAGTTGTGGAGGAGCAAAATGCGGCTGTTTTGGAACGGACATATGAAGATCTTTCTTCCTCGTCGGGTGACGTCACTTGTGTCGTAAACAGTGACGCACTGAGTATGAGAATACAGTCATAACACCTGATATGAGATATTTAGGATTAACGTACTTCAATATTTGCATTTTTTCATTGCAACTGTTTCATTGTTTTGGTATTTTGCACGAGTTTCTAGGTATCTAGCAAAGTCACACATGGCCAGAGACTTAGTTTTCCGAGAATTTATGCGGATATTCAAAATTGATAATATAAAATAATAATAATAATAGTAATAATAATAATAATAATAATAATAATAATAATAATATTTATTGAGTCACAAATACAATTTCAATCGTGTATGACGAGTCAGATATGGCAGAGTGAAGTTACATTTACAGTCCAGAAATCAAAACAATGGGGACCATCTCAGCATTTGCTCAAAGGATCAAGGGAAACTGGACAAAAAACCCTGATCAAGTTGGTCATTGATCTTACAATACTCAATAATAATAATAATAATAATAATAATAATAATAATAATAATAATAGTAATAATAGCAATTCTAATAATAATATCAATTATAATAGTAACAATACTACTAATAAAATACTATTCATTCAGAAATGATGTAACGATATTAATGATGCCTAGTGCATTTAGCAAATTCAGGATGAAGGAAATAGAATTTGGGTTTGGCATTCTCCTTCTACATCAGTCCAACTGCAATTTAACACAGGCAGGATGGGATATGCCAGTTCTTTTTTCTTTGCTTCAACTTGAACAGTCAACATGAAACAGAGAATCAATGGGATTAGAATTTTTATTTTTGTTTTTAAGGGAGGTAGTGATGTGATTTGTGTATTCCTTCACACCTGTAGAACATGTTGTTAAGCAGGAAAGCTTTCAATAGAGCTTTCAAATAGATATTTTTATTACGTATAGTGCTGCCATACATCATTCAGTAGGTGCAGTAAACGAGTGGGGTAGGGATTTTGGATCTCAAGAAAACGAGTAGATTTTACTGATCCCCACATGTCACCTAAAGTTTTTTTTACTGTTTTTGACCATAAATAGGGTCGATAGGAACGATAAAATTACTATGGTCATCTGCCAAAGAGAGAACGTCATAAAAGTTTAATCTACGTTCCCTAACGAGCAAAGGTAAAGGTGCCCTCATGCAATTGAAAACAGGCCGATGCGACCCGAGGGGGTGGGTAGGGCTCCTCCTATTCACCGACGACGGCAAAAGGAAGTTGTGTGGTGGGCACAACACTCCGGTCGCCTTTGCCACCAAGAAAAATTTTGGTATTCATTTAGACCCCAGAGCAGCCCTGGATGGAAATCAGATAAAAATTCCCACTTGCGTTGAACCTGGGTCCGGGAGATCAGGAACCCAGCGCCCAGGAACCCTACCACTGAAGCAACACGGCTCCTCCGTAACGAGTATACCTTGGATAGTTATGCTCTAAAATGATTTCTACATCCCTGGTCGCCCTTCGCTCTTATGCTCTGTAATGAAAGAAAGAGAGTTTGACGATTTGGCCGTCGGGAGGCGCCGTTGCCACACTGCGTCGCGCTGCGCTGCACCGCAATTTCGCACGTTCTGGAGGGGCAGAACGTGCTCGCTAGCAAACACGCGCGTCAGGTGCTGGGAACGTCTTTTCCACACAAGCGAACGCCCCGAGGGAAGAAATGTTTCACCGACGAACAAGCAGCGATTTCGTCTATGAGCATCGGGAAGCGTTTGGGAGAAACCAGAGAGATTAAAAGTTACTAAAATCGGACATCCCTCACGTACTAATAATAATAAAATTAATATTATATATTATAATAATTTAGATAGCTGAAAAGGAAAGCTAAACAAATTTGAAGAAACTGTCGAGTTTAGATTAGGTTTTACCACAAAATTCTACTTCTCACTTATCTCTATTTACTTCCAAATTTACCGGTAATTAAAGGAGAAAATCCACTTAATAATGTTGTTGAATCCACTTACGTTGTTTTAGTGTAAGAAGGGTGTACTGCGCGAACCTTCCTTTAGAATCGAGCAACGAGGCGGAGGAATTATATTTCTATGATGATCATCAGATCGCATTCACATTGTCACCCTGGCTCTGCCACAACAAATTTTTTTCGTTCCACATTTTTACTAAATAAAACTACAAAAACGCCAGGGATTTTGAAAAATGTTTGTATCTGTGAGTTCGAAGCTTCTTGGTAACGGGGTTCTAAATTCCAGTACCGCGGCGGCGAGTATTCGTGGCCAATGGTAATACATGTGTCAAAAATTACACTGAATGATAACTACAGAGATCGGATGATTTGAGTGGTGGTTTCCTGCCGGGGCAGCACCTTCAACAACGGTGTACGCACACTGCGCGAACCTTCCTTCCCCAGTCCCATCCTTACAGCCGGGCAATTAGCTTCTCCAACAACTAGAGACACGTACGGAATGCGGCGACAGCTGTCCCGCCATAAATACTATTCCTATTTCCATGTGTGAGACCCCAGAGCTACCTCAGAAGTCTACCTCAAGCATTATCGTAAGCAATGGGCCTCTTGTATGGCGCGGTCCTTCCTTAACCTGCCTTTTTTCACATATTCATTTGTTTTGGATGGAATACATCGTTTAGCATAATCACTTTGTAGATGTTTTCAGACGTATGCCAGTTAAAATATCTAATCTAACTTACCTATACATAGAAGAAGGCGAAAATCTCAGGGTTATGTATCATGATTGGCTAAGATTTTGGGAAACGCTTCAAACGGGAACCTATTTTTTATTCGTGTGTGGGTTGGATTTTTCGCTTGCTTGAAATGGGATGTTATGTGGGAAATGGAATGCTATGAGGGATATCTATGTGGATTTTCCAAATTCGTTTTGTGTTCAGGTGAAGTCCTAAGTATTTTATAGGTTATAATGGTGGGGTCTAGTTAATGGAGGAATTGTTTATTTCTAGCGGAGAGGAGAGGTAAAATTTTTGAATAAGAAGATTTTTGCTATTTTGTCAGGATTAAGTTAAATTTTCCAGATGTTTGACTAAGCTTTAATTTTATTTCATTAATTTTTAATTTGTGATCGGAGGTTATTTAGTGAGTATCCTGTAAGAAATAGGGCTGTATCGTCTGCGAATTAAGTGATATTAGAAGTTGTTGATGATGGAATGTCTGAGATGTATACGTTGAATAATGTTGGAAATAAAGGATAATGTTGGAGCCTAACGGGGCGCCGTTAATGTCGTGAATAATGTAAGTTGGAGTACCAACTTTTATTATTTTGTAGATTAGACTCGGGTGCCACATTCTGTCAAATGAGTGTGTGATGTCAAGAAATGTAGATGTGTGTTGCTTTTTCTGAAATGTGGAGTGGATGTGTTCTGTTGGTGAGCAATTGAGTGGTGAGCAGTGAATCCGAATTGCTTTTTGGGAATTATGTTAATGTTTTTGAGATGTTGGTTTAATCTGGCAAGGATTAGTTATTCGAATATTTTGGCAATAACGGGTAGTAATGTGATGGGCCGGTAACTGTCTACTTTGGAGCGATAAATTAACCAGCATATCCCCACTAATGCCGATAAAATTGGCAATGTGCTGATTACAAATGCTGAAAACTTGATCTTACCTAACAATATTTTTTAATGTAAAATATCGAAATATACAATAATATTGATCCCGATTTCAGGTTAAGTTAGATCATTATATTAAAACTAGACTGTTTGATAATATAATTGATAAATTAAGATGATAATTCATGTATGAGCATAATTATTTATAAAAGCATTGGATATGGATATGAATATATTATGTACTCTCTAATAATGACAATAATGAATTGTATTAATTAAAGAATGTAAGCGACATAGACATACAGATTGCAGCAACGCTCATACATTTGTAACATTTTCGCGTATTCCCTACCTCTCACTCCACTAATGCTCCATAATCATTCTGCCGTGACCGCCCGCGCGCGGTTGAAAGACCCGCCGCCGAGCTACGTCAGCGGGGCGTCATCGCCCTCGGCCGGAGGGGAAGGCGACCGTTGCGGGCCGGCCGGGGCTGACCGCGCGCGGCCGTCACGCTTGAACAAGCGGGTAGGGACTCGCCACCGCCCCTACTCCGCAGCTAGTCGCCGGCCGCTAGCCCCAGCGGGCTATAAGACGGCCCCGACCCGACGCCAGGGCAGACAGCGACAGTGTTGGCAACGGTGTTCTGGCGAGTGGTGTACGGAGTGTAGAGTGGTGATTAGTGATAACGACAACCTTTGCTACGGAAACGGAACTCTCTGGTGGATATTCTACGACTCGGCTGTGTATGGGACTTCTACTGGACTACGGTGAAATGACTTCGCAATTGGCACACTCTACAGGTTGTTCGAAACTTTGACTATTGTACATGGGACTCTCATTATTGTACCTGGATATTGAATAAAAAAACATTTTATGAAGTTTTGCCTTTGTTTGGATACTACACATTCCAAATTATATTCTTATAATCAGCTATACAAAAATCATTCATCCTTCCAAGTATGGCTACAAGGCTTGGGAAAGGGCATCGGGCGAGTGGTAACCCTCAGAGGTGGCTGAGGGCCACAGCACTGGCCATCGCAGTGCCTCGGACCGGGAGGTCCTAGAGTGTTTGTGTATCGATGGGCGGATTATCGACTTGCTTGTTAGCTAGGTCGAATTTAGCGGCCCTCTTGAGGAGAATTCTAGCGGCCAGCTGCTGAGATCAGTAGTTTTCCGTGGTTTCTCCTCGCAATACCAGGGGAATGCGGGAACAGTACCCTAACAAGCAGACCGCAATCTGCGCGAGATATTTTCTTCCTCTCCCCTTACACACGCACACACACTCATATGCCCTTATATGTACTACACTACCACTCTTGTTGGGTGACTTGTTGTGAACTTAGATCTTGTCCCAAGAGGCGGAGATATCTGAGAGGGAATTTCACGCAAGCCGGCGTATACGTCGACGCCGGGTTTCACGTCCCAGCGGGTGAGGAACACTGCCATCCCTCTCTCTCCCCCCTCTCTCTCTAAACATATATATATATATATATATATATATATATATATATATAATATACACTGTACTTACGGGGATAATAAATATAGCAGTTAACGTTTGTAGAAACACAGAAACAATTAAACAATCGTGCTAGTTATAAGGGATTATATCACCAATCACATCCTTAGGAACGGACGATCCCGCAACCCTTATTATTTCGAGAGAGTCCTGCAGAGCAGCGAGCACGTGGGTTTTATGCTCCCCCGGGAGGGGAGACTCGGAACGTCAGAAAAAGAAGCCGCAGAGCATCCGGCTTCGACAAGTTTTTGAATTTTGTGCCTGAAGACCCTTAGTGAGATCGGCAGCAATTCTCGAAAAGTATTGGTTAAAGAGACTAGCCACTGTTGCCGGATCGTTCACATTTATATCGTTATATTTTAAAACAACATTCTCTACGGGTTTTCTAGTTGATTTGGTAGTATTTTTATTATATTCCACATTGCTTTTGTTTTATTATTTGAATTCAAAATATCCTGATCGTTTTTCATGATTTTAGCCTGTCTTATGACTTTTCGTAACAATGTTTTGTATTTTTTAAAGTAGATAAGGAAATATTGAGATACGTCATGACGTTTAGAAATGAAAGAAAGAATTCGCTTGTTTTTACAAGATGTCCTAATCCCTTGTGTTATCCAAGAATTGCTTTTCCGTGAAATATTTAATTTTCGTTTTTGAAGAGGAAAGCAAGTGTTAAAATGAAACGAAAGAGTTGAAAAAAAAGAATTATATTTGTCGTTTGTATCAGCAGTATTATAAACCGTTTCCCATGACTCCTGCATCAAATAATCAATGAATAATTTAATTTTACTTTTAGTAAACAATCTAGTCATACGTGTATTATTTATTGTGTCAGTGATCGCATTTCTTATAATGGTAAGAATTTGTGCATCGTGGTCACTGTATCCTAAATGTTTTGTTTCAACTTCATATCGAGTAGTAGTTTTGTTAATTATAATTTGATCAATTGCCTTCATCGAATGTTGTGTGATCCGTGTAGGTACATTAATTGTAATGTCTAAAATTGAAGGAATTAATTAAATTGAGAAACTTTTCTTTCTCGCAAGATTCGACCAGAAAATCAATGTTAAAATCTCCGCATACAACAATGGATTCAAAAGAGCGATTGCTGACTTTGTTAAGTGTTATCTCCAGGTTTCTGTGCTATCTCCAAGTTCAGACTAAGCGAAGCGTGTGAAGATGAACCAAGGAGAGGGAATCGGGGAGGGGACGGAGGGTTGGAGGGATGCGGAGGCGGGGCGGAAGGGCGTGGGCGGGGAGGAGTGCGATGGGACGAAAGACGTAGTTGGAAGGCTGAGACATTGGAGGTTGGGCCTGGAGGTGGAGGGATGGAGTGAAGGGAAAGGGCAGAGGCCATGGGTATGATCCCTAAATTACTTAACGGTAAAGGTGGGGCGGGAATTTGAGGGAGAGTTGCGCTGAGTTAAGTAGAGGTAGAACTTTCAATGTTCAGTGTTTAATAATGTTAATATAATTTTTTTAATTTTTTCTACATTTGTTTAAATAATTCCTTTTATTAAGTCTTATACCAAACCATTAAAAAACAAATTAAATTAAAATAAAAATATATAATGAAGTATTGATATATAAATTGTTACTATAAACGGAAATGTTTTTTCGTCAATGGTATATTGATTGAATCTGTTAGATTACGAAGAAAATTTTCTAACCTGATCTAGAGTACTACATTCTAGAATACAATGCAATTGACATTGTAGACTCGGAGCCTAGGCGTCATCCACGATGGCGAGTGCACGACTCGACAGAAATGTTGTTGTTTATGCATCCTATCATTTAAAAAATGTCCCCAATCTTTCTGAGGAGCAGACCGCATCGTAAACAGACACAATTAATAAATAAATAATTAATGTAATAAATACATTTTAATACATAACCCAAATAAAAATAATACAATATACAATAATCGTTACTGCTTTACAATTAATTTTTAGTTACTGTTAATTGCTTGTTCTTATCGCAAGCGTTAGGGGAAGTTCAAGCGCGCGTTGCAGGTGCACTACAGGGGGAAAGGGGATTGAAAATACTCCAAATTTGCGGTACGTAATTTATGGCGGGTCCCGGGGCCATGGGGAAGACGCGGCAGTCGAGTCGGTGCCAAGTGGGGCGACAGTGGCAATAAAGGGGTGAGGGTGGGAAGGAGGGGGCTCTCGCCCCCCGCGCAGCATGGCTTGCGTCTGGGCCGTCTAGAGCGCGTGGACACGCTCACATTCAAGCCAGGGCTTTTCAGGATTCTAAGACTTCTTTCAAATTTAGTATAGAACGCTCGTGCTTAAAATACAGCGAAAACCCGATACTTTGACTGGCTGAATTAGCTCAGAGCGGGTATTGCCGCTGTCTCTTGAACGGCTCTGATCGGGAAGTTGCGGGGTTCGATTTTCGGCACTGGCTTCATACCTACATAGTTCTAATTCAGTCGCTGTCTGGAGAAACATTCTAGCGGCCGGCTCTTTGATCCGTAGCTTTCCGTGGTTTCTACGATCAACACCAGGCAAATGCCGCAGCCGTTCCCTAACGGGCCACCCACCGCGCTCGATCTTTCCTTCTTCGTCCTTGTTCTTTGCTCACACATACACCACACACGCCGGAAGATTGGTCTCGGGAGCCTGGAGATCCTCCCGGCTGACGCTGTCCCGGTTGGGGACTCCTCCTAGCAGGAGTGCATCTCACCAACCAGCGGGGGAGGAACACTGTCACCTCGCGGCATAAAACATTTACTGCACTGACGGGACTAATGACCATAGCAGTTGACATGCCCAAAAACATTTATCAGACAATCAATCAATCCGATATTTCGAGATAAGGATGTTCATTTATCAAATGCACCTGACAAATATTCGTAAATATTGCGCGCGGCAAATGTATCTACTATAATTTTATTGTTCATCAGACCACTATTTGAGTGCTTTCCGTTCTTCCCCATAATAAGTGGCAGCTTTATTTGAGTAAAGCCTGAGAATTTGACACCACATAGCGCAACCGTAGTAAGCCCATTATTTGGACGAGAATGCAGTAGTTCGAAACGTATTTCATGTGCATTTCCTCAGAGCGCTGTAAATGTAGTCACATTACAAGGAAATAACATGAATCGTATTTCGCCAATTTTCTTTCATCTGTCTAGAAACCACCGAGAATCGCACTTTCAACGTTTTGATGTTGTAATGTATCGTATGTAAGAAAATACGGATGGGGGAGAGAGAGAGAGAGAGAGAGAGAGAGAGAGAGAGAGAGAGAGAGAGAGAGAGAGAGAACTATACACTTTATGAAAGTCAGTGATCTCGATTTTGTACAAAAATATTCGAATTATTTACATCGGGATTCCTTAAATCATACAAAAAGGGAGAAATACATATTTTTATTACGCCTGTCTTTCGTTTTCGTTTTAAATTATTCGTTTTCAGACATTTAGTTTACGTTCATTACAATTTTGGATGCATCTGAACATAATACACGCACGAAAAGCGTTTCACGCAGAAACCTACACACGAAGATGTATTCAAACTGCTCTTTCTCCTTCTCCCGTTTCCTCATTCACTTTCATGCATATACATGAAATCTATCGTGTACAGGCAACATCCAACCATCAAGAGCACTCGATGCATATGCAACACAAGCTGAAGTATTGTGCGTAGGGAGATGTACCCGTATGCTTCTTCCCGTTATAAAAAGCACTTCGAGAAGACCGACAATCCGTTAGGGGTGGCGGGAGTTCGTCTTCAAGTAAGATTCTTTGTGAGAGAAAAACAATTTCCTCCAATTTGACAACATTTGATAACCATCGTCAGATACAAATTACTAGGCATAATAAATGCAAAGAAGACAATATTTGGGTCAATATATCCTATTGTATTAACTCCACCGTGAGTACGTTACTTATGCACTTGGGAGCCTCTGCACGTGCGCAAACTGAAACGTTACGATAGAGCTATGTTGGGAAACGACATTTCACTAGAATTACTGGTAATTCGTATACAGTGTACGACCACCGTCACATGATTACGATAATGGAAGTAGTTCCGTACTGTTTTCCTTTCTCTTGGTGTCTCCCCTGCAGGGTACCGCCACAGCCTGGGGTAGTTAAAAGTTCTTGTCTGGCCTTCCGACATGAGTGGAAAGGTAGTGCTTGTAAGCTTGTGTCCAAGGAGAGAGACTAAGGCTTACGGAACACATTCACACTGCATTTCAAAAAGGACAACATACCATCGCTGAATTTATAGACATCTCGCAAGCATTCGATAGAATATGGCATCCAACTCTCTATTATAAATTAATTTCAATAGGTACCCAAATATCTATTATATTTCATCCTTAATTATGTAAAATATATAACTTTTTCAGTAACAGTCGAAGGACACTGCTCTAATCCAAGGAAAATTGCTGCTGGGGTCCTCCAAGGTTCCCCACTTTCCCCTTTGTTGTTCAATATAGACACTGCAGATATTCCTATTTCAGCACAAATAAACACCACTCAATTTGCTGATGACACTGCTCTATACATCTCAGGAAACTCTTTAACTCTTCAAATACAGTTTAATTTTAAAAAGTCTTCAAAACCATTTAAATTTACTTGCAAACTGGACGTATATATGGAATAAAATGTTGAACCCAACAAAATCTGTAGCAAAAATATTCACATTAAAACCATTCACACACCCTCTTCCACTCTTCATAAATAACGACACCATAAATTGGATACCAACAAATAAAACAATAAAATATTTGGGCTTAAATTTCGATACGCGTCTCAACTGGAAGCAACTTATAGAGGTTGCAGCAGCAAGCCTCAGAAAGCCAAAACTGAACTAATTCAACTACAACCCTTATTAAATCAGCACAGTCAACTCTCCACATCTAATGCACTATTACTTTACAAATCAATAATCCGACCGACACTAGTTTATGCTTGTTCATAAGAATTTAAATATAAACAAAATAACAAACCAAATATCCTACCTTGCACACAATTTTTACACTACCCTTCTCCAAATACAAGCATCATCCTTCTATAAACTGAAAACGAGAATTAATAACAGATGTCCCCTTCATTATTTCTATAAAATGTTCGCAAACCAACTTAATAATACTTATAATACTTATCTGAGGTGCTTCCTGCTTCCTTTCCTGCTATACTTTTTTAAAAATGTATATAATTGTAAATGTGTATAATTTTAAGTTAAAGTTAGTATAAGATAATTAAGACCATCAAACATTTGACAGTTAATATGTAAACTAAACAATGTAATGTCAATCAATAAAAATAAAATTGTAATAAATAAAGGAGAGAGAGAAGGCAAGAAGGATGAAGCAAAGATCGTACACAGTCCATGGCCAGTTTGTTCGCGTATTCTTCGGCAATTCGTCTGGCAATGGTCGGTGAAATCATAAAAACTGTCAAACAGAGCAGCAGATATTAGAAAAACTATTAAAAAATTTGGAGCCATTTTTGAGAAAATTTTGAAAATGTTATTGTGGCTTCATGTAAAGTACCCTCAAAAATCAAAATATACGTTTGAAACTCTCGAAGCCTCGAGTTCGATCAGATCGTTGGAGGAACATCAATTTTGGAGAAAATCGGATTAGGCGCTAGCGTTCACCACAGATGGACAGACATACGTTTCGCCGTCAATCGATTTTTCGGTATCAACAACCCACAAAACATGGATTCCGGCTACACCGCGTGTTAGAGAAAGTAATTTAGTATATAAAGCAACAGGATTTATCCACGTTTTTGTTATCAGGGCCCAACAATAGGAAGATTTTCTGTCGAAAATTCTCCGTTTTCAGGCACACAATTACAATACTTTCTCTTCTTGCATTCGTAAGGGCGAGAAAGTAAAACTGGATGATTTTTTAAATATTTTGAATAATACTTTTAAAAAATCTGGATTTTTTTCACATGTTTGCTTAAAAACGTGTTTTGAGGCAAAATGTTTGTCAGCAAACCTTACATTTGTGTTCAGCCACCCCTCACAAACAAGTAGAACCAAATATCAAAACTCCACCACAACGTAAATGCGATCGTAGGCTTGCGTGTTCTGAATTCTCTGAAAGCTTTCGGCCGCCCGGGTGAGGCGGCCTCGAGGGCACGTTTCCATCATCATGTCGTGGTCTTCGGTGCCATTGCAGCCCTGAAGAAGGCGTCGATTCGTGGGCATCACTGCCCTAGACGCGGCGTCAGCCGATCAGCCAAGAGCGTTTACCCCAAACCTTTGCCTTCTTTTCTGCCGTTTGAGAGGAGCTCTGCGTGGGCGGGCGGGCGGGCGCACGCGAGGCAAGGGGGCCCTAAAAGGGCGAGCGGGCGCGGAGGAAGTATCGAGCGCGCCTCGGAGAGGCTGGAGGGCCCTCGGAAGAAGAAGGGCCGCGGAAGTGACTCTGCCCTCACCCCGCGGCGCCACACCGCGCTTCAAAGGGCTCGCCCTTCACTTGCCGGCACCTACGCCGAGGGCGTTCGATGAGTTGTTATCAGCCGAGTTCAATCCTCCGTCGCGTCGCAGCGTGATTTCTACGTAGGGGTAGATCGGAAGGTGGAATGGAACAATCATAGTGCGAAATGCGCCGTTTGCAAATGCTTCCATTGAAACCATATTGTAACTAAATACCAGTAAAAGCTGTCGGCCTCCAGACTTCTCATTTAGGCAGTGACAGGCGTCTATGCAGGTATTTATCAGGGGTAGGAAATCCGACAGGAATTGAACCTATTCTTTCATGCATCCATTCACGCTTTCTTTCACGCATTTGTGCATGCGGGCACATTCATGCATTCATTTATTTATTCGTTTATTTATTTATTCCTTTATTTAATCTTAGTATTTAGCTTATTTTTGGGTTGAAATTTTGGGGGAGGAACAGAATGGCCGTTATTCTCCGACCAGTCTAATCGCGCACTTCGTCGCAACTCCCATGTAGGACATGCGAGTTTTGATATGGCGATGTTGATAGGGGTGATTCTAAGTGCTCGTATGGTGAGTTATGGGCATGCAGATAAAATGAAATAAGGATCAAGGAAATCTAAATAAAAACATCCGTTACGGAATCGTCCACAAACTCACTTCGTTCACCACAAATTCCACTGGTGGGATTAGTCCGGTTTGTTCAGAGGTCTTGTCCGCAATGGTGTGGAATAAATTCTAAGAAACTACCGAAACGACCGATTACAGCAGACGGCCTGTAAAATTCCCAACCAGGCTTTGCTCGGCTATTAGCTGTCGACGAAAATCTGCAATCAGGAGTGGAACAAAAGACCTCCCGATCTTCGAAGCTTCTATTAAGATCTCGAAACCGCTCGTTTAAAGGGAGCCGTTTGTGTTGGACTTTACCAGGCTGCATTTTTACATCATTGTGCAGCGATTTAAATTTAGCTCAACACTTCTTTTAGACTTAAGGATATTTCTTATGCAATAAATCTACAACATGGGACAACCAGTTTTACGTCCCAACCAACGAAAGTCGTAGGAAAAAAACACAAGAAAAAACACACACAATTGAACTTCAAAATGATAACAATAGAGCGATCACGTTCTGCATTATTGCAGTGCAAATATGGACACAACACTATGTCATCCAGTAAGTGTTATACTGTGTCAGTAATTTAAAACTGGAACTCACTACCTCCCCATTATAAAAAAAATTAGCAACTTTAGAAAATTCAGAACTCAACTTGGTGTCTGGATAAAAAATCAATGAAAGGTAGTTTACATCTGACATTCTTTTCTATTTGCACTCAGTTTTCAAAAATAATAACCACGTTGCCCTTATTACCTACCATCCCCTGTGTTAGACCTTTTTTCAAGTCATCTTTCCAAAAATATGTTTCTTCCCACTCTTCTCGTGGCATTACATACCAGACAGAAATGTAAAATATATCCTCCTTTTGTTCATTGTTCACAGTTGAGGCACTTCAGGACAACTTTTGAGCGAAATTAGAATTATCGGTTGAAAGTGGGATTAGATGCGGCTCTTTTCTTTAAAAATGCTCCTTGCATCGTGTTTCTTTTATTTGTTGTTTTTATTGCAAAATTTCAAGAATTAATGAAAATGTCAATAAATTCACTGGTTATGGCTCGCACAGATAATTTCATGTAGATGCTCACATGTAGATGGTAGTCTCAAATAGATTTTTTTCTGTAACATGAAATGTGAGTTAATATTGCCTACGTCCGAAGGCCTCAATTATAATTTTTGAAATTGTAAATTCATTGGTGAGCAAGCCTGAGTCACGTCACAAATAAAGAGAATATTGTTATTATTAAACATATTTTTCTCAAATTTTATTTATTTTCATTTACCTTGCGTATTGATCAATACATTGCTTATATCCGAGGTTCCTCTGCATTGTAGAGAATGTTCCAAACAAACAAAATCTGCGAATGGTGCAAAGTCACGCGCAATTGACACCCCTTCGCCTTCTTTCAGTTTATAGCAATAAAATAGCTCTCCGTTTAATGTCAATGCTCAATACATCATAATGCCAACAGCAGTGGATACGGTAGAACGACCAGGCTGCGTGTTTATGTATGCTAGCCCGATCGAAGCGGAAAGATAATCACGAATAAAAATAATACCAAAATTTCATACGAGTAACCTAACTTATCTCATGCGTCACATCTGCTCAGTAATTTGTTAAACAAATAGATTTAAACTACGCTTTTTCCCTTCTTTCTCAAAGATGATATTTTTCATCAACAATTTAGCCACAACCCTACTTTCAGTAGGGTTCATCTGCTCAGTAATCGGGGAATACGTGTGTTCGCCCATTACGGTTAGATCTCGTCCGGTACATTACTTAGGGCAAAAGAGTCGTCATTCGCCTCGGTCTTGTGTGTTTTTTCGAAACCTTCCAGAATATTCTCAGAGAATTTTTAAAAAATTGTATTTAGGGGATTTTAGGCGGGTTCATTGCTCCCTCTCCGATCTACTCTGTGCAACCGTAAAGTCTCTTCCCATAAGTATACCAAATAGTTGGTCGTTGCAACCTGTGCGCCGGAAAGAGAGGAGAGCAAGATACATGTGAGTGTGAGGAGACATCGGGAAAGAAATTAAGCCCATTTTTGTTGCTAGCCATGGTGGCATAATACATGGGCAGCGTAATCATTTACTTAGAACCTCCACCGGTTAGGGATTCCCCCATAATATATTGAACAAATGTATATTAGAACATAAAAATGTTATTAACTTCATAATCGAGAACATTATCAATCTTCTGGGCATGCACAGATGCACAAACGCGATTCGAAACTTGTATGTTTTATTTTACGTCAAAAACAGATAAAAACTACTTGTGACGTGTTACGGGGAGAAGTGTGTTCTGTGCAAGTTTTCTTAATTCTGAGATCACTACCCTTAGCCATATACAAGTTGAATTCTGAATGCAGCGAGAAATGAGAATTTGTGGCAAAAATTGTTCACAAAATATTAGCTCTGATGTAATAAAATCTATTTCAAGAGAAAATCGGCTATAGATTTGGGTTCTTATCCCTTACCATGTCCTTCGTCAAGGAATAATTCTTCTTGCCGCGGCAATATGGAGAACGATAATTTGAATAACTATATTATTTCCCACTGAATTCTAGAAGACATGCACAGAAAATGAAGTTACATTTATGTCCAGAAGCAAAACAAGGGGCCATCTCAGCATTTGCTCAATGGATCAGGGAAATTGGGCGAAATCAGGGAAATTCGAACAGCGTATGCGCAGAGAATTCTGATCCATAGCTGATGATTGCTATAACGCCTCTCCTGCAAAAACTCCCTATTAATCCGGTGCAGAATGGTAGTGAGGCGCTGAAGGCGTGGAAACTCACAGTCGCCGCGAAGCGCACTCGAAGCGTGTAGTTGGAAGGATTGGGTTATTACACAACGCGTGCCCCCCGGCGCAGACAAGTGGACAACAGCACGAACTTCCGCGCGAGTGGCGCAAGTTCCATTTCCGGTGCGCGCCCTCTATTTCCGGTGTCGACCCAATATCGAGAGGACGCGGTGCGCTTGGATTTAGCGCATGTGGAAGCGCGGCTACGGATGCCAAGTGGCCCGGAATAAAGAGGGGCTCACGTATAAGTAGGTGGCAGACCTGAGGGGCAATGCTCCGTTTTCTCTTTGGAATAAGAAGTGTTTCAGTATCTACTCCTCTTTCAAATTAAATTAACTGAAATCGAAAGAAATGTTTTAAGCAAAAATTGTAAGAAATGTAACACTCCTTAAAATTAATTTGAATTATTTTTTCTGTAGGACTTAAGTGAAGTGGGAAAACAAATAATCAAAGATTCAGAAAAAAAATGCCTTTTTTCGGGCAAGTTAGCATAGAGTCTGGGATGTCGAAAATTTGGAGTTTTGATTATCGCCTGGGTATATACGACATACCAAAGGAAAAAGTTTTGACGTTTTTTCAGGTTCCCGATCTTTTTCAGTATTTACCGACTGGACTATTCTCCATCAGAATTTAAAAAACATTCCATTGTAAAGCAGCAAAAACTATAATCGAAGAAGCCGGTTAAAATAAATATTACCATACCCATTCTCATTCGAACAATTCGTTTGGAAAGCAGCAATTTGCAAGTTCAGATAAGAATAAAATAAAGTGTCTAGGCCAGAATATCGGCTGTTTGCGAAGTGTCAAAGGCGTGCTTATTCCGATCTAATGATATGGTCCGATTTTAATTCGTCGGAACAGAAAAACGCTTGGCTCAACGAAGTGCCGTCACGGCAGGGTCTCGCCGCCCGTGCCGCACGCGACCGTCGCATGCTACGCTCGCGCGAGGGCGTCGCACGTGACTGCGGAGGCGCCGCGCACAGCGATAAGCGAAGGTGCGCGCTGGGCAA
The DNA here is from genome assembly GCA_964035755.1 of Teleogryllus oceanicus. Lineage (NCBI taxonomy): Eukaryota > Metazoa > Arthropoda > Insecta > Orthoptera > Gryllidae > Teleogryllus > Teleogryllus oceanicus. Next base: position 3,764,288 of record CAXIVR010000010.1, read on the forward strand.
ATACCAGCGGTGACAACGTTGCGCGCATGGTTATTTATAACGTTCATTTATATTTAAAATTATTTGTAAATAAAATTTTATTTATTGTGTATTTATTTATTTATTTATTTAATAATAGTCATTTTAAGAACCCTTGGCCTCCTTATAAACTACAATCAATTCAATCTGTCCCACATTGAATGAGCAAGTCTAATTAACTGTAATTGACTGAAAATTGTGGTACTCGTACATTGAAATTTGCATAGAGTGCATAAAATGTAAAATGTTCGTCTTGTAACATCTTATTACAGTACCTACTCAATTGGATATCAAATTCGGCCTGATGGCTTCGTTGGATATTTCTTCAATCTCATATTGTAATAAAATGTATTACGATCCTTACGTCATAGTTCACTATTAAGAAACTTATTTAAATAACTACAGTATTATTTTCCTTATTTGGTAATGCTTATTTTTGTTATATTTATTTCGTAAATAATTATTATCTTTGAGCTTAAATGTCTTCTCTGCATTTCCCCCAGATGATTCCTTCGTTCTTCGCAGAGTGCGCCGCCGCCGCCGCTCCGCTTTGTCCACCTGAGCGCCGCAAAGGTCAAGAGTGCGACCTGCTTCCTCCACTCCCCACCACTTCCACAAACCACCCTCTTCCTGCCCTTAGCAATGGGATGGAAACAGTGCAGCAGGGAGTACTATTCACTTTCACTCAAACGCTCCTACTGCCAATCGCAAACCAACTTGTGATTCAGATGGTTCCACGCCAGCAAACAGTTAAAGAAATAATGCAGCATTTTCTGGAGTCATTTAAAAAGCAGCTATAGTATTATCATTCTCATTAGTAAATATTGTTTGCTCAGTGCCGCGAATCGCTGTACAATCAATTGTTTTCGTAGGCAAGCCACTCGACGTGTACGAATTCCACGCTTTTGTGAAGCAGAGACCTCTGGAATTGACATGCCGTACTAATATTAGCTGGACAGGATGAGATGATGATGAAAGTGGAGGAGGAGAAGAAGGAGGAGGACGATGAAGAGGGGGAGGTTGAGGTGGAGGTGGAAAGGAGACGGGGACACTAAAAAGAGACTAAACAGAGAAGGTGGAGAAGCAGAAAGGGTAGATGGAGCAAGAAGTATCGTACCCCCTCCGCGCCTACTGCCATTCAGAAACTGCCTCGTTATACAGTTAGGAAAAAGTTCAAGAAAGAATGCAGACGACTTTTTGAGGAGACCTTTGCGAAATAACTTCACTATTGTTACAAAGAGAACAAGTAGGCAGTACGATCACTCTGAAGCAACATTTCAAGATCCTGAAACACTTTGTGAAACCGACTCGCTCCATTATAAGAACAAAGAAGGACTTAGCAGCGATAATAGTTTTCAAACCTGCTCGACGTAATCTTGTAAAGGATCGCTGGACCCTCGAAACGGCGGTTTAACGGTCGCTTACCAACGCCATTACCTGACGGCTTAGAGCATCAGCTGATATCACGGCAGTGCTTCTGTGCGGGAGGTCCTAGAGTTCAAGTTCAGACGGTGGGAGCATTTTCGACACTAGCTACATAGCTAGGTCGAATTCATTCGCTGTGTGGAGGAGAAATCTAGCGGCGGCTGAACTGATCGGTAGTTCTTCGTGGTCTCTCCGACCAACACCCGGCGAACACCGGAGCACTACCCTAACAAACGGGCCACGAACCGAGCGCGAATACTTACATACCCTACCCTATCACATATGTAGAGAGCTTAGAGCGTGTCCCGGCTGGGCCGGTGCCCTGCAGGTGAGAGACTCGTTGTTGGGGAAAACCCGCTGGCCGACTTGTCGATCAGCACCAGATCTCAGCATCCGGAGGGGGAAGATTACGTTCCGACACATAATACATTAACTACACTTAAGGGACTAACTACTATATCAGTTGACGCGCCCGGAATCACAAAATATTCAGTCAAACAATCCTGTGCCCGGAGAACACCAATAGGGGGTCAACAGCACACCCCAAAATAAATTACAATATAATTAAAGGAAAATATATTTAAGAACCCAACATACATGTATTTAGCAATGTATTACACTCATTTTCTGCATATTTATGTTAAAATATTTTTGAGGTGTGGCAAGGGCATATATATTTTGAACAGTTCTGTCCTTACGTCCCTTTCCACATGGCCAAAGAATGCGTCCCATTTTGGAAGAAATGGTTCAATATTCACAATATGTGGCTTCGATTGCACAACCGTAATACATCAACAGATACAAAAATAAGATTTCAACGTTCTCCGACTGCTGGTGACAACTCTTTGTTTCCGATGATTCCTGATCTAGCACACAAACTTCGTGTGAGGTGCGCAGTCGGCAGGATAATGCTACATTAGCTACCGTGTTCCCCCGTTCCGGTTAGACTGGTCCACCATTAGGGGCAAATGAAAAGTTATTAGACAAGTCTCCGTCAACTACTGAAAAAAAAAAAAAAAAAAAAAGCAATATTGAAGTCGTAGACTTCCGCGGCCGTAGTCACATAAATGATCATGGCTGTCCGGGGGACGCCGCGTCGAAGGCTGTGTTGCCGACAACCATCTTTCTGGGGCTGATCTGCCAGACCAGCCCTGAGGAAGATCACGAGAAGATGATCGAAACGTCGGCAACACAGCCTTCGACGCGGCGTCACCTGAAGAGCCACGATCATTTAAAAAAATATTTTTATCATTGAAGAACATTTTAAGAGAATTAACAAAAAAAACTATTTGAGGGAAGTTTTAAGCTCCTAAAAAGCCGTTTCTTGTTGATTTAAGGCACCGAGAGGGGGTCAATAGCTCATTTGATTCGTCTCGACAAGACGAATCGATTGGCACTATTTTTAACCGGATTCTTCTAGAAAATTCTGAAAGAATTCTGGGGAAATGAGTTTTCTGTGGTTTCAAGGCACCAACATTGATGAAACGCTGAGCATACAAGTACACTGCCTTTCCGGCATAACATATATCTTTACGACTTAATTAATTATATTGACGACAAATACATATGTTTATATGAAAAAATGTAATTCAATCGATTTTTTTCATGTAATTTTCTATGTCCGAGGATGGACAAACATTGCATTTTATTACGTTAGAAATGTATGTTTATTGTGAACTTGCATAATATAAATAATAAGTGTTAACAAAAGACCCGCAGGAGACGTCACTCAAAACTAGTACTTTTGTATCTATGATCCAGTGAATCTCGTACATACCCATACATAAACAAGGACGGCTCTCAAGCGTCCCTCATGGCAGTTGTAAATCTAATATAGCCACATCGTTCCCATATTGAAGTAGAATGTGGGAACAACACGAAAGAGACAGATTTACAATAAGAACAAGACAACCTGCGTTCAGTCGTGAATGGCTAACTTTATTATTATTATTATTATTATTATTATTATTATTATTATTATTATTATTATTATAGTTTCATTTCCTTATTTTTTACAGAAAACCAACTAGTTTAAGATCTACAATTTAAATTTGATTCTTGGATCTTTGACAATGATTTTCGAATTTTCAGCTCTCGCGATGGAGAAGCTGATATCATCACAAGAAAAATATATGTATAATGTTTTACATCCTTGCATGGAGACACATTCTAAATTTGGTAATGGGAAAGCCAGACATCAGCAACCCATCTCATGCTACATAATAGCATTAAGTCGCATTATTGAGCGCTAGGGTATTTTTCATTTTCGTTTTACTCAGCAGGTAAATTCCCCAAGCAGTTTGTCATATGTACACTGATTTTTGTTTTCACTCAAATTCTGAGTGTGTGACATCCGGCCATCCCACTCAGCCCCGATAACAGTAATCTCTGCTACGAGCGCGAATCCCACCCTCTCCCTGCACGTCCACCTCTCTGGTTCCCGAGCGGAGTTTAGTTTTCCTTTTTTTCGAACAGCTGAAGCACCGTCATAAATTTAATCCATCGGAAAATGTAATTTAAAGGCAAAGTATTTTTTTTAATGTGAGTTGGAAAAGGATGGAATTTACAGAGTATTATTGCAAATACTAGTACGACTATCTCTTCCTCTCATACATTAAATATAAAGTCGTTTGGTTAAAAATTTTTAATGTGTTAAAATGGTAGAATTACAAGAGAGAAGAGAAATAAAAACCGGTTCAAGTGATCCAAAAAGATAAGAACACAGTGAAATATCAAGGGCTATTAAAAAGAAAGGGGAAAAAAGGATCAAAACGAGTAAGATATTTAAAAGCATTAACATAATTCCCAAAAATCAATTCGGATTCACAGCTCACCACTCAACTGCCCACCAACTACTTATAATAACAAAACACATCCACTCCACATTCCAGAAAAAGCAACACACAATATCTACATTCCTTGACATCACAATACAAAATAAATCAAACAATAATTCTGTTCTGCCGGATGGTTGAAGATCCCAGAGAGGACATCTTCTCACTGGGTTAATTTAGGAAATAACAATGCACCTAGGATTTTTTCCGTTTCTTTAACATTTCTTGAAAGAGTTCAGTCCAACGCGGCATAAAAATAATACAGACAAAAAGATCTCCTTGATACACACCTCGCCTCAACAAAGGGTACAGCTCAATAAGGCGGCGAAAAGTGCCCTCAAACCAAATCGATAATCGCGATGCTCATATGAAAGAGAATACAAAATCACGTAGATTCACAAAAATCAGCTTCCTAGGGCAATCTGTTGCAGAGATACGAATAACGTGTTTTGCATGTTTTACTTTTTTCTCATCATCTATTAAGAGTATCATGCTGAAAACAGTTCAGAGACGGAGAAACATAGTTCAATTTGAAGGTATTTTTGTCAATGAATTTTGACGCCAAATTCATATAGAAAAAAATTGAAATTCATTTTCTACGTGAGTACGCTGGAGTACTGTAGTATTTTCAAACAATGTGGACGGCAGTGAAAAAAAATTAAAACCAATTTTTTCGGTTGAAATTCGGACATTATGTATAGAATTATTTATTGAGTACGAATTGCATTTGAATAAAAATCTCTATCTTCAATATTGTAGTTGTAGAAAGACCACAAAGAAATTCAAAACTTTTGTAATTTTCTAAAACTGAGAGTTAACAGTGAAATTCGTTTCTATCCCATCTTTATAACCGTATTTTACTCTATTCTTATAAGAAATTTTGGGCTAAAAACATCTGGAGCCTTTTTTAGAAAATTTTGAAAATGTTCCCATGGCTTCATGTAATTTTCAAAATCCCAGGGCATAGAGTCAGTGCAGATTGTCCGGGGAATATTGATTTTGGCAAAAATATAATGGATAGTTGAGAGGTTTGTGTTGTTTAAAGACGGACAGTCAGAGGAGATGGATAAATGCTCAGGCGGGCGCACGTTTTGAAAAAACTCGTTCGCTAACTCTCGGAATCACAGGATCGCAAATCGTGCATATCCCTTGAAATCTCGTTAATCGATTTTCCGCTGCATTACCTAACTTTTTCTATTTTTTCTGTCCTACGTATTAATACGAGAAAGAAAAATATCTAAAGATCTAGTTACTTACAGTTATCACATAGTATTAAAGATAACGACAGGAAAATCCTCAATGCATAAAAAATTGTACCACAATTATTTTATTGTGTTATATTATAAATTGTTACACCAACCATACTCCGTAGGTCTAGGCAGAGTGCGTTGTAATCAGAAAGGTGTTGTACATTGTGATTATCGTCTTGGTCATTTTCTTAATTGAGAGTTCAAATCCTTTAACAATTGAATTTATTTTTGACTTTTCAGTTATCGTAATACATTGATTGAACATTGTGCACATTAATGTAGAAAGTAGATAAATACATATGCAATAAATATTTTCAATGGCTTAAGAGCCTGAACCAGCCGTAAAATTTCTCACTCACACGTTCTCTTTGAGAAAGGTTTTCCAGAAAATTAATTCTTACGATTGCACAGCTGTAATTTTTTACCACTTCCTCCATTTCAATTTTTCTCTTTTCCGCCCTTAATCCCTCAGTTTTTGCAATTCATATGGCCGCTGTAGTAAGCAAATCAATGCAACCCCAGTTTTACGGGGGCTGATTTACGTCATGTTAACATTTTCTTCTTCCGAACTGGGGCAAGAAAAGCACGAGCAACACGAGAAATCTTCAAAGTAGGATTAAAAGTATACGAAATTACTTCTATTTTCCAAAGCTGTCGTTCTCAGTGCTGAACTTAAGTGTGCGAGCGTACGACTTCTCGTATTTTCGTACACACAATCTGGTGGCGTTATTCGGAACTCTTATATATATATATATATATATATATATATATATATATATATATATATATTGAATGTCCATATTCTCACTTGTTTGCTTTTGTTTGTTATTTGCCATGTCTTATGAATCACCTTACGTATCCGACCCACAGAGTCGATTTAAAAACGATCACGGAATTGGTCGATTATAAATATAAAATATCGCTATAAATATAAAATATGCAAGACTCATCACATTATTAAAGTATCGTACAATAAATAATTGAAATATTCAAAACATAATACGGCCATGAGTTATCATTAAGAGGATAGCACGGGAAAAGAACTTCGACTGTGAAAGATAAATCTTTCTTTGATGGTATGCATAATGTTGCATTTTGATGAGAAGTACTATAATTACTGTTGATTAAAATTACCTAAAATATTAAATTGGAGTGAGTTAGTCTTAAAAATATAACATTAGTGACCCTTAAAGAAACACAATCGTTCTAACAATATAATTATTCTTATCAGTAAAATAAACGCTAATAATTTGAAGTTCATGACGTCGAAAAAGAAAACAAAGGGATATATTTGTTTGGCAAGATTTCAAGAATTTTAGAGAGATTACACTGTCCGCTCTGCATTATGGCACAGAAAAAGTAAAAATCGAAGACTTCATTAAGGCCTGCAAATACAATTGGAATGTCGGCAACAGTCCAAAAAATTAATTTGTTACGGCTGTCTTCAGATCTGAAGAGAAATAATCTAGATGCGGCTAAATCACTTGCACTTTTCCCCATAGCACGTTACACATTGGTTTTAACTAGTTTTTTGACATTAAATAAATGTGTGGAAAATATGGCCTAGGGGGGGAAAGAAATTTCAATGAAAAACTGAATAAAAAAAGGAACAGGTAGTAAAATAACTAAGATATTATAACAATAAAATCGTACCGTAATGTACGATTACGGGTTGATTATAGAGAGTGACGAGCTCACAAACACTGCCAGTAAAATTGTAGCTTTTATATAAAATGGTAAATAAGCACATAAAAAATTTACAAATAAAATTATTATTTAGAAATAGTCCTTAAAATAAAAATTACCGCCCAAAGTTGCTGATTCTTCGATTTCTTTGAGAATTCTTCAGGTTTTCAACGTTTCAGCAAAGTCTACTGATTTGAAAATAACATCTCATCTTTTTAGTACCTTTTCATGTCCAAGGTAATAAAACGTTTAAAGCTTTAACGCTATGTACTTTAAGAATCTTTCTACATTCTACACTGTGTCCCACATTTGACAAGTTTTCTGAGATTTCTGAAATTTGATATTGTTGTGCGAGATAGAGGCTTAGGTAGTCTCTGCGTTACTTTTGCTGCGTCATTGATCGAGAGATCCTAGATCCTTTTTAGTCCCTACGGTAACGGATTTTTTATATTAACTGCATGGTTGGAGCAGAATTCTAGCGGCCGGCTTATGTTATCAGTATATTTCCATGGTTTCTCCTACCAAAACCAGGCAAATCCCAGAGCGGTGCCCTAACAAAGCGGGTCACGGATTGCATAGTTAGATACACTACATTACCAAATTGGTATCTACTAAATGCCGGGAGGCATCTTAATTTTTCACGGCTGGGTCAGCGACCATCTGGAGGAGACGCCAGGAGAGGAAACTACTCAAACCGACGTGTAAGTTGGCGATAGAACTCACGTTCGAGCTAAGGACGAACATCGCCATATCAAGATATATAAATCTATTATAATAATCTATCAAGATATATAAAAATTCATTATACCTACGCGACCTTAGTTAAGCAGTCTAAACACTCTAACTACTCATTCATTCACTAGATCGTCTTTCTGTAATTGATAACTCTATCCCACTTGATGTTAAAATCTATTACAAGTGTCTGAGGGGGGAAATAGAAGGTGGAAAACTCGTCATTAAGGCCAGCCGGACGTGAAATGCAAACGCTGTTCCAGTTCCGCGGCATCTGCTCTTAGCAATATAACAAGCACTTTATTTGCACTCCAGGGAGGATTACATTTTTACACTGAAGTTTATAAAATAACACACGTCTGAACAAAGGGCCTGCAAAAGCCATCAGCATCAATCAAACTCTCACATTTCCCCCTGGAGTTGAATTGGAATGGGTATTTTCTACACATGTCATCTTTACATTATTTTGACATATTTTCATGACGGAGAGTGGAAGACCTTAGAAGTGAAAGCAGTTATTTACGGTATTTTTAAGCCGTAAATATAATACTAGTTTTTTTATAATATTTGCAATTGCCAAAACGCGTTAAATTAACATTTCTTGTTAAAATTATCATATGGCATTAAGTGAGATTTTTCCCTATGGTGTGCACTTAATGTTCTCTAGAACTTTAACTGTCTACATGCCAGACGACAATATGCACCGAATAAAGGGTATTTTAAAAGTATTCCTCAAATTCCGAGACCAGGCTAATTTTTGGGGGGTCATTGAACATCCCTGCAGGGGGGAAACCCCGTCAAACCGACATATGGGTCGGGGGCGGATCTCACGTTTCAGAGGGTGGGGGGACATTGCCACGTCCCGGAGAACGTTTACAGCATTCTCTCTGACAAAATGTTTTTGTCATCGTTATATTTACCCTGACAGCAGTAAAACGGATGAAAGAAACATCAATTCAGAAAACTGCAAAAGTAGATCAGATGACAGAGTCCAGAAACGTACAAACAATGATGTAAAAAAGTATTAATTCAAAGGATTTATTGATGTATTGATGAACGATATGGATGCCCCTGAACACTGGTGGGGTTCAAAACGCTGCGAATAAGTGGGAATTAATAGCGAAGACTCCCGTACTCCTTTGAGCCATGACAACTCGCATGTGAGGTTTGCCTGGCAGTGTGAAGCGTTTCGTTATTTCGGCCTAGGTTCCTAAATGTCTGGCGTGGGCGCTTCTGAATGCTCGGAGCCTCCTCGTTGTCCGCTGGTCTGAGTCGGCACCGCAAATTGAGGTGCTCCGCCGGGAATCCATTCTGCGACCGCGCACGACGTCATTGAACGACCAAGATACTGCGCTTCGCATCGCCGTGCTAACAAATGCGCCACTACAGCAGCTTCTCTGTTGCCGACCCCAGTAGCTGAGATCATTGTGTGCGTAAACAGGAGGAAGACGTTATTAGTTTGCAAGGGATGTGTGTACCCCAGCATTAGATGTCCAACACGTGACGGAAACAGAAAAGAGAATAGAAAATTCGTACTGAACGATCTAAAATAATCATGTAATATTTCCATAAGAGTGCACACAAGTGAGACAGGGCCATGGCTCTTCAAAAAAATTTTACAAGGGACTCATAAGAAATTATTTTACTCCCGTAAATATGTTCAGTCTCTGATTTTGCACCTTTCAACCTGACAGCTTAGGGAATTGTTATGTGACAAGTCATCTGGCAACCTGTAAATGGTTAAGACAAAAACAATTGAATTATTGTTACAATTTCATTCTCTGTAATATGATTTATTTATCTACGGATAAAATGACACATGTTAGTAAAAAAGTCGAATGGAAAAGCAGCTTCAGAAATATACTCTGTCCTCCTCTTGTTTTAGGCAGCGCACAACAATGAATACTTGTATCGACAATATACTGTACCTTGCGGGAAATTACGACGCAAAAGAAACAATACTAAAGAGAAGATAACAAAAATGCATAATCAGGTTTTGTAGAATAAACCTTAGTTTAAAAAATGCAGCACTGTACGGTACATTAAAGGGTGGTAAGATTCGCCGATAATGCATGTAATCGCTGGTATAAACGATGTTTTGTACGGGAGGGGTAGATAACTAATCACTTTTTGCCGTGGTGAGAAATCTGTTAAAGATAACTTACATAGTGTGAGTCGCTCGTGTGTAGTAGGCAATTCAACCTGCATTAAGTTTCGGCAGGAACAAGAGATCTCTTTGACTGCGATGCACCAGTGCGTGCCAAGTTGCCTACCAATTAGGGGCAAATGCCGAGTACGGAACTTTGTTATACAGGATTTACAACTACTTGTTCATCTTCGACCCTCCTACTACACATACTAGAATTTTGTAACATTGATTATGAGACACTCTGTATGAATTTTCGTTACTGGAATAACATTTTAAGAGAACCATAGTATCTACAAGACTGAAAATTTTCCATTCGACTTCTTAACTCAAGATCTAGGGAAAATAAGTTATTCAATATAATGTCTTTCAAAGGAATGACATGTTATTGGTTTTTTAGGTCTATTGGATTTAGCGCATTGTTTATAAAACTTTACACGTTTCAGATATCCGATGTAATGTTTTTGCTAAACGGGCCATCCCTAATACATTTGTACTCATTAACCAACTATTTTTCTACAGTTTCAGATATGGAAATGTTTGATGCATTCGATAAAAGACGTAGAGACGTACACAATTATTTGTACTTGATTGATTATTAAGTAACTTCGCAGCGGCCGTATTTTAACGACCATTGTTTTTGTTTTTTACATGGAGTCGGTGGTTGAATCGGACAGTACCTCATTAGAAACACTTTAAAATTCTGGCAATTAGTTCAACGGTGCTCGTTTTGCTTTATTTGAAGAAGTACTGTTACGCGATATAATATGCTTTCCCATGTCTGTGGATCCAAGAAGTCCGAGGAAACAAAGAAGAGGAAAGAACGAAGAAGAAGAAAGAGATGAAGAAGAAAGAGGAGAAAAAGAAAGATGAAGAAGAAGAGAGAAGAAGAAGAAAGATTAAGAGTAGAACAAAGAGGAGAGAGAAAGAGAAGGAATAATTAGGAGAACAAAAGGAATAAAGAGAACAAGAGTGACGAAAACCATAGACGAAATAGAGATAAATAAGAACAAGAGGGATTTTGACCTAGCTGAATGTGAGTTCTGTATTTACTTATGAATCGTGTACTCGGCACTTTCTGTACGTATTTCTCTGTTACGAAACCCCGAATCAGCGGGGCCCCAACAAAAATAATATTAAATGTCATTTCTGCGCGGGTGCCGGCGCAGAGCTTAAACGAAAGGCTGCGGGCGCGATCCTTCCTTCCTAGTCCGTCCTTATGGCCCATGGGGCGTTTCTCCGTTCCCATACGTCCCATCCCCCATCGAGCTCAAAGACCCCGGCCGTCCAGCGAGCAAGTGGACCAATGCCCAAACTGGATGGAGTGCGATTGAAACTAATGGAAAGAATTTTTACTTGTATTAGTGTTTTAAATGTGTCGCTCAATAGATCAGTAGCTTTTCCTACCGCAAACCAATAGCTATTTTTAATTACGAAAATGAACTGTTTTCGCGAAAAGGCTAGAAATAACATTAAAAATATATAAGATTTTTTTCGTATACCAACCTAAATAGTCTTGTTGCCATATTTCAAACCATATTTATTATTTTTGATTAAAAATTACCTACAGTTACCGGACATCGAATCAGCAAAATTGTTCTTTCCTTATTTATTTATTTATACTTTACGTTCACAAAGGAACATAAATTGTATTTAAACAAAAATTCTAAGAATTTAATATAAATTTGGTTAGGCAGTTGGTATAAAAATTATACGAATTTTAATTAGTTGAATATTCTGTAAGTTAAGTTATTACGTTTAAATAACCAAAAAAGGATGATTAGGCAATTATTATATTTTTATACTGAAAAAAAGATCTTAAATTTACTTCAGTAAGAATGAAACAAAGTGGAAATTTATTACAGAACTTTTTGTTTTTAATTGTTGTAAATAGGAAAGCAAATTAATCGGGTAGGAGCGCAAATTCAACACTTTCCTAGTACGTCAATTTATAAAGATGTGACTCTGCACGAGAAAATGAGTCTCGGCGATCAATTGTCGCCCTCTGCAGCACAGAAGAAGCGACGAATCGCACGTTGCGGCGCCACGACGTGCGTTTCACTTACGCTTTCTGTCAGCAGACAAAAGAGAATCAATGCGGCACTTACAAACTGTAGTGGCACAGGATAAAAGCGAATACAAGAATTTCATTCATTCGTCGTTAACAAAATCTTTGCAGAGAATAGTCAAAATGTTACATCTCCTCGTTATTACAATATTGAAATTAAACAGTAACCAGCACTTTATAAAAATTATCAAATGCGCACATGTACACACGAATTCCTCACATTCATGATAAATGCTTTCAACTAGAAAGGAAATAGTTCGAGTTATAAAAAAAATTAGCTTATGAATAAAAAAGACTAACAAACACTTAAGATCATAGACGTGTTCTTTGACTAAATACACAATTTTGATATTTTCTTTTCTTCAGGGATTATAAACAAATAACAATTAAAATATAATTGTTATAAGCATAATGTTATATTTAGTTCAATACAAAAAATATAATTATGCCTTTTATTCAATTTTACAAAGCAACGATAATTACACAACATGAGTCTGAAAAGACTTATCTCAATTATCTCAGCGAGGGCAGTACGTCAGCAGTTGTTATGTTCTTTTCAGGGATAAAAAATTCAAACAGCAGCGTATTTAATAATAAAACACACTTAAGTTATCACTTAACTCAGGAAATCTCATCATATCGGTAATGTTTCAGTAAAATACTATAAAAGCAGAATCATTCCAATAACAGCAAATTTACTTCACAATTAATAAATAGAATGTTCCTCGAAACTAGGAAATGAAATAATATACAGGCAGTAACTGAATTTTATAGCTCCTTCCACAATATTTTGCAAATATTTCTGTAACAGTAGAATATCAAGTTACAAATATAATTTTATTCAATACAATTATGACATTTCTTAAATTTCGCACATAAAAAGGTGGTACGAAGAGAGTTTCGACTTCAATTGTGAGGATACGTAAATTCGTATTACATTCGACAGTACAGAATAAACAGCAACCTTTAAATAGTTTACATGCTTATTGTGTTAATTAATATTACGACATTTTCGTAAATTTCTGCCGCACATATTTTATTTGGTAGAACGGGAGTTTCATATTCCGCGGCGAGTGTAGTTAAAAACGAGCCACACTCGGCCGTACGGAATAAATCATCAGCCACGAAGAGAAGCGAGGCAGAAATAGCAAATCGAAGTCGTTTTGCAAGGTGCGCGGTCTTTCAGACCGGCGGCACGGGCGGTGCGACTAGCACACTGCCCGGCCAGCGATCGGTAGCAGGACAGGACAAAATCATAACTGATAATCACAGCAAGCGGGAATATAACAATTTAATACATAACATATACACTTCCAGCACACCATCTGCCTTATTTCTAACGCAGACAGTCCTAATATGTGCACTATTGATTAACTGTTAGTAAACTGAAGCATGCAGTTGCTACAGCTTGCGGACACCGGGATGTTCATTTTACGAGAAAATGTGTTCAAGACATTTCGGAGATGAAGCGGGTAACAAAAATGCATGCGAAAAGAGAGAAATGCACTCACCAAAATGGGAAGTAGCCGCAAATAACCGGGAAATTGTCTCAAAAGGGGCAACCACTACCACTGACAGCCAAACCGATCGTGAAATATTCTCGGAGTTCGGGCTGTTACCGTTAGGCAGCGCGACTGTTGCTCTCGTGAGACACACGGGGTTACCAACCTATAAAAGTAAAGAGGCGGCAAATCTAAACCTTTTCTTTCAACAGCACGTTTAAGAACCAGAATAATATTAACATGAGAGACGATAAAGATGATCACAAACTCATTCTCAATATCTCACTTATTTACTAACCCTATAATCATGTTCAAATGATAATACGAGCACTTTCATATACAATAACACAAAATAAAATTTGGTTTTAATTCAAGTGACACTCTTCCGAATAAAAAATATATATTATATAAAATGCAAATACAAGTATTGAAAAGACTAAATATTGTTGTCATTCAGAGAGCACATTGATTTCACTGTAAAGAGAAATGATCACTACAAAATTTATAAACATTAAATGTTTCTTGTTTTTGAGAAATAATTCAAATTTTCTATTTTAAAATGTCAAAAATAATTCGTTATCACTAAAAACAACCTCTAACTACATATCAATATAGTACTTACAAGAGCGTTGGCTACTTTCTCAATTCCCGATTTATGGATACGAAATGTATTGAATTGCTGAGCTTCGAAAACTCACACCACTTATAATCATAATAAATAACTATATAATCACCTGTTCCCCTCTGATTAGGAGGTTTTAAGGTCTTTTCTGACTATCTTTGCAATTCAGGTCAAATGAATAAATCTTAAAATGATTCACGTAAGAAGGAAATATTAAAGGACTGTCCCACAATTCCCACCTCACTGAAAAATATATAAATTTTGATCAACAACCGAATGTGTCAAAAGTTTAGAAAACATTTAGTTGGTACGTTTTAGATACCTGTTGACTTTCCATTATTCCCTAGAATATAGGTTTTCGTTGTTTATAAATGTACATTGAACAATTGAAGTAATAATATTAACTGTGTATTGTAATTTTGACATCCATAAGATTAAGACAGAGACATTTTCATGCATTTCACGTAATTTTAAAAACAAGGTAAAATGTGTCCATTACAGCTTAGAAACAATCGAATCATGACATATCCTAAAGGAATCAAATCTCAATTATTCAAGTATCGATGAATCGTACAAGTCTCATTGAAGGACGCCCAAAACAGAGTTCGATGATAAAATTACATTTCAATAAAATCAATAACGATCACCCATTGCAAAATATGTGACCATAAAAAAATTCCCAATTTCCGGATAATTATTATTAATTAGGTAAATTATAAACTTAAAATTTATTGGACGATCTTTGAATCGTTAACTCAAATTTTAAAACCATTGAACCAATATCATTAAAAATATAATTACTTACATGATTCGTATTTGAAGACATCTCTAATGTGTGTAAAGGATAAATCGGAGTTACAGGAACTAGATAAAAATTAAAAAGAGATGAAGTGCAAGTAAAGTGGCATAAAAGGCACGATAATGTGATTGTGAAATTAAACGTGTTAACTCAAAACAATTGAACGCGCTTATATTGAAAAACATCAACAACATTTGCTGTTTTCAGTTAAGAGATACTTTAAAATATTACACGCAACAACGAATTGTTGAAATTCAATATCAAACCTTAAGTAATTTCTTCGGATAGAAAGACTTTTTACCTTCACTGGTTTTAGTTCTGAATTGGAATGATTGAAGGCGTTGTCATTGTCAACAATAGTATTTATTTCACAAATAGCAGCTTTCGATGGCTGCTATTTGTGAAATAAATACTATTGTTGACAATGACAACGCCTTCAATCATTCCAATTATGTAAATGTCAACTACACCTCACCACTGAATCAAATTTAGTTCTGAAGTCCTCAGCGCCAAACTCCTGTTAAATAGTCCATAATGTACTACAATGAAATTTACGGCCTGGAAATGTAAGGTGCATTCATTGCTTACTTTCTTTCTTTTTCATTTTTTGTCGTACCTACTGACGAATAAAAACAGGGTACAGAAACCCCGCTGTATGTGCAATGTTTATTGTAGACAGGTAGTAGATGTATACATATTAATGTCGAAATGTTTGTATTAAAAAAGATATCCCTAGTTCTGGAGGGTCACGACATCGTGCAGTCCCGTTTTATTTATCGATTTATCATTTAATTCAGTCGAAGTCGTAATTTCCGATAGAAGAACGTCTTCCTGTAACCATAATTCGCAAGATTTCTTTCAGGAATGAAGTAACGCTCTCCGTTTCCTGTTACACGTTTATGGCACTTCATACAAAACAGACCATCAGAGAAAAAAATATTACGCCTTTCTTGTTCAAAGTAATTCTTAGCGCATGACCAGATACCAATGTGGCAACGGACATGCTCCCTGTCTCGCAGTATCTCGTACTACCAAACAAGTACAGCGGAATCAATTAATAGATAACTTGGGATAGTCATATATCCTCAGAACAGGCTTATAATGGAGTTGTTGATAGCTGATGATAATAATAATAATAATAATAATAATAATAATAATAATAATAATAATAATAATAATAATAATCAATTCATCCATCTTAATGTAGCTGCCCGAAACTCCCGAAGCTAGCGAAGCACTGTATATTAGTTGTGGCGACTGACACAAAGGGTTGCGGTCGGCAAGGGACAGTTTCCATAAGGGATGTGTACGGTGGCACATTCGGCGAAATTAAAGAGACATATCATGTTCCCAGTAAAAGCACCCCTGCCACATAAACAGCTGGCCTGGAACTTTGCCATCCTTCGCGGGCCACATGAAGCTCGCGAGCCACTGCCAGAACCCTGGGAGGCAGACCAGCTCTCCACAGGATCCTAGCGACGGCCGGGAGGGGAGCAAAAACGGGGGACAACGTTGCGCGCACTTTCTCGCCTTTTTGTGTCCCGCTCAGCATATTACCCGTCGCGCACGCGCGCGACATTGCGTATTCTTTCTTGCATGACTTCTGCGGAGATGCGTCTGGAATAACTGAGCGTTGAAATGGTTTGTGATTAAGTAGCCAGCTGGGGCGAAACCAAGGGGACGGGCTGGGGGCTGGGGGTTGGAGGCTCTCTTTTCTTTTTCTACACCTAATTTTAGTTAAGTTTCCTTTTTTACACCTAAGTTTAGTCTAAGTTAAAAAATAAAATAATTTTTGTAACATATTATTCTCTATTACACTGTTTACTGCTTGTACTTTACCACAGATGACGTTCAAAGACTGCCAATAAAGTTTTATCCTAAAAAATCGATTTTAGTCCGACATGTTTCTTTCCGTTACGCTGATTGAAAATACCTTTTGCTAGCCAGAAATAATATAAAGTTCATGAGCGATTAAATTAAAGGAACACTTCTATTATAATATTTTATATTATTTTTATTAATATTAATAATAATATTAATAATAATCACAATAGCAACAACAATAACTGGAAGATGAAAGAGAAATGTAATAAGAACTGCACGGTTTGTGTTTCTGCATATCGGACAGAGCGGCATTAGGAATAATGGCCATCTTTTTGTAAGGGTGGAGGATAACAGAAGAGTGAATAAACATTACGTGGCAAGTTTGTATACGTTTTTATATTTGTATTTGAAAACTAAAGATAATATCATCTCTACTCCACATTTTATTTGATTAGCTGATGCCGATGACTTACCAACATCTGATTTCATGTTAAAAATTTGATTTAGATCTCAGTTTGTTGGATATAATCAAAGTCTTGATATCCTTGTGATAAAGCTGACAAATATGATGTTTTCTAAAAGATCGAAAGATGCTAATAAATTGGATAAAATCGTTGATAAAGGTAAACTTGAATTGTTCATTAAGTTCCAAAATGTCCACTACCTTACCAATATTTGTATATTAATAACATTATATAATGAAATGCTGAATTTTATTGGCTAATTATGAGCTATAAATATATGGAAATTACAGAACATTATTATTTACTTAAAATATATATTGGAGAACATAATAAACTTTTTATAATGCTAATAATTAATTTATTTGTGTCAATTATGCAGGAAGGTGGTTTGGGAGATTAGATCGATTTAGTAATCAGTTTTTTTTTGAAGCTTTGAAAACATTGAATGGAAGCTAAAAGAAACAACCAACAACGCCCCGTGTATAGAAATTAAGGTCTAATACGTGTGTATTTTTTAACAGCGTCACTGGCACTTCTGTGTTGTTATACGTGTGTAGGTGTGAATGAGAGATGCGTAAGTGTGAGTGGGTGTATATCGAGGGAGGGGGTGATGCAGGCAGAATCCGCAGTGTCAGCTAGCGCCACTAGCGGCGCTCCAACAAATGAAAACAATTCGAAGGCATCATGGGCAGACCACCATTCAAATTACAGGCAGCAGCGTATTCAAACAAGTTCTCGGTTTGACTTTTCAGTGTCCTGGCTACTCGACGGCCTTACGTCACTAAGCAGTATTGTAGGTTAACAAATGATGAAAGGGATGATATTACATTACTTCGATATTATCTTCTAAATCACTGCGAAAAGGTGTAAACATTAATTCATTACGCGGGATTCGATCCCCAACCTTTCGCTCCGCGCAGACCAATGCAGACCCGCAGCATCCGCTCTGCCATCGACTGCGTCACAGGAATAGGAATGGCAGGCCGAAAACCCAAAACATCAATGAACCCAACTACAATTTGTGGTATATAATAATAAATGTATATAATTTGTGCCTATGCGCAACAAATAATTGGTTAAGTCAAATCTCTCTACTTTTCGGGGCACTACTTTTAATTCATTTCATTACTGTGATGAACGTAATTACATTGGTTTAATGATAATGAGAAGTTACTAACATTAGAGTACATTTTATCGAATTCCATCTATTTATTACAAAATAACCTATTTTTCACAAGTGTGCAAACTTTAAATGTCGTGCCCTGAAAAGCTGATAAATATGAGTTGACCACTACTCTTATACTGCTCTACACATACTGCTTATACAAGTATGTAATTGAATTAATTTTCTTGAAATT
The DNA here is from genome assembly GCA_964035755.1 of Teleogryllus oceanicus. Classification (NCBI taxonomy): domain Eukaryota; kingdom Metazoa; phylum Arthropoda; class Insecta; order Orthoptera; family Gryllidae; genus Teleogryllus; species Teleogryllus oceanicus. Next base: position 3,783,016 of record CAXIVR010000010.1, read on the forward strand.
GATTGTATTGAACATACAATTTGCGCACCATGTATATAATTTTAATACACTATTTCTCTTCAGGCGATCATGGTTCAAAATTTTCTCTATGCTTTCAAATTTTCTAATCGTTTTGAATGTTGTTATGGCTTACTTCCGTTTAACCAGTGAATACTGAAGTCCTTTAATTAGAATAACTTAATTGTGACAATCTGTATTATAGTTAAGATGCTGATTTATAGGCACTAAAAACAAAAAAAGGGCAGGCAAAATAGGCATTTAGAATTGTAAAATAGGCATTTAAAAAAGCGGTATACATTTTTCATATCCTTATTTGTGTACTTCTGTAGAAAGTTTCTGAAGGTTCCTTCATGGAAACATGACATGGAAACGTGGAAACTTCCTACTATAGTTTCCTTCATGGAATGCTGATTTTCATCATTGTTCCTACAAAACCTCGTAGAAATTCACTGTATCATTGTTGGACAAGAAAGGCTGAATCGCAGTAGGTAACTTTTCATTTTTAATTAAATGCATGCTTGTATTCTAATACTGCACAATATGTTATTTTTCCCATATTGAAGCAAAACATAATACGCATCCTTCTATTATTTGTTTCAATCACCATGCATACTGTCACTAGTGGTGCTACAGCAACACAAACTTTCTGGCATTTCTTTTACATTTGCAATTGTCGAAAAGTCAGTTATTTCAACAAACTTTTTGATAGTTGCTGGATTGCTCTGTGCTTCGATTGGTTTTAACGAAAAAACGTAGATTAGTTAATTTTTTATTAAGAATAATTGCATTTTGATCAATAAATACAAGGATAGGCAATATTTAGGCATTTAGACTCAAAATAGGCATTTACTGTGAATTAGACATGTTAGAAACTATAAAATTGATTTATGCTTTGCTTCCTAATGCCTGAAAACGAACAAATAAAATAAAACATTGATCTTTCCATTGAAGGAAAAAATATCCAGAAAGGCGAAAACCTGCATAATTTATATTATATAATTTATAGTTAATAGTCTAGCGTGTGAAAATTGTCTGTCTGTACTTGGCGCGACAGCCCGCGGGCCATGGCATATCAGCGTTATGTGGGTCTATCAGCTACAGCCTATCGTTAAGTAATATAATGACACTGTTTCTGACTTTCTTACACTTCGAAATTTACTTTATCTCGAAGCGTAAAAAATAGATTTAAAAAAAGAATGAAAATATATTTCTAGTATTGAAATTAGTGTATTCACGAACATATCCGATGCGTATACTAAAATTATACTACGTAAGCAGTACGTGAGAAAGTAAAAAAAAGTTAATAAATAATACAATCCACCGATGGCGGGGGTGGCGGTGGCGGTGGCGGCGGCGGCTTTCACTAGTGCGATGGAGCGGCGTTGAAAAGCAACAATGGACAATTCGTTTGGCACATACATTTCACAACGCAGAATCTCTGGTAGTGATAGCAATAAAATGCAAATAGTACGAAAATTATTATTATTATTATTATTATTATTATTATTATTATTATTATTATTATTATTATTATTATTATTATTAAACTCATTTCTTCACTCTGTCTTTTAGTTTCTTTTCTCCATTTTCCTTTGGCATATCTCTATAATATTTCTCTCTTTGACATTAAGAGACCATGTTTGTGCTCCAAATATATTATAGTAATTATTAAATACTACTATATTGTAATATTCTCCAAATCCGCCCACTTCAACACGAATTGCGCGTTATTCTTGGTCTGAACGTGTAATGCTAAATGCTCTCCATACATTTTCAATCTAAGAATTTGCCCAAATTCTCATTACAAATTGCAGAACAAACGTTCGTTTCTATCTGTATTCAGAATTCAACATGTATGGGATCCTCCAGAATTTAAGAAAACGTACAAAGAATACATTTCTCTCGTATTGATTCCATTTCCATGTCCAACAAAGGGAAGAATTCAAAAGAATTTCACACTGACAGCTCGTCAAACGAAGTGCCGGAAATTCTTTTGCAATTAATTGCAATTTTTTGTTTACGATTTGCAGTTAATTTTTTGTTTGCAAATTTCGAAAATAGAGAATGCACTGGAAATGGGTTCAGTATAATTTTATTTACTGTATTTTGCTATATACAAGAAAAAATTGATGTCGTTTTTGAGAAAAAAAATGTTAAAAATTGTTTTAAAACAGCCCATGTTTCACGCAAAAGTACTCATATTTTCTAAAAATTGAACATGATTTTATTTGAAGATGTTTCTGATAAACACATTTTATTAAGAAAAAACCGCTCTCTTAAATATTCTAGTTGTAGGAAGAGGCTGTGACATACCAATATGTGGGACATTGTATGGCGTAACATTTATTGTAAACAGGGTGAATGGTAAGGATAGGCATATGCAAATATGGCGGCATAGCAACGGTAGACGAGTTGTCAAGGTCAACAAACTTCATTGCTTTGAACCACGGGGCGCGGCTAGTTGATAAAGTAAGATGTTTGGGGATTGGCCGAGAAAGCAATAACAGTCCGGGGCGCGGCTAGTTGAATTTGTAAGTAATTGAGGGATTGGCTAGGCATGGAATAACAATGTATTTCGACGGAAGCGGGTCGAATTTTGCTGACAAGAAGCAGTAGAAAGTATGGATCGAGTTTTAAAGGGCTGAAAGAGGGGAATATGGATGCATTCCAACTTATGCCGTGGTGCTGTGCGGATCGTGTGTAGACAATTGATGTTGGGAGTTTGGGAATTGTGAACATTTAGTTTAGAGCGTATGGTTGTCCGACTTAGAATATTGATGTAATGTGCGGAAATCGGAACTTGGAAATATTTCGAGTGCAGCAGCTACAATTGTGAACTTAGGTGAATTTGTCGGCAACAGGACTCGGAGTATTTGATGCAGATAATAGTTTGCTGATCTTTAATATTTTAAGTATACGTGTAGAAAGAACTGGGAACTTTTAAAAGAAAAATTAATTAAGTCTTATCAACTTATGAGGCGGTGAGGATCAGTGACTTGAGTACACTTGTGCCAGAACGGAAGAAAAGAAGATGGTATTTGGACCTGGAGCCATCGACACCGGGAAAGATTGAAAATGGTTCTACGCGGCGACATCGGTCAAGAGCGCGCGAAGATGGGTACTGGTTTGAGACTGGTCATGACCGAAAGTTTCATATTGTTACCGATGAACATTGAATAAATTTACAAGTTTCTGTGAATAGAAAAGATGATTTTCATTTAGCCAATTCCAGCAAATGAGTAGCTAGAAATGTATATTTGCTTTTCAGATTCCTCGGCCACTCTGTACAGATGGCAGATCGAATAATCGGCTATTAGTAGGCAATAGCGATTATTTCTTATAAGACCCATCGACCCAGTTAGCCGGATATTAATTTATTGGAAATAGCAGTTGAAGATTAATTTTAATAATAGAATTAACGTAATCTTTTCCTGGCGCCCATATTCTTACATAAATTTGGAACGGGTTACGTTTAATATTATATTTAATAATATTAGAAGGGCAGAGGACATATTTGATTTAAAAATTAAATTAGTCTGTTTCAAGGCCGAAAAATTCTGAACGTTTGCAATTTTCTAAAATTCAGGAATTTCAATGAAATTCTGCCCTCTACCATTCTCTTAACCGACCTTTACGCTATCCGAGGTCAAAATTTAAAAAAAGTGGTGCTATTTTTTTAATATTATGAAAATGTCCCAAGGACTTTATATAATGTAGTACCTCCCAAAATTAAAATATCGTTTTGAAAATAAATGGGCGGCAATATTAGTCAGATCGATTGGGGAATATTTATTTTGGTTAAAATCCTGCTTACGGGTTTGCCTCTAGCGTTGTTCACAGGTAGAGGGACAGACTTTTTGCCGTCAATTGATTTTTCGATATCAAGCTTATTCCTCAGCTTATTTCTCGCAACATTAGAAATAACAAGTGCCGGCATAAATTCCTTTAATTGCTTTTTGTAATGTTTCGATTTTTTATTTGTGAACAGCTAGAGCTCAGGAATTCTGACGGCCAGCTGATGGGGGCAAGGGATGCAAGGGGCAAGGGAGCAAAGGGGGCAAGGGGGGCAAGGGGGCAAGGGGGCAAGGGGGCAGGGGGGCACGGGGGCAACAGCCCCTCCCATTGATAAGACAATTTTTTTAAAACATTTTACTTCGCGGATCTTCAAATTTATACCATTAACGATTTACTTCTTTTTGAGAAGACATGTAATAATAATTAAACGAACAATAATTTGATTAATCTGAACTAATAAGATACATTAATAAATTGGTGGAATTTAGATCCATAATATAAACCACGGCGGCTAATGTTAAGCGTTACTGTATAATAAATCCCGTATTAATAAATCATCTTTCACTTATATTGCTTTTACACATTATTTACTTAGAAATATTACAGTTTATAAAATCCTTCGAACAATTATTTATATTATAGACGATTTCTTTACGTAATTGCATTTATGAGTACATGTACTTTAAATGTCAAATAAAGTTTTTCGAAAACTCAACAGATTTTTGTGATAATGAGCTCAAAACTCCGAATTTTCAGAAACGCTCAAACGCCATTTCTCAAAAATGGCTCCAATTCTTTTGCCAAACATTTCCAGCGGATAGTGGTAATCGCACTGTTTAATCTGACGTAGTGTTCATTCTGGTGTATTTTTTTGTTAAAAAATTACACAAATGTAATTTTTTTCAATATCTCTCACGCCGTTAATATGCACTTTTCAATAGATTTGTATACATTATTGTATTTGTGAGTGGAAATTCTTCAAATGAAGTTTTTCGAAAACTCAATAGATTCTTGTGAAAAAAGCTTCAAATTTCGCATTTACAGCCAAGCTTAATGCCATTTTCATAAAAAGAATCCAAATTTTTCAATGAGAATTGCCATTTGGAACAATGTTTTAGCCTTCTTTAATATTCTTAAAATAATATTTCAGTTCTACTATTTGGAAACCGAAAATTTGAGAAAATTTCAAAAAAATGTACATGTCCTTCATGAAAGAACTAATTAAGAACAATAAATTTCATTTGAAGGAAAAATCTCTATCTTCAATTTTGTAGTTGTAGGAAGTCGCTAGTCGAAAAAATTCAACTTTACAATTATCGAAAATTCAGAGTTAACAGTGAAAATTGGACCTACGTCACCTTTATAAGTACATTTTACTCTATTCATACAAGAAATTTAATGTATCGGACGCGGATGCTGAGGGTCTTCGGGCCAAGCAGAAACAAATAAAAAAAAGAAATTTAATGAAGAAATTTAGAGCCATTTTTGAGAAAATTTTCAAAATATGGTGGGGGCTTCTTATAAAGTACCCCCAAAAATTAAATAATGTTTTTCAAAACCGCAGAGCTTCGACGCAGGCCAGATCTCAGGCCGGATCGGCATTAAATTTGGGAAACATCCTACGGATTGTTTAGGTGATAGTGTTCATATACACCAGACGGAAGGATGGGCAGATTGACGGTGTATCGTCAATCGATTTTTCGGTATCAAAGACCCAAAAAACATGGATTCGGTCTACACCACCTGTTGGATAATTTTTATTCTAAAGTTATGCTCTTTTTCGTTGTCATGGCCAGGCAGTAAGGGTTTTCCTGACGAACATTCGCCGTTTTTTGCTTAACATTACATAACTTTATCTCTACTGCGTAAGCGGTAGCGGGAAAGTTAATATATTTTCTGATAGTATAAATTATTTTCTTATTTGTCGTTTTTCAATCAGATAAAATAGTGTTATGTTGACGAAAAAATTAAAATAAAAAAAACACGTTTCTCGCTGTAGATGATGTGGATGGTGGGAGGGGGCCAAGAAAACTTTCAAAAATCTCGCACCCTTTGGCCCCCTTGGGGGACCGTTTGCCCCCCCCCTCAATAAAGGATCTGAAATCGCGCCTCTGATGACCAACCCCTTAGACAGGCACTTTAGGAGGCGTCTGTCGTGAATAAGTTCCACACGAACATCGTTGTGACTCCCCAATACAGAGAAGTGTCCTGAACGTTAAAATCCACTCAAATGTCTCTATATAAGAAGACGCAAGGAGGATTGATTAGAACGACGCGTCGACGGCTGTGGCTATTGGTCCCGTAAGTGAGGGGTATGTTTTTATCGCGGGATGTGGCAGGTTTTCTACCCTCTCTGAATGGCGAGATCTGTCGTCGACGTAATCGCCGGTTTGCGTGGTTTTCCCTATTTGACCTCTCCCACCAGCAAGGCACCGCCACAGCCGGAACAAACTTTAAACTTCCGACTGGTCTCCCGATGTGTGTGGTAGAGTAGTGCAAGTGAGGTTAAGTGTGTGTAAGTAATGGGTGAGGATAGGACACGGAAAATGAAGGAAATATCGCGCGCTGTATGTGGCCCATTACTAGAATACTGCTCCGGCATTCGCCGTAGTAACAGGACAAACCACGGAAAACTGCCAATAAGAGCGGCCGGACGCCAGAATTCTCTTCCTGAGAGAGGTTTCGACCTAGCTATCAGGCTAGTGCCGAAAATCCTGCCAACGCCGGTACTCGATTCCTAGAGATCATAGCGGTGACGCTCTGAGCCACCTCAGCCAGTTTTTAGGAGGACCACTAATGATCACGTAGGTTAAGGCAAATAATGACAAACATTTCTTAAAATGGCCTCAATTTTATTAATTAATTTTGTATTTGAAAACACAGCATTTAATTCGATAAAATTTGGATTTTGATTAAAACTTTCCATTTTTGATTTTCGCAATTCACGTTATTTAAGCGTCCACGTCTCGTTGTCTGGCCTGAGAGGATTTCTAGACAAACGGTCCTCTCTCATTATATTCAAATGATGGTTTTATACTCTCAACTCCTGTTGACGAATTATCTAAATTCAATAGTATCAAAGTTAGCAATAAGAATTTTTCCGCCGAAAATTCACCGTTTTCCGGCCCACGATTACAATACTCTCTCTTCTTATAAAGTATTTCGTATGCATGAGAAAGTAAAAATATTGAAGATATTTAGTCCTGATCGCTTCAATAATTATGAGTTCCTGCACGAGGACAATGTTTCAATTAGTAAATCATTGACAACGTATCAATAGTAAGCCATTAAATTATAAGTATATTATTTGGAGATATTCATGCTTAATGCATTTTTGTACCTAACAAAGTATTATATTTTAGGCAAATTTAAATATTTTAAATTAATTACATTTAACGTAAGATATAGACTTTTTATAACAAGTTCTGTATTGTTAATGGGATTTAAGCAAAAGGCAATAGGAGTGTGAAGAACAAACTATGCCACTCTACCACTTGACAATTCAAAAGACCAATGCAAATTATTTATTGTACCTTTCATAAAATACGCTAACATTAAATTATAGGCATAATATGCATAAATAGTATATTCATAGAATGTGAAACTGGTCAGATGTTGTGTTGGAATATACATTTAAAAATTCACATTTCAACCAAATGCACATTTTAAAATAGGAAAGAAAAGCGACTACGAGTACACTCCCTTTTAGTTAATGGCGTTACGCAAACAAAATATTACGTTCGAAGTCAGTGGTAATTGAAGAATATGCGGTCGCTTTATTCGTGTGGTGAGCGGTGGGTGGCGGCTTGCTGACCGGCCTACAGAACAACCGCAGTCAAGTAGCACACGGATTAGCTGAATCTGCAAGTGTGTCTGCAAATGCTCGAAAATTGCTCCGTGAAATGGAAATACCTTGAAAAGACGGGAAATTTTCGTGAAAAAATGAAGGAAAAGGCGTTTGCGGAAGAGCCATTGCACGAAGATAAATTAATATGCATTGGTCTTTTGAATTGTTAAGTGCTAGTTGGCAAATTTCATCCATTACACTCATATTCCATTTTGTGACGTATAATTATAATTTTTGACATTGAAAACAATTTTTTGAGATAAAAGGATTTTTTATTTAACCAGATCAGTGGGATTACCACTTTACAGGTGAGTATTTGTTTTAACTATATACTATAATAGATAGTAGCTCGAAGTTACGAGTAAGTGTAAATTTGCACGCTATCATAACCCTATTTTTGATCGAGTGCATCTCCACTGGGAACCTCTATGATGATTGTTGTTAATTTTGTGAAGAAAACAAGATTGAGAGTGAGAGGTGAGGCAAACATTTCTCTAAGTTATGGAGGACGAAACAAATCTTTTGGGAGACGGGATTTAATTCTTGTAGGAGCAATGATGGATTTTCCAAAGTTAAAGTGGTTGGTGCAAGGGGCAGTTTGGAGGTTGCAAAAGAATTCGAATGACAGTAAGGAATTGTAATTTACAATTGATTCTATGTCTAGTTCTCTATGAAGTTGTTTATTGATTATATACGACGGGGCATTGGTAATTGTACGAAGGATTTTACTCTGAAGGGTTTTAAGGTTTTATAACAGAAGAAGCGGCACCTCCCCAAATTGGGGCTGCGTACGTTATTGAGGGCCTTAGGACTGATTTGTAAAGAAACAGAGAATTATCAATATTTAGAGATGACTTTTTATTAATAAGTGTATATAATTTGAGTAGGGCTCCGTAAGTTTTATTCAGTCTGTGTATAATATGAGAGTTCCATTTAAGACGAGTATCCAAGAGGACGCCTAGGTATTTGATTTATTTATTTCAAGGGACCCATGTAATCGGGTAATTATTTACTTTTAAAGAGGAAGGATAGTTTAGTTTAGTTTAGTTAATGCCTTATTTTACGAGGCGAGACTCGAGCCATCAGCCCCGCTCTTCCGTCTAACCACGCAAATTTCGTTACGCTCCTTTCACCACCTAGCGGAGAAAGGAGGTATTATCGTGGGCGACGAAACTGGCGGATCTCAATTTTGCTCAGAGGCTTCTTTTAGGCTTGAGTATCTTTTACATGCAGTAAATCTACTACATGGGACAGCCGGCTTTACTTCCCCTCCGAAGGAAGGCGTACGAGGGATTTTTTCGCCCTCAAAAATTCACGGCTTCGATCGGGTTTGAACCCGCAAACTCGGGTACAACAGTCCGGTACGCTGACCGTTATACCACCGAATCCACCGGATCGAAGGATATTTGTTCTTCGCAAGGTAAAAATGTTTGCTTCGCATTATGAAGGGTTTAGCTGTAATCCCCACTTTTTTAGTCCATTCAGAAAAAATATTTAAGTCTTGTTGTAGGTTATTTATTGCATCAGAGATTAAGTCGTTAGACGTGAAGATTGCTGTGTCGTCAGCATAGAGAGCTGTAGCACAGTTTGATAATTGAGGAATATTTGCCGTAAAGATACTAAAGAGGGTTGGAGAGATTGGGGACCCTTGAGGAACACTGGCTAAAATTGTGGTAGGTAAGGATAGGGTTTTGTTCATTTTTAGTATGAAGTATCTATTATCGAGAAAGCATTTTATAATTTGGAAAAGATGAATCTAACTAAAAACTTTTTTAAAAATTGTCTCGTGCTACTAAATGAAATAAAATAGAAAATGAGTGAACTACTTAAATTTGACAGTGTATATTTCTTTCATATTTACCCGCAGCCCAATGTGCATAGTCATATTTGATTACGTGTGTTTGCACGTATATTTTAGGACTTAACAGTCTCTTGGAAATCCTGTCATTACTCCTAAAGGAATGGCACACCAGTGTACATGGAGATATTGCGGTTTCTGCAACCAAACACAAAGGAATGCCGGAACAGTACCCTAACAAATGGATCGCGGACCGCGCACGATATTTCTTTCGTGATCCTCTTCCCCTCTTGTCCTCTTACACTCTTCCCCACACACGCTAACTAGCATTACACAACCACGTATCTGGAGACTATACTTGAGTTTAGAGCCTGTGACCACTGTGGCGGAGCTTCAGGTAAGAGATACCTTGAGGATGAAATACGTAAGCCAATGTTCAGATCGGTGCCGGATCTCATGTCCCATTGGAGAAGGAACACCAACACATCTGCGATATACATGCACTACACGCACGGGATCAATGACCAAAGTAGTTAAAAAAATACTAATCTCTACTCATATTTACTTTTTCGCCTTTACGAAGGTTACAAAAATGTGGATAGTCCTTAAAAACGCTCCATATTTTGTAACCATAGCATTAAAATGAAAATTAGAAACTCAGCTTCTCAAAAGAGGAAGCCTCTTCGATTTCTGAAAATCGAGATATTTTCGAAAATATTGTTCTTCGAAATTGTTATATATTTAATAATTTAAGTGCAATTTTTGGCACCAGTATTATGGGTGATGTTCCTTATACAAAACACGTAAGGGTATCGATGAAGCAAACAATTCTCGTACAAGGGGTCGACGAATAAAAAAAAGGTTGGAAATTCCTGCCTTAGTCCACAAGAGAATGGCTAATTGTCGTGCACAGAGATCAGTGGTTTGCGACCACTGTACGCAGCTGTGCGCGAAAGTGCAGGGCGGCGGCGGCGGCGGCTCGGAAAGGAGGGGAAAGCAGCGCTGCAGCGACCGGCGCCTCTCGCCGGATTCTCCCCTCCCCTCCCCTCCCTCCGCGCGGCCAAGAATGCGGCGCTCGCCCCCACCCCCACCCTCTCTGTCCGGGAGCAAGGACACCTTGGGACACCGTCGCCCAGTCACGGAAGAAAACAAGACGACGGGCGGACGGACGCTCTCCCGGAGATGAGCTGCGATGGACGCTTTCGCCAGTGAAGCTCCGTAGCGGGGGACATGATTAGTGAGCAAGAACTAAAATGAATAAATTACTAATAACAAGAAATAAGTCTCTTCCACGCGCAGTACACGCACCTTGGGGAATCCAAAAGGGCGCAGGAGGCGCCTTGGGGTGCGCCACAGAGTTCAAGCGGCGGAGGCCTCTGTTGGGGCGGCAGCGTCTGAGATCCATTACATTGACTGCTTCGTTGCTTAATGTTTCCGGGCACGTTTATATACTGCTCCGGCATTCGCCTGGTTTTAATGGAGAAAACACGAAAAACCACCGATCAGACTAGACGGCACCTACAATTATCCTTCAGACAGCGTCGGAAATGGACCTAGCAATGCAGCTAGTATCGAAAACTCTGCCACCGTCGGGACTCGAACCCTCCCAGTCAGAGGCACTGTGTAGTCAGCGGCAATGCTGGCTCTGACTTCAATCCAACCAGAGACACTGGAACGTCGTTTCTTCATAAAACATGCCTCAAAACGAATAAAAGACGTTTTTACACAAAACTACGTGACGGTAGAGAAGAGACACTACCCACCCCAAGTTTTTTCCAAAGATGTCAAATGGTAACCCACTAGGTTATGGTAACGTCTTCGAAGTTTTGAACAGTTTTCATAGAATGTTCATATTTATTATTTTTAGTATAGAACGATTTGGAGGAGAAAGAAAAAAACACCAGCAGCCCAAGAGGCGTCGAATGACATCTCGCGTGCCCCAATCTGTGGACCGGAAGGAGTCTAACCGTGAGTGATGGCCAGGCAGACGGCGCACCCAAAGTGACCCGAGGGATTCCGCATCGATGGAGCATTTATCACGCGACCAACGCCGAGCAAGCATCCGGCGTCACTCACCGAAGTGGAAAGGCGGAGTGGGAGCCTATCCCATGTGGTCGCCGGGCGGCAGCGCTGATAACAACACGCGCTTCGAACTCTTTGTCTACTCACACCTCCCGCCGAAGAGCATCCGCCCACGACGGATTAGAGCAACGTCTCGGGCGCGCCCTGCGCATTTTCGCTCGTCACATTCGTTTCTTGATAAGAACGCGCATCTCTTGTAGTACGCAGAATGAAACATTTGTTCTAGAAGTTTTTTTAATAAAATGTTTTTTAATTTAATAACTAACAACCGTTTATATTGCGTTGTTCAATAAGTAGGAAGCATCACCAAAGGTGGAGGATTCATAATACCTAATGAAATTGAGTAAATATTCATGTATTTGTGCGTGATAAATACATAAAAATATAACCATTAAAAGTGGGAGAGATCAAAGCCTGCAAGATTTACTCTCTGCGTAGACCAATATTAAATTCAGAGTGTTGTGTCTACTACATAAAACCACACGCTACTTGCTACTCAGTACTGCACTGCACACTGCACTGCTACCGCTACTCGCTACCGCTACTGCTACGCTACTGCTACCGCTACCGCTACGCTGCTACCGCTACCCCCGCTACGCACTGCCGCACTGCTACCGACTGCCTCAGCTGCACCGCACTGCTACCGCTCGCACCGCACTGCTACCGCCACTGCACCGCCACTGCTCCACCGCTGCCACTGCACCGCACTGCTGCCACCCGCCACTGCTACCGCCACTGCCACCGCCACTGCTACCGCACTGCACCGCCACTGCTACCGCACTGCCACCGCCACTGCCACCGCCACTGCTACCGCTACTGCACGCACTGCTACCGCTACTGCTACCGCCACTGCACCGCTACGCTACCGCACTGCACCGCACTGCTACCGCCATCGCTGCCAGCTCGCCACCGCTACCGCCACCGCCACCGCTACTGCCACCGCTACTGCTACCGCTACTGCTACCGCACTGCCACCGCACTGCTACCGCCTCACTGCGCTACGCGCCACTCGCTCACCGCATCCACGCTGCCACCGCACTGCTCACCCCCACTGCGCTACCGCCACGCTGCACCGCCACTGCCACCGCTCCTGCCGCACTGCTACCGCCACGCACCGCCACTGCTCACCGCACTGCTACCGCCACTGCTCACCGCCACTGCCACCGCCACTGCTACCGCTCACCGCTACCGCCACGCTACCGCTCTGCACCGCCACGCTACCGCATCACGCACACCGCCACCGCTACCGCCACGCTCACCTGCTACTGCTACTGCTACTGCTACTGCTACTACTACTACTACTACTCTACTACTACTACTACTACTACTACTACTACTACTTCTGCTACTACCACTAAAAATTATATTACAATTCAACTTATGATTTTATCACTGAAAAGTACAGGGTTGGCAAAACGACTTTCGTATTTCAAAAGACATTTACAAACATACAAAGAAAGATACAGAAAAAATAGTTTTACTTGCGAACACAAATTTTATGCGATTGTAGAATTCTACAATATGTGGAATAACAGTTTCTGTGTCCCATTAGTTTAGCACCTGATGATGTAACAAAACGAGTTACGAAACGTTGTGAAATTTCTGAAATAAATGATTGTCATAAAAAACTTTGGATACTTTTATTTGTAAACATATATTGACAATCAAGAAGAAATATTGATTTAATGTATGTATTTGCACATATTTTTTGGACCAAACTATTTCAGTGAACCTGGATGAATCATCCCTTGCCTCTCCGACACCTTGTGCGCCTCCCTAGAAGACGAGTTTCCGGGACAATCGCCAGACTCTTTCTTTTATCCTATCCATTCCACTAACTATCGGTTTAGGTCCTTCATGAGCTTTTGAGTCCATCTCCATCTTTCTTTTCGTGGGTATCTGTCTGGAGGGGAACGATGCAGCCTTCTAGGGCTGTCCTCAAAGGCACAAGAAGAGAAACCAGGAACGGCGCCGTCGAAGTGACTACATGACTCACTGCTCCTGCACCAGTCGATGGACAAGGAATGGAATAATGTTGGTAGAAAGGTAACACAGTAGGTAGGAAAGCCCGCCATGTCACAACTCACAGGCAAATACCTGTGCCTAAGCGGGACTCGACACGTGTAAATACCTGCATTTCCGACCATGGAGTTTTAAGTCGGCATTGTCTTATTTAATGAATGCAGAGGGAATGGACTATTGGGGTAATGGCTGGAATATAATAAATTCGATTCCCGAACACTGTGAAATGTTAGTGAACTATGCGAGTTACAGGTATGATTTCTCGAGATTCTTTCGACTCCCCTCTCATTCCTGCATTTACAACAAGTGGCGAATTCTCCGATACCGTCGATGAATCTGGTAATTCGCAGTGTGCAAGAAATATTTCAGAAGTTGGTAATCCTTTAAAAAGTTAATGAGATTTTGAAAGCTTCGAAACAGATGCGAAAAAATAACTATGAAGTACGTTAGAGCGAGAAGTTTCAAACAGTTATTAATGCTGTCCAGATAATTCGCTAGCAAGAGAAAGGTACCGCATGCCAGACGCGATAACCTAGGGCTCATCATGTTCCAAGGGCACGGATAGGGGAGGATGCGCGTCTGGACTGTCGGTAGGCACCGCAAAGTATTGCGGTGAAATCGTTTTCTGGCCGTACGTAAGTTACACCTCTCTTAGGTTTTTGTGAAAATGGAATGTGTTAATGATCCAGAAATTAGGGATTTGTGAAATTGTCTTACAGAATTAAGAACGGAATTTCATAGTATTGGGTTTTCAGAAAAGTTCAAAATGAAAGACTATGGTAGAGGTAGCTTCCATAGAGTGCGGTATACTTAAAACAATGTTCAGGATTCGCCACTGATTTCAACATCCCATTCACCTCATCATTATTGTCATCTCTCATGGATCTCAGTAACTTCGGCAGTTGAAGGACACCTCACGACAAATAAAATAAAATAAAATATACATAATATCCCGAATATTTCGTTTTTTACATTGTTTTTCATATGAATTCTGGCAGATTCTTTTCTGTTAATATGTTGTCAAATAAACTCAAATCAAAATTGAAATGAAATGAAATATCTTGTGAATATTCCATTTAACGATAACAAAATGACATGTTCTATCATTCTAATTGAGAAGGCCAATAATGCTCGCCTCTTTTATCAATCGATAGAGGTTACCTGACAATATATGAGTGAGCTTCTATTTTGTAATTTTCAGGCCATTTGCACTAGAGGCCAGTAGATTTCGAAAGGCGCATTAATGAAATACAGTGTTAGAGGTAATCATTATTATCCCTTTCCTTTGGGGTCGGTAGTGACTGTTAGGATTAGGAATAGAAATAAATAATATATTTTGCGCTTGTGGCTTTTGCAGTTCTTCTTAGCAAAAACAATGCATCGAAAAAAGTCCAATATGTGGCAATATACAATTTCACCACTTAGACCACTAAAAAGAGAAAGGAAATAGTATACACGCCTCACGGACACAGTTTGAGAAAATTTGTAATGGGGCACGCTCCATTACAAACCTCCACAAATCCACCTCCACAAAAAACTGCAAGCAGTTTTTATTATGGCGTGAATAAAACAGACATTTTTCTTACTACAAAACGACAGTTTTCTTATGATTTGTAGTAGCCAAAATACAATTTACATTGCCAAGTAAATCCTTCAAGGCACTAATCCTCTCGATCGGAAATAAAACTCATGAGATCCTGATTTCATTCCCTCTCGATGTCATTGGCGTTTTCAAGACTTTTGGCGCAAGATTATTGCACAGTAACGAAGCCACGACGTGGATAATATTAGTAAACAATAATTTCCGTCGTGTTTGGAGTTACACAAGGTTTCAAGACGGTGACTTAAAGTTCAAATTTTCAGTTGAAAACTCATACCCTCTAACAAGCTCTCATTGTCCTAACTCACGATCTACTAATATGCGAGTATATTGTAAGGAGACTTCAAGAAGTGACTTTCAAGAAAATAAACTACATTTAAGTAAGTGAAGTTGAAGGTTTCATTGTCCATTGCTGAAAATTGCAAGATTAAAAGCCAGCATTTGATCGTATTTTTCGCCCCTGCCCACAATTGAAAAATATCCTATACTCGGGAATTTATGAAACAGTTTCGTCTCTTAAGAAAACTACGGCAGGCTGTGTGGAAAGTCATCGATGAACCTAGTATTTTTAGGAATTTGCCTATTTTACCACTCGAATTATTTATAAGCGCTTTCCGTAACAGCGATAATACAGAGGCTGCTTTTATAGAGCCAAAAATATCTATTTCATTCAGATATTAAATGCCATTTCGTTCGTTAATTATTTCATTTTCAATTTTTTAAATTATTTTGTCTATTTAAAAACTTTTTTCGTAGTCGAACTCTCTCGAAAAGAAGCAATTATATTATTTTTGTGCGCGGAACATCATCGCAAGTAGTTTAAGCGGTTCTTCAGTGATTGTCTTAAATTACAATCCAGATTTTTTATTTATTTATTTATTTTACGTATAAAAAACAGTTAAAACTGCGTATGCCATGCTATGGGGAAAAGTGAATTGTGTGCACATTTTCAAAACTCTGTGATCCCTACACTAAGTCATATACTACTTGAATTTTGAAAAAAAAAGCTCCCATGTATTAAAATCTATTTTCAATGATAAATAAGCAATGAATTTTGGGCTCTTATCCATGTTGTCCTTCGGAATAATACTTCTTGCCGCGACAACATAGAAACGATGACTTGAATAATTGTATTTCAAGTGCTTTTGTGTGACAAAGTGGGCGATTTAAGTGAAAATAAAGGGGTGCGAGTAAAAAATAATCCGGCCTATAAATGTTTCAATAAAACAACGTCAGGTAAAATAAATGTATAAAGTAGAAAGTTATGTTTATCTCAATTTACACCGTCTGTTTAAGACATAATATCGCATAGTTTTGTTTTTTAAGATCATTTCAAGCGCCTAAAATGGGATTTAATAATATAAATATCAAAAGTCTAGTTATCAAGTCAGAGTATGACGCATCTCCACAATGAGAGCCAATATATGAACATTTATACATTGGGGTTCCTAACATCACCTCGAGATCTTCACTGAAGTCGAGAAGGGAACACGATCGTCTCAACGGATCTCAGAACAGTTCCTTACTAGGAAAGGCAAAGCGATAAAATTTCCTCTTTTGAAAGGCAGAGGTGGCACCTACAGTAATCCTGGTCTTTCGTGGACACAAAAAATTGGTTTTATGTTGATCGAAAAATATCACCAGAATATGGTGGATTGTTTTCCTGAATGTCGAAGAGGTTATTTTATACTTTGATTTTATACAGTTAAACTTTCAAAGCAAAGGCTGCAGCAAGATAAGGGAGCTAAAACTGCCTCCAAGCACAATTCAGTTTTGAATAGAGGGCAAGTTTAGTGCTATTTTGAAAGTCATTTTTCCAAAACCTCAGAGCGACAGCTTGATTATTTTGTAAGATATCATAATAAATACGAATTTTTTGTTTTTGATTTTTTTCATTTCTTTACTCAGAGATAAAATTCTAAAAAAATCATGAGACATGTTGACATCTATATGTATCTTGGAGAACTTTTTCAAAACAATTTGGCGGGAAGTTCAATTTTTAAAAAATATTAAATTATTATTCGGTATATTTCTACGTTTTATTTCTGGGATGACAGCTCCAAAAAATCTACAAATTGTTATTAAGGTGTCCTTTCCTATTGCTTTTTTCTGATTTTCTTGTTGGTGCGTCATATTAAAAAATAATAACTATTTTTTCGTCATTTATACGCATATAACTCGGAATAAATTGATCTTCTACAGAAAAATACTTTTCAGAATGGAAATATCTTTTACCATAAAAAATTGGTTTTTTTAAAAAAATTAAAATTTTTATTAACATTAAATCAAAATAAACAATTTTGCTATTTTTGTGGAACACTTTCAGAAATAATTGGGAGCACATTCAGAAACAATGCCTCACGTTACATAAAAAGCATGTTAAATCGTATACATTTTAATCTTCTTCGTGACCGTCATCTACGGTCGACACAATTTCATCAGTATAAAAAAGATGACACAATTTTTCAGCTGGTTTAATTTTGCGGCACCGAGCATGTGACAATTCGTATATAATTCATCCTAAGTGAGAACAATCAATCGTTCGTCTGCCATTAGCGCACTCACATGCATATCGTAAGATTCCAGGTATTCCTATTGAAGGTGGTTTATAGTCAATGAAACATTTACATGTCTTGTTTTTGTTATTTGTATCAAGATTATACTCCGAATTTTACAATATTCGCTTTTTATCTTTAAGAAGCTAAGATGAAAATGATCATTTTCATCTAACATTTCCGCCAAATATATAGCTTGAGACAATTGATAAGTGCCCGAGAAAAACATTTTTTTTTTTTCGAATTTTATCGGATGTCATATTTTTAAATGGTACTTTTACGTTTTCAATATGCATTTTCAATTCTGCATCAAGAGTATTTTTAATAACTTTCTTGCCATTCATCCGGTTGATCATTTCTTTCACCATGCCTTGGTCGGAATTAAAACGTTTACCAAAAGTGTTGTTAAGAAAACATGCAATCTTACAGAATGATCTCGGTTTTGGTAAACGTTTATTATCGAGTTCATTATGTAACAGTGTATATTTTTTACCCAATACATCATATATACATGCCACAAATATTTTTATATGGTAAAATGATATGATTTTCATCCTGAAAATTTTTTTCCGTAGAAAGTGATCAATTTATTGTGAATTATATGCGTATAAATGACAGAAAAAGGCAGGAGGCTGCATAGTTATTCAAATACCTACATGTAATATACAGTAGTAATGTAGATGAAACGACGTTTGAACTCAGGGTGCAGCAGTATCGGTAGTGACTAGGATTAAAGAAATCTCCCGAACTTGAGCGTATTCATGCTCATTCAACGCTGTTTCGATCCCGACCAGGTGACAGTGTGCTTGATAAATTTGCTGAGAAAACTTTGAGGCATCTGCAGAAATTTAGTATTTCGTGGGTCGACCGCTCTTTTTGGTGGCTTTTGTGTTCACTTCAAAACAAATGTCGGAGTTCATAGGATCACGAACCCCACGCGAAATTCTATTCTGATTGATAATATTAATATTATATACCGGATTATGTAAATAAAATGAACCAGGATAAATATTAATATTAATGATAAGTTACATCGTTTGGTTATATTTTATATTTATTGATATACCATTACAAATATGTATTTATTATCACAAATTATTTCAAACTCCGGATGTGAGGTCAAAATGTTTGTTCATTGTGTAACACGCAAAATGAATAGAAAATGTAATTTCCTAGTAAGACGAATCAAACGCTGCTCATGTATTCGGTGGCATATTTTTAGTAGTAAAACAATTGTTTACAATATTTTCAATTCCAATAGGTACAGTTTGTATCTTGGCCAGCATCGCGTAATCGCATTTCAGGGTTCTATTTCATGAATGATGAGAGAATGAGCCAAACACATGGCCGTGAGGATAGGACTAGGAACCGAATTGGAAAAGAAGGACAATGCGCGGTCTGTACCCATTATATGTTGTAATATATTATTACATACATTATAACAAGAAAAAATTATCATAGTTGATAGCGCTACACATTCGTTATTTTAAATGAAATATGAGCGTTAAATTAAACTGAGATACAACAATGAATTTCTTATTATTTTCGAGATCTTGAGATAATAATGAATGAAATCAGACATTTCGCAGCCTTGTAGTTTCGAGGGTTCTCTCACAATTTTATCCCATCAGAAGAATTAACCGTTCCTACGTCCGCTTTGAATTGTAGTTGTTAATATTATTATCTTAATAATGTGTAAAGTCTGGGGATGAATGTCCGCATTTCTTCTCATCCCGCTCCGCGTCAATGCTCCCGCCCCTCGCCCAGTCAATTAACGCGGCCCTGTTTCGGGGCGTCAGTCCGTCGTTCCCACGCCCCGAGCGCCGCGCCGGCCGATCGCCCGGGGCTCTTACCCCTTCGCCCGCGCGGGGCGGGGCCTGGGAAAGGGAGACCCCGGGGCGCCCCAGCGCGCTCTACCTGCAACGCGCCCCACGCCCCGCGCAGTGGGCCGGGCCACGATGGCGAACGTGTGTAGCAAGATCGATTCGTGTTGCCGAGCTTAGTAACTAGTACGATCATCAGTCCCGTACGTGTAGTGCATGTTTTTATCACGGGAGGTGGCAGTGTTCTTCCTCCGTTGGATGGTGAGATACGGCGCCGACCTACGTGGCGGCTGGCGGGGTTTTACTCAAATATCCCCCTCTCAGTAGGGCACAGCCCCAACTGGGACAGCTCTAAGCTCTCGACTCGTCTCCCGACGGCTGAGAGAGTGTAAATGTGTGTAAGTAGGTGGTGAATATACAAGAAATAGAAGGCAAGGAAGGCAAGTATGACCCGTTTTTTAGGGTACTACACCGGCCTTCTTCTGGTTTTGTTTAGAGAAACCAAGGAAAGCTACCAGAAGGACCAGAAGGTTCTAGGGATCGACTCCCGACAGTGGCAGAATTTTCAACACTACGTAAATAGCTAGGTCGAATTCAGCCGCTGTATGGAAAATAATTCTAGCAGCAGGCTGCTCTAATAGATAGTTTTCCATGGTTTCTTCGATCAATAGTAGGCGAGTGCCGGAGCAGTACTCTAAAAACGGGTCACGGAACGCGCGCGATCTTTCGTTTCTCTTTCTTGTCCTATCCTCACCCCTTACTTATATACACTTACACTTACATGCACTACACTAGCACACATACCAGGATATCAATTGGGAACTTAGAGCTCGGTCCGGTTGGGGCGTTGCACCGCTGGTGCGTTGGACCTGGGGCGTTGCACCTGGATGGTAAAAACCCGGATAGGCGCCGAATCTCGCCATCCTGTGGGAGAAGTTCACTGTCACCTCCCGCTGTAAAGAAACATGCCATACACATCCGGGACTAATGCCCTTAGCAGTTCATGTACCCGGAATTACTAATCCATCAATCAATCGTTTGAGGATCGTCCCTTTTCACACGTATCCTTTTGACGATTCCGAAGGTGTCGCGCAAGGGCGCATCCGCAATGGCACCTCTGGGTTTCCGGAAGCGAAACTGCGCATGTGCGCGTTGTACTAAAACTATGGAATTGTTCGTCAATAGGATACGCAAAAATCGGAGTCGTTAGATTGTTGCCTTTGGCGTTCATTTTTGTTTATACTGGCGCTCTCCCTTGATAGCATTCATTTAACACCACCCATTGTTCCATTCACGAGGCGCTTCCAGAAAATCTATCTTCAGGATACCTATCTCGACGACAACTGTTTTCTACTAGAAACATTTTTCTAGTAGATACAACACATGTTCCACTATTTTCCCAGATAAACACCTCCAGAACTGTGCGATGAACAATCCCTGTGTGTGTAGAAGTGAGCCGCTTGCCATAGTCACTTGCAACGTCACTGTGATGCTGACCGGCCAGGAATTTCTTGAGGTCTAAGATAATATGGAATCGTTGCGGGCCGTAGGGTGGATGGTCGAAAACCTCCCAGCCGATCTGCTGCAGATGTGTTGTGAGCTGACGTCCTTTGAACCTACCCCCGGCGCGGCGTTCATCTAGGAGATATTGTAGTACGTGCAGGCGCGCCCCGCGGGCGCCTCCTGAAGCTCCTGGGTGCGACTCACTTTCTCCGCCAGATGTCGGCCACAGTTAACTGTATCCGAACTGCCTGGGATCTCGTTAGGACGGGAAATTGCCGGAAGAATTTAATTTTGCCGGGCACTGCCAGGGTACGTTTTAATGCCAAAAGCATGGCTGTAGGATTTCCCGTCCCCCGAAAATCTAGTGCCGGGATCGAACCCGCGTACCGGAGGTTCAGAGCTGCGAGGTGCGAGGGGAGGAACGAGGGGGAGGGCACCGCGCGGAGGCCCAGCTGCTTTGCGCTGGGGAGGCCCAAAAGCTGCATCGCCAGTCACGGATTCGTTTTCCTAATGAACTGCAACAGAACATCTCTGATGACTCACTAAAATTAGACCATTTGTTAGATGCAATCAACTTCAAACCACGATTCGATGAGTTTGTAAACAAATTAATAGTGTGTATTGCAATTTGTATTAATGAAAATAATCATAATTTCAGCTAATAAAAAGTATATTAGATACGACGTAGACGATACGTAGTTATCGTCCTATTCATCTCAACGTGATGTAATTGTCAATACCAATATAGTGCCATTGGTTTTGAAACTCAAAACCTTTCCATTTGGTTACAATTTTCTATAAAATTATATGGCGCTTTCTGTATTTATCGTCTATGAATCTCAGAGAGTTTCACATAAGTTTTGTTTTCGATAATTATGTCAATTTGCTCGATCACTCTACAATTAATGATTGCAGCGTATCAAGCCCAAAATATTCCGAGAAATAATTCTTATCCCAAATTAAATGTGAGCGCCGCGAAGGATTAAAACCTCAACCGATGAGGAGGAGCCAATGAGGATCACTCAAGGGAGAGACGGAGTCCCCGGACGCATCAAAGTGGTCACTCATTGCCCGCTCATTTGCGAATAAAGTCGTTTTGTGAATAATGTTGGGTCATTTAAGGAGTCATTAGTGATAGTTTCATCAGTCTTATATCTTATAACCGGCATTGATGATTAGATGGCATTGTGGTTATCATGGCAGGCTACTGATCCCAAGTTCGCGGGTCCAAACCCGGTCAAAGAGGAGGATTTTTTGAGGTGCCAAAAATCGACTCCCCTCTTTGCTGTTCATCGGTTACCGGAACGTAATAATAATAATAATAATAATAATAATAATAATAATAATAATAATAATAATAATAATAATAATAATAATGTCTTTGTTACTGGCGACGCTCAGGCATAAGGCCTGCTTTTCCCCCTAACCACTTAAATATTTACATTCACATAATTACAATTGAAGTGTTTGGGCGGAAGTAGTGATAACTGACATTTCATGTTACTTATGAAATTGCAACGATTGGAAGTGTGCTACACATAATAAATGAAACATAAATTGTGAATGTATTTTCATAGTCAGTTTTCTGGATTTAAAGCTAACATGATATAAAGAGACCCCATGTTTCTTCTTTACGAGAGAGCCGTGGTAAGTCAATAATTTTACTTTCGTAAAATGTCAGAAATTCACGTATACCCGAATGCTTCAATTGTGAACAAAATTAAAGAAAAAGAAGGGCATATTTTACATTTATATCTGGGATGCAAAACTAGAGACCATTCCAGCATACGCCTTGATTGAGTAAACCCAGGAAAACCTCAATGAGGATGGCGGCTTAGGGCCGTAACGCAAGTGAAAGAGAAGAAAATAGGAAGATTAAAGGAAAAGTGTAAAGAAAAGGAAAGTGAAGGGAGTTAGAAAGAATTAGGAAAGCTGGGGAAGGTGGGGAGGGGAAAAGATAATAATATGAATATAACATTTTTTATGTACATGGATGCAGTTTTCCTAGTTGAGCGCAGTTGGCTGAAGTCTGGAAGATAATCTGTAACAGAAAAGGCAGATGAACAAGATATATACTGCGTAGCAAGAAAATATCTGAAAATCCATGAAAATCTTATCTAAAATGTAATATACTTGCTTTAGGGCATTGAATTAGGAATATATGTCGGTAGAGCTTTCAGCGATAGTGTAAAGAGGAGCAAAGTACAAAGGTAGAGCTTGACGTCTTGAAATGTAATCGAATTTGATCAGTGATGATAGCGTACGTGGTGTTTAAGTAGGGAGTGAAAATGGGAATAGGAGCTTGTATTATTTATAGTTAATTGTTTTAATCCAATCACTGAGTTGAGTTTTAAATTTCCTGAAACCACTAATTTGTTTTAGATATGTGGGTAGAGAGTTCCATACTCTAATTACAGTGACAGTAAATGACTTACTGTAGGATACCGTATTGTGCGGAGGTATGCATAGTAATCGCGAGGAACGTGATCGTTCCAGCGTCAGCATTTTAAAGTTGTGCAATAAATGCGTTTAATAGTTATTCTTCAAAATTTTATGGAGAAGGAGGAGGCAATGTAAAGTTCTCCTTTTTTCGATTGAGATAATTTTTGTTTGACCGTAAAATTCCGATACGTGATCATATCTCCTAAGATCGAATATGAAATGGATGCATGCATTTTGTGCTAATTGTAATTTGCGTTGTTGCTTGATATTTAAGTCCGTAAGCAGGAAATCGTAATAATCGATATGAGGCATTATGGGTGAATTTACTAGACTTATGCGGGTGTTAATAGGTAGTAGTTCTTTGACGCGTTTTAAGGAATGGAGGCCTGAGAAAACTTTTCGGCAAATCTTACCTACTTGTGTGGTCTAGCTAAGTGTGTTGTCTGTATGTATTCCTAAGTTCTTTACATCGCTACACTAGCGAGCAGGAGAGTTGCCAATGCTAATTTCCAGTAGGGGGTATTTCTCCAACTTGTTTAAAGCGTTGCGAGAGCCTATCACTAACCTTTGCAACTTCATTGGATTTAATACGAGGCCAAAGGCTTCTGCCCATTTATTGAGAGAATTTAATTCATAGTTTATTTTCTGGGCTAATAGTTTAACTCCGATGGGTCTCCATTTATATAGATCTGAAGGTCGTCGGCGTACACTTTGTGTTCACAGTAACTGAGGCATTGTCTTACGTCGTTTACATAAATTAAAAATGCTAAGGGTCCTAGAACTGTTCCCTGCGCAATACCACGGGAAGTTTTAACGACAGTGGATTGTTTTTCATCAGATACAATGATTTGAAAGATATTGAGAGAATTGTATTGCGTATTGTGGGTTTACCAAAACCCAATATTTTCATTTTTTCAAGCAGAATTTCCTGATCGACCGAGTCAAATGCTTTACTAAAATCTAGGAGAACAAATATTGTTAGTTTGCCTTTGTCAATGGAGGTTCTAGCATCTTTAATACTATTTAAGAGAACCGCTCCTGTGTTTCTGCCTGATCGGAAGCCGTATTGTTGGTCCCTTATGAGACTTTTGCTTTCGAGGTAACTTAAAATTCGCGCAATTTTTTTTAGAACTTTTGAGATTGTAGATAGAATACTTATAGGTCTGTATTCTGGAGGATTTGTGGAAGTTTTAGGAAGAGAGTGGACAAGTGCGGATTTTCAAGAGTTTGGATACATTCCACTTACTAGAGAAAAATTTATTATGTCAGTTACAATTAGATATATAACTTCGGCACTGAGTTTTATAATTGCTTGATTTTCTGTCCCTGACGTGTTTGATTTGAGACTCTGAATGGTTTTAAAAATGTCATAATGATTTGTAGATGCGAAAAAGAATTCTTCCTGAGAGTGTTCCGAAACAGATCGTAAGATTGAAAGAGTTTTGTATTTTGAGAAATAGTCGAAGTGAGGAGGTATATTAGCAAAACGCTGGTTAAGGGTGTCAAGGGATGCATCAATTTGTGTTGGGGGTCGTGATTTACCGAAACATAAGGTGCGCAGAGATTTCCATACTTGTTTTCAGTCTCTGTTCGTGCCAAGAATACTATGATAATATTTAATTTTAGCGTTCCTAGATTTTTGCGTTTCAAGATATCTCAGTTTCTTGAATGCATCTCTGTCAGGTTCGTCCTTTGTGTTACGAAATACATAAAAGGCGGCATCTCTCTCTTTCATTAACGCACGTATTGTATTAGTATTGTACGGCATTAGTATTGTAACAAAAATTGCGTCATCCGCCGGCGCCACCACGAACTATATGGTTTGCGCCGATTGCGACATCTGCCGGCGGCCCTCGAATTAGATGGTCCCGGAGTGTTCGCAATGTTTATCGTAAGTTCTAGTAAATTCTAGACGGCGCCCGCCGAGTATAAATACACGGCGGCCGGTGACCGCGAGTCAGTCTGAAGTGAAGTGTGTGCATCGCGATGAATAGCAGTGCAGTGGTTGTGCTCAGTGACGTGAACTGTGGAACATCGATTAGTGGTCAGTGCTTAGAACTGTGCGACAGTGGAAAACAAATGAACAGTGAAAATAAATAATTAAGAGAAGTGCAGTGTAAATAAACAAGAGAATGTGAACAGTGAAAATAAATAATCAAGAGAAGTATAGTGTAAATAAATAATCAAGTGAAGACAATCTGTACAGAAATCAAGTGTTTTCAGTGATCGTATTAAGAAACAAAATAAATGTTTTTGTTAAAATAATATGTGTTTTAATTCACCACACTGAATCGTAACAGTAACGATCTATACTACTGTTAAGTCTTCGTTGAAAATTCGGACATAGAAAGTTCTCTGGCTTCCATAACAAGGAAAAATTTTGTTGTTTGATTATTTCGTGTCAATTGCTAGGTTCACTAGTCCTATAAGTGCAGTGCATGTTTTATAGCGGGAGGTGGCGGTGTACTTCTTTCGCTGAATGGTGAGATTCGGTGCAGATCTACACGCCCGCTTGCAGGATTTCCCTCACATAGGTATCTCCTTCCAGCCGGGTATTTTCCCAGACGAGATAACTTTTAAGCTCCCAATTGGTCTGCTGACATGTGTTGTAGTGTAGTGTATATAAGTGTGTGTGTGTGTGTGTATCTACTTGGTGAGGATAGGAGAAGGAAGAGGAAGGAGGAATCGTGAACCCGTTTGTTGGGTAACGCTCCAGTATTCGCCTGGTGTTGACCGGAGAATCCACGGAAAACTACCGAGCAGAGTAGCCTGTCGCTAGAAGAGCACATATAACTCGTATTTAGAAACTATCGAAAATCCTGCCCCCATCGGAACTGTAACCGTAAGACCTCGCTGGCAGAGGTAGTGCTGTGGCATCAGTTGAGACACCTAAGCCGTTTGGCACTTTTTGCGCGCCTGATGCCCCGCCCTTGTGCGCACTGCTCGCGGGCGGCGCGCGGGGTCACTAGGGCGGCCGCTCCGCGCCTCCGCCTCCGCCCCCCCCCGCGATGCACAGCCTCCCCCTCCTCCTCGCGACCATCACCCTCCGCCGGGGGCCCTCGCCCTTTAGCTTTCCTATTTTTTCCATTCGCGTTATGTTAGAAATCGCCCTAGAACAAAAAATGGCCCATTGCTGGACTAGCTATTCCGATCTATATTATTTATTTATTTATGTATTTAGGTTTAAGGATCCTTCAAATACTAATGTCACTGAAGTAAATGCGTGACGATCTAATGTGTAGATAAAAGCGATAATGATGATAATGCGGATAAGGAGGTGAGGAAATAGTGGGAATAGAGACAAGGGAAATTAGGAAACTCCGAGAATACCTGCTATGATCCCGCTTTGTCGATTACAAATCCCACGTAGATCACCCGGGGATTGAAACCATGCCCCGGCTGTGGAAGGCACAAGTACTAGCCATTATGCTAAGAGCATTTAGCTATGGAAATCGAAATACAATCGGCAGAGTTGGGCGCCCAGTTGGGAGAAATAAAAAAAAGATGAACAATTGACAAAGCATTAGAATTACAATAAAAATAACAATGATAACATTGATTATTTGTGTCTCCGGACGCGTCAACTGCTATGGTCATCATAGTGCACAGTAAGTGTAGTACTTTTTTATCGCGGGAGGTGGTGGATTTCTTCTATCCCTTGATAACGAGATCCGACACCGACCTTCACGTCGGCTTGCGATATTCTCCCCATACAAGTATTTTCCAACTGCGGGGACAAGATGTTAGCTCCCGACTGGTCTCCCGTCATGTGTGGTACTGTTGTGCATGTATGCTTGTGAGCGTAAGGGGCGAGGATAGGACAAAAGAAGAGGAAAAAAGAATGCGCGCACAACACGCTAATTCTTGTTCTACCAGGGGGTGCGAACCGCGGGGTGGGCACTTAAGTTTTTCGTTTTTATCCCCCCCCCCCCTCGCCGCCGCACAAGTATGCCGACAGGCTGGTGTCCTGATCCCGCCGGAAAGCAGTTTGCCCTCGCGGCAACTTCCCCATATAATCCCTGGGTTGGGGCCGCCCTGCTAGCTGAGAGCTCCTTTTACAGGTTAGCACCGGATTCAAATCAATGCGCCACTCAAATGTGCCGGGACAAGTCCCCTCCTCTCTGGGCAGAGTATCGGGCTACTGCCTCGACGAAGCCGAGAGACCAAAAGGGGGACACCCGAACTAAAGTACCGGGAGCGGTAGTTCAGTGCATCAACTGATGTCACTGCAGCGCCTCTGACCGGGAGGTCCTGGGTTCGAGTCCCGACGGTGGCAGGGTTTATGACACTAGCTTTTCAGCTAGGTCGAATTCAGTCGCTGTCTGGAGGAGAATTCTGGCGGCCGACTGCTCTGATCGGTAGTTTTTCGTGGTTTCTCCGATCAACACCAGGCAAATACCGGAGCAGTACCCTTACAAACGGGCCACGGACAGCGCGCGATCTGTCCTTCCTCTTCCTTGTCCTATCCTCTCCCCTTACACACACATTTACACTAACATGCACTACACTACCGCATATTCTGGGAGACCGGTCGGGAGCTTAGAGCTTGTCCCGGCTGGGGCGGTGCCCCGCTGGTGGAAGAGTCCTGGTTACGGGGAAACCCCACTAGCCGACGGTAGGCCGGCGCTGGATCTCGCCATCCAGCGGGGAAAGATCACCGCCATCTCCCGAGAAAAAACATGCACCACACTAACGGGACTAATGACCAAAGCAGTTGACGCGCCCGTAAACACGAAAAAATCAATCAATGAATCAACCGAACTAAATCCCGGTCGGCTCGTAGTTTCCTTCCCGTCTCCTCACTGCCTCCACTCCGAGGCTAAGAACGTGAGTACCGCCAAAACCTAGGCAACCTGACAAGGGGTGTCTTTGGACCCGTCGGACTTCTGTATGGGGGATCCGGAACATTCCGAAGAATGTCCTTCGCCCAATCCTGCCCAAAGGTCGACGTGCCAGGGGCCCAGCTTATGGTAACTCTAAGCCCGGCAACACGGAGCTTAGCATGGTCAATTCACTGCCTCCACCTTAAAGCTAACGGCGTGAGTGTCGGCGTGAAACTCAGGATCCGGGTGGTCGTCTGCAACTCTCCAAGCTCTCCTGCAGAGATCGCGGCAACCTACGTCACGGCAATCCCTGCGGGGGAGCAGAAGAGTACGTGCAGTCCGTGGCCCGTTTGTGAGGGAACTGCTCCAGCATTCACCTGGTGTTCATCGGAGAAACCGCACAACACTATCAATAATAGCAACCGACCGCTATAAGTTCCTCAACATAACGGCTAAACTCGATTCAGGTATCGAAAACCCTGCCACCATTGTTGGGACTCGAACTCTAGAACTTCCCAGTTAGAGGCCCTGCAGTGAAAAAAGTTGATATACTGAAGCAATTCTGCCGGTAAATGATAACATCCTTTCTCTTTCCGAAAGAGATATTATAGTAAGTGAGTCAAATTTTCCTTCCCCGCACTACTTTGAATTTGGAATTTCTCAATTATGTAAATGGTTTAAATACTTATTGAGATAGAAGATCCAAGCGCGTATGTCCATTGAAGCTACTGAAGACGTGCCTTGCGCGTATAGGAAGACTCCTTACTCCAGTTTACACTCTGTGCCGATTTCTGAGCTAGGCACGCAGAATTTCCTTCTGGAAAATGAAGCCTTGGGAGACAGATCGGGTTTCCTCTCCGGAGACTCCCCACTTGCATTGGCGGCCTTGGCGGCGAAGGCGGTGGCCAGTTCGATGCAGCTTTGAAAATAGGCTCAAAAATAAAGAAATAACACTGTTTCTGTACAGCGAAATTCTATAATATTTCCCTATTTTTCTCACATAGGCCAGTCTTTCCATACCACAAGCTGCGTCAATCACAAATACAAATGTCTAATAATTTGATACTGGTATCGTCACTTTTACTTTCCATTCCAAATATTTTCAAATTGGCATCTACCTTCCATACCGTACCCACATCATTTGATTCTTGCACTCCACACTTATTTTACTGGAAGCAGCATTGAGGCTTCAGTCTATCTCCCCCACGTACCACTTGTAGTCATTACCGCAAGATCTGTTCGCCTCCGTGTCTAAGATTAGGTCTGGCCCAATGAATTGGATTCAGGGCATCGTGGCATGCAAAGTCTTAAATCAACGCCTGGGCCATTTCCTGTCCCTCTCCCCTCCACCTCCCGATTATATTAAGTATAGGTTGCTATGGAATTCATTGTTGAACGCACGTTAGACGTATAATACGTTCGGGATTATTCCCAGATGCTGAAAATAGGAGCGAGCACGTTTTTCTTATAGGTAAAAATCTATCCTATTAAACTTAACCCTTGGTCTCCACTTTTGAATTTTTTCTCCAAATTTAACTCTTGAAGAGGTAGGTAATAAACTCTAAAGCTCCAGCCCTGCCCTAATAAGCACTCACGAGTGGCATACGAGCTCGAAGTTAAAGAGATGTCAAAATATATATTTATTTGAACGTAATAAAATATTAGAATTTGTCTGGTTCGTGGAAAGCGTACCTAACATACGAAGATGACCATAAACAGATTTTTACCTATTTTCTAGCAAGACATAAATAGTTCAAAACTGTTTTCCAAAATATTTATACTCAATTAAATGCGATAATAATGGAAATAGTTAAAGGATTTTTCAAAAACAATAATAGCAAAAGCTACCGGAAAACAGTAAACTGGAAACTTAATAAAGAATTTGTATTACTTTTCTTATGATTGTTTTGATGTCGTATTCAGTTATAGTGTGAAGAATTTTACATAAAGGTAGTTAAATTGGTGCTTTTAAAAACTGTACCATCATTACTTATTTATTATTATACAATTTTTGTTTTCTCAAATAAAATTATGAGTTTCGAACAACAGGGATGCGATTTCATTAACTTACTTAATTGGAAATTCAACTAGGCAGAAGATTTTCGTCGGACTAAATATCCATTGTTCTCGCTGGAAATGAAGAGGTTAAATTGAAACAAAGGGAACAGAATAAGGGTTCTCGTTTGGTCACCGACTATACCTAACAAATACTGCAATGCAGATGTGGCTGAACATATCGATTTGGGGATAATAGACCGACACGAATTCTATTTTAACAGTTCATTGTTCCATAAAAATTCAATTATAATTAGAAACGTTTCAAAACTGTTCGTTATATTATTAGTTAATGAACTCGTACTCGTAATAAGAAGATGCAAGTTTTAATTAACAAACATCTTTACGGAAAAATAGTGTTTCTCTACACTTTGGAATATGGAAGGAAAAATCTGACAGCTACAAGAATTCAAGTTACTGCCAGACAATCATGATACTCGTATGTGTAATTCATATGTGAATTATGGTTACAATTATTCAAGGACTCGTAGTATGTGGTCAGAGGCAGTACGATAGGATTGGAGCAATGCGCGATGATCATTGGAGAGTCAACTGAGGCCCTAAATGCTTAGCAATGACCAATTATCACAAGCGCAACTCCTGCAGAAAACTTGTTGTGAGCCGAACTGTGTGTGGCCGAACTTATGACCATCCACCCCACACTCCGGATCCCGCCTCCGCGGGGATTACAATCTTTTCTTACAATTCAAAAAATTCCTGCCCGGTCAGCAGTACACGTACCACAGTGACACAGAGTTGCAAAGAGCATCTATCCCAGGCGGTAGATTTCTAGGATAAAGGGACAGAACAGTAGAACCAAACTCTCGATTCTGATACAGCTTAAGTGAAAAAATTGTGTGTATCTGCTACAACGCTTTCTTCCAATGAAATTGTATTTTCTGTTTGTTGATGACTTAGAGAAACTTACTTTCTCGATGCACCTCGTACCGGCGCACAAGAGGAAACTAGTGGTGCTACATCACATACCTTCTTGCATAATTTCTTCTGAAATGTTTGAAAATTCAAAGAGTTTAGCGAAAACTGGACCTCTGCCATTTTAAAGCGCCCTTTGCTCTATCCTTTGGGGAAAATTAAAGCAAAATTTGAAGCCGTTTTCGAGAAATTTATTAATAAATTACATTAACTTTAAGCAGAACTTAAGCAAAAACTGCTCAATTTTTCAAATAATTGTACGTAACATTTTTTAAAGCTCTAATTTTTTACACAAATTTTATTTAAGAAAAAATCACTTTCATCATTATTGTACTTTTCCAACATTAGTTTTTTGCAATTTTCCGAGAGTTGGCCGGAAATGACTCAGTGACTACTTTTTTATCATTCTCTGATATACGAAGAAAAATCGAGCAAAAATGATGCATTAAAAAACTAATTCTTTAAAAATTGTCTATTTTTCATGCAAAATTAATAAAAAAAATTGATAAAGAAATTGAATCCATTTTTGAGAAAATTTTGAAAATTAAAATGACAATTATCCCTAGAATTCAAAATATCCGCTTCAAACTTGTAGAGTCTCGAGTTCGTCTATATCGATTAGGAAATATCAGTTTTGGAAAAGATTGAACAGTTTGTGCACTAGCATTGACCACAAACGCAGAGACACGTTTTCCGTCAATCAATTTTTCGGTACCAAGGGCCCACAAAACGCGGATTGTGACTACATCCACTTCTTGTTACGAGGACCCGATAATGAATTTTTCTGTCAAAAAATCGCCTATTTCCGCCGCAGCATTACAATACTTTCTCTTTACTATATCAAAATGTAGTAAGGCGAGAAAGTAAAAATTAACAAACATTTCTACAATGCATCGAAATTATACTAGTTTCCATGTAGAAGTTTGTACGAATATTCCAAGTAATCATTGCTTTAAATGTGAAAATAGCATCTTCTTAATATACTAAATTGGTACGTTTCTGACAACTCTTGCCAGGGAGTGGAGGAATCCAAAAATTCAAAAATCTACGAAGGCTGGCAAAGATCTTATTTTGGAACCCTTGATTTAGGTACGTGTTCATTGCAGACCCTTAAAATCAGTGAGCCTTTAATGATCGATTCTTATTGAGAAACAGCCGTTTATTCTCGAATGAGTGGGCAATGAGTGATCATTTACGATATCGCCCGCCCCCATAAGTGTTCTTTATGCAACGCTGACGCGTACTATGATAAACGAAGGCAATGATTTCGTAGAATGCTTTGATTGATTAGTGATTCTGAGCGCGGCAACTGCTAAAATCGCTAGACCCGTAAGTGTAGTTCATGCATTTTTCTCGAGAAGTAGTGGTGATCTTCCGCCTCGGAGGTACGGCACTGACCGAACATTGGCTAAAGGAGCTTCCCTCAAGGCACTAGCTCTAAGATCCCGAGCGTGGCAGTGTAATCCACGTTAGTGTAAGTGTGTGTGCAAGGGGTGAGGATGGGACAAGGAAAAGGAAGGAAAGAATCCGCGTGGTCTGTGGCCCGTTTGTTAGGGTACTGCCCCGTCATTCGCCTAGTATTGATCGGAGAAAACACGGAAAACTACCGATCAAAGCCGCCGACCATTGAATTCTCCTCCAATAATGTTTTGAATTTTATAGGCAACACATCCGTAGTACGAAACGGTACACCAGTAACAAGGATTATAATTATATTGGTTGGGTACAATTACGAACGACCTCGATTGATTGATTGACTTGTGCATGTTTCCAGGGGCGTCAATTGCTATGGTCATTAGTATCGTAAGTGTAGTGCAAGTTTTCTCGCGGAAGGTGGCTGCTTTCTTCTCCCGAAGAATGGTGAGATCCGGAGTCGACCTATACGTCGACTTTACGGGTTTTCCTTCAGCGAGATATCTCCTGAAGGTGGAACATCACCCCAGTCGGACAAGCTCATTTCTGGCTTCTCGAATTGTGTGGTAGTGCAGTGCTTGTAAGTGTAAATGTGTATAAGAGGTGAGGCTATGACAAGGAAAAGGAAGGAAAGATCGCGTGCGGTCTCTAGTCAGTCGGGGTAATGCTATAGAAGATCGGAGAAACCTCTGAAAACTACCGATCAGAGCAGCCGGCTGCTAGACATCGTCTCCAGTCAGCGGCTGAATTGGACCTAGCCCTTGGACTAGTGTCGAAATCCTGCCAGCGTCGGATCGCGAACATTAGAACACCTCGGTCAGAGGTACTCCTGGAAAATTATGCGTTGCGTTGACTAAATTGAAAAGGTTAAAGGCCGGAGGCTCGCCGGAAATGTCACGCCGAAGAAGCGTAGCAAGGCGCAAAGCTTGGTTAGGTTTGATGATACCATGAAATTAGAAATTGACTATTGACATAGTGGAACTCGGAACTACACATCTTTTCTCTCACTATCCTTGAAACCTTTCTATCACGAAGTATGTGTGCTTTGAATTAAGAATAAAAGAGTTTCGTTTATTTTAAACGACAGTGGGGCGACCCATGGTTTCAAGATCGTGGTATTAAAATTTTTAGTTGAAGATTTCAAACTTAAAATTTATTTTTCTCAAGATGTTAATTTAAGAAAGAATCGAAACAGACGCTTAAGAGTTTTTAGGTGGTATAGTTCTCTCACAATTTTAAATCGTTACTCTAATTATACAAATCTAAATAGGTACTACCTTCTTCGCATCTTTCGAGATTGGTCAATAAACGGAATGCAGGAAAATGTGTATTCCACCACAGCACAAACATTGACAAGCAGGGCCTAAAATAACACAATTTTCTCGGAAAAATTTCCCTTAATTTTGATACGCAAGGCGTTAAAATGCAACAAAATGGGATCGAAGGCAAAGCAGAACGTTTGAGAAGGGAGGGAGGGAATACCATTTCGTACCGCCTTTCCCACATAAATACTTGTTAAATAATAATGATTCGTTAAAATATTCGTATTAAAATAAGGTATTCGTATATGGGAAACTTATTTGCAATGAAATTGAATTGAATTGAATTGAATTTGCTTTATTTTACGTGGCGAGACTCAGGCCATGAGGCCTGCTCTTCCGTCTGACCACGCAAGTTTCGTTACCCTCCTTTCACCAATCATGGGAGAAAGAAGGTATTACTTGGGCGACGAAACAGGCGATTTGAATTTAGCTCAGAG
Organism: Teleogryllus oceanicus; assembly: GCA_964035755.1. NCBI lineage: Eukaryota > Metazoa > Arthropoda > Insecta > Orthoptera > Gryllidae > Teleogryllus > Teleogryllus oceanicus. The sequence goes on from CAXIVR010000010.1 coordinate 3,817,466, forward strand.
GCGTCATTTAGGCTTGAGGATCTTTTACATGCAGTAAACGTAGGACAGTAAACGTAAAACATGGGACAGCCGGCTTTACTTCCCCTCCGAAGGAAGGCGTACGAAGGATTTTTTCGCCCTTAAAAATCCACGGCTTTGATCGGGTTTGAACCCGCAAACTTAGGCAGTCCGGTACGCTAACCACTACACCATCGCCACCGCAACTGCGATTAACATGTAATTGTTTTGAATAAATAGAGTACAATGACCAAAAACTTCATATGGAGGGTTTAGCCCCTAGACACGAGCCCATATCTTTGGCTCCATCAATGGTGCGAAATTCATTGGGCCCAGTGTGTGCTTGCGCACATTCCTCACGCACCACTCATCGGCGCCAACGGGTGCAAAGGCCCGTGCGTGGACGCTCAATCTCCCCTGGGGTGCACGGAGCCTCGGGATGGAATTTGGATTTCGGCCAGGCACCCCAACTACGCCGTCAGTCGGCGCCCCCTCCCTATACACCTTTAGCGCCAGGCACCCTTTAACTGTATGGACCACGTGACTAACGACGTTATACTACCGTAAGGAACAAGAGCTTTAGCAAAGCAATATTGCGTTATATAAAACAAAAAAGTATTTTAAGCGTTACAAGTTACGTGTACACAAGTTACGTGTGGAATGTTCAACCACGCACTGGCAATCAAGAAGGGCAACCCAGAGAACATCTTCGAACGAAAGTTGTGATAGAAATATCCAAGAGTCACAATATAATTTGTGACAATTCTTTTCCATCAAACCTCTTTGGTCAGAAGCTTCAGAAACAGGACATCACTGTCATTGGAATTATGCGCGAAGACGAATCATACCGCCAAACTTATCCAGACAAAGGGCATAGAAAGCTACTATTCTACTTTCGGTTTTGCGAATAACGGTTTTGCGAATTGGTGTAGTATGTGCCAAGAAAGAACAAGAGTAGTTCTTCAAAGCATACTTACGCAGATGCAAGAGTCTGTGAGTCTGAAGAAAAGAAACCAGAAACAATAATCAGGTTTAATTCTATTAAAGGAGTAGCTGATACATTATGATTATCAGTTCTTATTCATTGAAAAGAAAAACAAATGTGGTGAGCTCTGTTGTGTTATCTAACAAACTAGATATATCTGGCATCAATTCACATATTTTGTTCACTCATATTCATATTTTGTTTCATTCAGAGGTAAATCCAGATTGAAAAAATGTTATCGCAAAGTAAAATTTTTTATAGAAAAATCTCATGGAAATGTTTTGTAAAGTCGTTATTGAACGTAGAACATACCTGCCACGAATTTCGTTAGCAAGTGAACTCGCATTGAAAACAAGAAATCCGATGAACAATTCACCACTTCAGATTCAGATTTGTTAAATTTTACTCGAAAAAGGGGAAGATGGGATTTGTGTTGCAAAACAGACGACAAAATTGCTTTGCACTGCTCCAAATAAAAACATTTACATGTAAGAATAGTGTCAATCCCATATGTACTACATGTGTGTAATACAATTATGCTATTTTTGATATACATTCATTAATGTACTACAATGCATTTTGTAAAGGGGACCACCTTTTTTACATTATTTCACAGTCTTAAAAATAAAATAAATGCTTATAATTAAAATTTTCATTCATTAATTTAATTTCGTATTCTGTATACTAAATATAATTGATGAAAAAGTAAATAATGTGCAATAGAAGTTATGTGGGTCCATTTGGACCCGAGGTCCTTAAGAAGGAATAAATTTGAGGGCCGTAGCCGGGATAACCTAACACCAAGACATGATTACAACTTCTATTTCCTGAATTTCTTGCCTGTCACATTTCCTATATTTTCCATTAATTTTTGACAGAGTTTTGGAGTTGGTAAGGAATAATTCTAATTGCATCACAAATGAGAATCAGTTTATCACAGTTGGAAAAATGCAACATTTCCTGTTTTTAGATGGCCATTTTGCCGTTTATAAGTTCGCCGTAGAGACTCCTGCAGGGAAGTATGTTTATGAAAGAGTAAGGTCGTACCTTAGGCCTAAAAAAGACGTTTTGACTTCAAGGTTCTTCACGTGACTTAGTGTAAAGCGTCGCTAACTTGCACGTGGTGCTAAAGCTCCCTATTGGTCAAACAGGGGGCGGGACGTATCTCTTTTAAACTTCCTTGTAGAGAAGTGTGGTCGCCACAAAGAATCCGAAATTCAAAACACGTCCGCCCAGAAAAATCTGTGGGGAGCGGGATGAGGATACGAAATGGATGTCCATGTTTTCTAATCATTGATATTTTTATGGAAACATTGACGTGTTCAACATCGATGTGTTAAAGCCGATTTTTTAACATCGATGTTTTGAGCTCGATGTTTTCGTTTTTGATAATTTGTTTGTAATTGAAATATTCTCATAATCACTATTATGTAAAAATTAAAATATAAAATAATATTTGATGGCACCACTGTCAGTTTCGAACTATACGAACGCTGTTTGAACTATCTTCATCCTGAGTCCTTTTTCTTATTATCTCTTACCTTTGCTTTCAGATAAATTTCAATTATAAATTAATACACACGGCAACGATCAAAAATTAAATTTTGTTGCACCTGAGGTTAAAAATAATTAAATCCACATTAAACATCGCTGTTTAAAAACATGGTTTTTTGTGGATGAATTATTAACACCGATATTTAATTCGTAGGATTTTGATCATCGATATATCGTAACAGCGATGATTTGTTATTGACGTCGCATCACCCACCATCCACCTGGGCACCACCGACGAGGGCGTCCCTGAGAAGGCGCGTGGCCGGGAGGCGTGGGCCGTGGGGCGAGGGGCGGAGGGGAGGGAAAGAGGAGCTCGCCGAGGCGGTGGATGGCGGGGAGAGGAGGAGGAGGCGGGGTGTGGCCGGGGGTGGCACAGCAGTTGGCAGCCGCCTCCGCACCCCACGTGCGCGTCCACGCCGCATTCATTTCTCCCGAGCCCCGCCACGCCGCCCTCGCCTGCCCTCAGCTCCTGCTCCCACACCAGCCCCACCCCAAGCTCATCCCTCGGCAACGCCATTCCGATCGCCTTCGCGACACTATTACCCAGTCCTCCCCATCGCCCACGCCTCCCCAAAGCCAAGGCCTCACTTTCGTCCAGACCTCGCCATTGAGCAGGCCTTCCCATCGCCCGCCCCCCCACAACTCAGGCCTCACCATAGCCTACACCTAATCGCCCAAGGCTCTCCAACGGCATGGACACCCAGGCCTTCCCATTGCCCACGCCTCCTCTTCGCCCACGTCTCCCCATCGCCCAGTCCTACCCATCGTTCAGGCTTCCTCATCGCTCAGGCCTCCCCATCATTCCAGCCTCCCCATCGCCAAGGTATCCCTATCTCCCAGCCCTCCTCATCATCCACGCCTTCCCAACGCACCGTGGGTCAGAATCTTAAAAACGTGGCCAAAAAGGGAAAAAAAAGTTTTTAAATTGGTATTTTTGACTATCAGGTTGGCTACAGTAAGGTTGGAACTATTGAATGCCGGGTGTTCGGATGATCAGCTATTCGTTTCGGCCGTTATATTTTAGGCCGAACGTGGCAGTTCTTTGTTAGGGGTGCGTGCTGCAGGTCAGGCTATAAAACAGGCTTGACGTTGAAGCTAAATTTTTGAGACTGGCATTTTGTAGCTCATTTAAAAAGCATATGCATCGTTATTAAATCATTAATTTAACATGTTTTTTTAATTAACAAAATATCGGAAAATGCATGAATATTTTGTAAAATGTGCTTATAAAATCATGGATAAGTTACGAATTCCACGACATTCCCTTTCTTTCAAATTCTGTCCGCAAGAAGCGATATTTTTCTTTGTAAATTGACTTTCAAATCCAGCTACTAGTAACAACTCCGGCTTCGAGCCACGTTTTAACAGTAGCTGCATAATTTTGTTATTAAGACATCTTGATAAATAGCAATAAAATGAATTTATTTTGAACTACATTTAAAAATGTTTAATTATAATCGATGCGTAGAAGCATTGTAAAGAATAATACGTAGAAAAGGACGGAAAGATCACTTTCTCTGTCACAGTGGGATGAATAACTTAGAAAAGGACAGAGGTAGACGCACCGCGACTGGTATTCGTTCTTAAGAAATGACTGGATTCCGGTTTCATATTTTAACTGAATATTTTCGATATTTTTAAATGAAAATCTTCTAGAGATATTTTTAACGCTTTACAAATAAATATTAAACGAATAAATAAATAAATAAATAAAATTAAATAAATAATACATTAATTAATAATTACAATTAGAAATTTCATATATAAATAAATTTCGTAACTTAAATAAATAATAAATGAATAAGTAATAAATAAATAAGTAAATGAGAATTTGTTGTAATTTCAGGTTCATCTGATCCAGGAAATTTCGGAAACGGATTTTCGAGAAAAGACATATTTCTAATAGCAAAAGATTATTTTTCAAACGATTTGCAAGCGGTCATAGAAAATTTGGAAAAGTCGTTGTCAGAAAAGAGTGGACATGCAGTCACGATTCTCGATGATATGAGGCCTACCATTTCGATTCTGTTGACAAAGTTAAAAAGCAAATGTAAAGAAGCTGCTAAGCGCCAAGATTATTTTTTCAAGAAAAACGAATCCTGGTTAAATACAATAGTATATTTTCCGTCAAATCGTCAACGTCAAATCGATGTTGAAAAGTTCCGAGCTTATGCCATAGCAACTGCCAGACACTACGTCAACGAATATTCCTGGTACAAAATGCCAACAGCATTCCATAGGCTCTTGATCCACGGACCAGACATTATTTCTTCGGCCATTTTACCAATCGGTCAACTATCGGAGGATGCTCAAGAATCAACTAATAAATTAATAAAACAATACCGCCAAAGTTTTTCCCGGAAGTTTTCGAGAGTTAAGACTATGGAAGACGTTTTTAGAAGATTATTGGCAACCACGGACCCCTACATTTCGTTTCTACGGAAACCATCTCCAAAGAAACTAAAAATGTGTCCCCTGAAGCTGTTGCTCTCTTAGTTCCTGTGGCAGAAGATTATGGAGATTCTGATACAGATGATGAAGAGGAAGTTTTCGATGATGACGAGCTTCAGTAGCAGAAGAAGAAATAGAAGAATCGATGAAGATGCAGTAACAGAAGAAGAAAGAATAGAATCTGATGAAGGTGAAACAGAAGAAGAAGAAGAAGAAGAAGCAAACGACAACTGATAATTATAAGTACTGTTTGTAATTGTAATGTTTGTAAGTAATTGTAACGTTTTACATCATCCTATATCCTTTATTCGGTTCTTCATCAATTTTTTTCATTTTTTAAGATATTTTCTTCAACTCCTATGTTATTACAATATAAAAAGATCTATGACTGTTTATCCGCCATTTTGGATTCACCATTTTGTATTTTTAACATTTAAAGTCATATTCTTCAAAGTAACTTGAGAATTCCAAATATAATTTTCATATGAATAAAATTAAATTTTACCAATTTTTGGTCGACGCCATTTTGTTTTTCAATTTTTGATATCATATTCCTAATCAGCATCTTCGATAAGTTTTATATACTAACTTTGGTACGAATTTGACAGCTTTTATATTTTGGCCACCTTTTTGGGATTCTGGCCCACTGTGCAACGCCTAGATCTCCCTAAAGGCGCGTCCACACGATGCGTCTTTTCTGTGCGTCACGGGAATAAAATTGCATGCGCAAAGTTGAAAGCGAACGTTCAACACAGCGCACGTGCGCTACCCTGTCCACACGGTGCAACTGTGCGGTGCGTCAGTTCTGTTCTGTACAATGGATCCAGCCATTTGCGCGGCAATTTCGGCAGCTTATTTTATAATAAGTCGGAAAAAGAGAAAAAAGAGGCGCATGTGGATGAGAGAGTACTTCACGCAAGGAAAACACAGCATTATTCGTGATTTGCGAAGCGACCGTGATTTATTTAAAAACTTTACGAGAATGTCTCCTGACGATTTCTCGTTTTTATTGGAACTTTTGTGAGGGGACGTATTTCAAGACAAAATACGGTGATGAGGAGTGCAATACCAGCAGAAATAAGACTAGCAATTACTCTGCGTTACCTTGCTACTGGTGACTCTTACACCAGCCTAAGTTTTATGTTTCATGTTTCGAAACAAAGCATTTCAGAAATAATTCCTGAAACTGCAAGATGCATCAAGGACGTTCTTGGGGACTACGTAAACGTAAGCAGTTTTTTCTGAAACTATTCTTTATCATCTTGCATGTTAAATACATAATCATGATCCAGACTGGATATTATGATGGAAGTGGAGGGTGGTGGTGAGGAGGATTGAGGCACGGAACTAATTGTTATAAATAAATACATATAGGTAGGCTGTTTTTTGTAAAACTTTTCTTTATTATATTACATGTTAAATATATAATCATGATCTGGAATGGTCACAATGGTGGAAGAGGAGGAGGAGGGGGTGAGGAGGAGAAGGATTGGGGCAAGGAAATAATTGGAACTGCAGGATGCGGGGTGGAGGAGGTAGAGGAGGAGGTTGTGGTTTGGGGGACACAAACCATGTTCGCTGCACTTAAATTTTCTTCGCTTAGCTCTATATTTGTAATTGTTTTTAATAGCTCTAATTGTGCTATTTTCCGTAGTCTTTCACTATTTAAATTTTCAATTTTTTGGGCTATTAATTCACCAAAACTGGAATATTCACTCCTTCGTTGCATCACTGAAAATGCCTGATTCATAATTTTGAATGTATGCTCTTCCTTTTCATCATTCGTCCTCTTCTTGGACCTGCGCTGGGGGGTGGGAGTGGATGACTCTATGACAGGGCTTGGTTGACTGTCAGGCGACAGTATGTCTTCTGTCCCATCTGTCGTGTCTTCAGTTTCTAAAACTACCTGCAAAAATTAAGAAAATTTTATTTTTCAGATGCCAGCTAATGAAGAAGAATGCGAAAAAATATCTGAAGATTTCAACAGGAAATGGAATTTCCCCAATTGTATTGGGGCTGTTGATGGAAAGCACGTTACCATACAGTGCCCTGATAACAGTGGAATCACGTTTTTTAATTATAAAGGCCATTTTAGCATTGTCCTCATGGGAGTGGTAGATGCCAATTATTGTTTTACTTACTGCAATGTTGGCTGCCAAGGTAGAATTTCAGATGGTGGGGTTTTTTAAAATACAGAGTTCAGTAGGAAGCTCTTCAGTAATGAATTGAAATTGCCCCAACAAAACCCTTCCAGGGCGAATTACCCCAGTATCCCCTGTTTTGGTAGCAGATGATGCCTTTCCCCTATCCCCAAATATAATGAAGCCATTTAAAGTGGATTTAAATAAAGGGTCTCCCAAGAGAGTATTTAATTATAGGCTTAGCCGAGCACGACGCATTGTCGAAAATTCTTTTGGCTTAATGGCATCGGTATTCAGAGTTTTTAGGAAGCCCATGGAGTTAAAAGTTGAAAATATAATAGATGTTACACTTTGTTGCATTTATCTGCACAATTTTTTAAGAAAAAGTGTCTCATCAAGAAGCAGATATGCTCCTTTCGGTGTTCTTGACTCTGAGGATGTCAATAGCAGAGATATTATATTGGGGTCATGGAGGCAGGTGACAGCCAATGACACTGGTCTGAGACATCTGGTGAATATTGCAAGGAGACCATCAGTCCATGCTACTAATGTTAGAGAGGAATATGTGGAGTATTTCATGTCAGATATGGGATCAGTGCCCTGGCAACATAAATACCTTACCTAAGTTTATGTAAATTGTTTTATTTAATCTTTATAGATCACACACTTGTCAATAAAATGATACTCACCTCCAGAGTTGTTGGATTTATTTCTCCTACAGAATCCTTTGTCACACCAGGACATGACACATCCTTTAAAAACATAAGTGGCTCAAATGCGAACCACTTGGATACATACACATCATTTCCTCCACTCCCACTTCTTCTTTTAGATACTTTGTCAAATTCCTTGCTAAAATAGGAGCGGAGGCTTTTTATTTTATTCTTAATGTTAGGAATTTGACAATTGTACTTGGATGCCAACTGGCTCAATGCATCTGAAACATGATAAATAATATTAATTTTTGAATATGTGAATAATTTGATAATTTTCAGTTTACTTTTACAATCTTACCTCCCCTCAATTGCTTATTGCAATAATCTTTTTTGGTGGAATTCCATAGAACTTCCTTCTCCCTATAATCCTCAATGAACTGAAGGCTAATTTCTTTGCTTTCTAAAACATTTAAAAAAATAATTACATGTTCATTTTTACTAGTTTCAACTATATGACTCAATATTATTGAATGTTGATATTTACCGTAAAAACAAAATAAGAATGCAGAACAACTAAGTCTCCTCTTCTCACTGCAACACCGAACTAAACATGGAAATAACCACATGTTCATTTTTACTAGTTTCCATAGCTTCTTAAATAAATATGTATTGAAAATTGATATTAAACTCTGCACATTCTGTTAAAATATTATTATTAAAATTTATATTACCGTAAATATATAATAAAAGAATAATCTGCACTAAATTCGCAAATACGGACACCAGGACACCACACAGAAGGACTCGCACAACTACTCAAAGAACTCTGCACGGCTCTGTATTCCGGATGACTTCGCTATGAAATACGCATTCTTTGGAGAAAGCGCACGAGAAAGACGAACGAGATTCCCGTCAGCTCTGGGAATGCTTGCGCTATTGCATGCGTCTATCGTTTTGACGAAAGACGCATGCCCGAAACGCAGCTACGTGCGCTAGACGCATGCGTTGGACGCATGCGCAAAATTGAACGAAAAGACGCATCGTGTGGACGCGCCTTAACGCCCACGCCTCCCCATCGCCAAGGCCTCCCCATCTCCCGGACCTCCCCATCGCCTACGCCTCCCTCATCGCCCACGCCTCCCTAAAGTCCAGGCCTCCCCATCACCCAAGTCTCCTCATAACCCCTCCCCTTCTCACCCCACCCCATCCCGCCTCTCTATCGTCCAGACCTCCCCATGACCCAGGAGGCTCTATTGTCCTCTCTATTGTCTCCTCATCGCCCAAATCAAGCTCATCACTCACTCCAGTCCCACCGCCTATGGATCTCTAAAGGATTCATTCACTAACACTCATGACATTAAACTGGCACGACATTAAACTTTGAAGGTAACCCCTACGCATAACCACAATACTCGTTATCAATCGGTAGAGGCATTATTTTTACTTTCTCGCTACCGCTAAGGCAGTAGAAAATTATATAATGCTTCTCGAAAAAAGGGCGAATTTTCGGCAGAAAATCTCTTATTACAGGGCCATGGTAATGAAAAAGGGGATAAATGCAGTTGCTAAATTTCGAAACTAAAATACTCTGACTCGTGGTGTAGCCAGAATCCGTGTTTTGTGAGTCCATGATACTAAATGACGGCAAAACGTCTGCATCCCTTTGTCCTTCTGTCCGTCCGTCTGTTATGTAAACAACCCTAGCAGCTAAACCGTTCAGCCGATTTTTTCCAAAATTGTTAATCCCCAATATATTAGTCTATTTTCTGGGTCCTTTGAATTTGAAACCGAAATTTTAATATTGATGAGTACTTTACATGAAGCCTCTGGGACACTTTCAAAATTTTCTGCCCCAAAAAAGGCTTCATCGCATTTTATTAAATTTTGCTGTTGGATAGTGTGAATAATGTTTAAGAGAATGGTGCAGGTCTCATTTTCGTTGAAAATGGAATTTTAGAAGGAAGAGAATAGGACAAAATAAATTAATGTACGAGAGCTGCCTTTTTTTGAAACCTCCATGCTGACGTCGATTGTAACGGTAAAGCCCTCGCGAAATCAACTGCGTACCCAAGACTTCGACATAACTAAATTACATTTTCTAGACTGCCTCGAACACATAATGTTGACTTCATATTTCGCAGAAATCAACAATTGTTTTAATTGAAAGAAACTTAACTCTGTATTTTCATGTGTTTTTCATGTCATAAATGATGTGTTAGTAGGGTAGAAGGTGGATTATTACAATAATATGTTACTATTAGCAATAATACGAAAAAATGTACTGTTGTAGTTTTCTTAGCGTGATACCAGGCAATAGCGTTGCATCTTCTTGTAAATTATTTTCCATGTCCATTATGCTATATTGCTCCATAAAAATGCTGTGTCATCAAACTGCTGTGGACTTATTAAATTAAAAATGTGCAAGGAACGTATTGTAATAATGTCAAGATGCAAGTAGTGCCATGCAATGCAATGAAATTAGTGGTAACTGTACGAGCACTTACTTAATTAGTAGTAAAATTTCGAATGGCGTTTATTTCTAGATACATGCTGCAATAGTATTTAATATAATAATTTAAATAAGACAATATAGTTGTTGTCTATTGTTTCTTGGAAGATACATAACACTGCCATTCAAACGCTTTACTTCCATAGTTGTTATCCACAAAAGTATTTACTTTTGCAACAAATCGCCATATTACTCTTTATTTGATAACGTATGAGATACTGCATGAACCAGACTAAAATTCGTTCATCACAGTACGAGCATAATCAGGAGTAGTTCAAAATCAGAGGTGGACACAGAAATTTCAGTTCTGACTTCCCCTTAAACATTTTCGAACTATTTTTTTAAAATATTAACTGGAAATAAAAATACGTGAACTCCTTTTGATGTGATGAAAATACATGTTTTAATGACTTTTCAACGCGATTGGGGAGGGTAACGGCACCTTTGTCTCCCCTAGCTAATGAACATAACACTGCAAGGCTTGTATCACGTCCGCCTTCGTCGCGCATTCGCCTCCTGGAGACCCAGAGCAGTAAACCATTCACTCTGTTAGTCTCACTGACCTCATTACCCTGACGCGGCGCGGCGCCTGGGCAGCTTGTGACCTCGCCCCCTGCTGCTTCAAACACCTCCGCGCTCTCCTTCCCTCCTCCTTTCACTCTGCGAACAGCCGATGCACTTGGACGCTCCGTCCCCTGCGGCGCCTTCTCCTCCACCCTTCGCTGCGGCATCTCCATCAGCCGCTCCGGGCCTTTTCTTAACGGCGCGAGACTGTCGCAATATAAACTACTGGTATTTCAAAATGACACAGGCTTTCTCGTGCTATTTAGTTTTCTTATTCTTCAGTCTGGAATTTTACTTTTGTAACGTTAATACGTTAAGGGGTACACAGAGCGACCGGCGGGGCGTCACAAGGTCGCTGCGTTAAGGGATTAGATGCCAGGGGCCAGGCAGGATGTGAGAACAATGAGGCAGCTGGCAGAAGCGGAGACATGCCGAGGTATTTTGAGAATTCTAAGAGCTAGGGAAATGGATGTCCAGAATGCCTGGCAACGCGACTAGCGCGGGCCGTGTGCAAAACCCAGTGACGTTTCAGGTCACGTGGGTGGGAGCTATATAAGAGCGAAAGCAGAGCGCGGGGGCGGGGTTTGTCGAGCTGAGTGGAACCCTCGTGCGAACGCACAAAACTTGCGCCCAGGGCGGTGAGGAGCCTACCTAGGCTCGTACGGCAACCCACGTGTTGGGACGCCGTTGTGGACACTATTTCCACGGGTGACCTAGGTCGCCGGAGCTGAATGCTGTGTGCATAAGGCTCGCTGAGGAGTGGCGCGGGCCACGAGTCAGACATTTAATTTTTAAGGATCGCTCCTGCGATCAGGGGTGTAAACGTCTACCAGAGCTAAGAGTAACTTTAATTATTTACTGTATATATTGTGAATAAACCTATACATATTTATCATTGAAGCTCGTGTCTGTGATTACTGTGTATTCCCACGATGTCACACTTTCTTGCCCTTACTTCATAAGGAGAGAAAGAATTGTCATGCACAGGAACACGACACATTTTGTAACGCGAAACAAGAAAGGTACATCATGTAATATGTGTGTGTGTGTGTGTGTGTGTATAACCAAAATGACGAACCATTTTTATTATGGAAATGTCATTTTTATATGACATAGAATATAGGGATGTCAATAGACGATCGCGAGGGGGTCGCTATGTGACAAATAAACAACCGGCGTTAAGGATCGTTTTCGTTAGGTTGAAATGAGAGAGCAGAGGCGGAATAAGCATTGTTTTGAGAGGCAAAAAGAAAAGAAATAAAATTCGGATGCTTCCGCGTTTTTAGAAGAATATTCAATTCGCTAGAGCAACGCGGTGATGAGCGGGTTGGCTCTTTATATATTTTACTAGATCGAGGAAAGACTGTAATGGACAGTTGTATAAAGTTAACTACCGTTTCTTATATTAGGATAGAGCGTTCTTGTAAGAAGAAAAATATGTATCTAGGCGACCACCCGAAACGTTAGTGAGGGAAGTCACGGATTAAAATAGTATCGCCGGGAGAATTTGGAACCAGACACGGACATTAGGCGAGGACTTTATCCAGAAGCAAGATTCTGCTGCCTCGACGGAGAACGTTCTACGGGGCGTCATCGAACGAAGAAGTGGAGCGCGGGAAGATCCACGAGTAAATAAAAAGGTTTTATAACTATTGTAATATAGAGAAAACTCATCAAGACCAAAGATGAAATCATTTTGATTGTCAATATAATAAATTCAAATTTGTTCAGTTGAAAGAAAGCTGATTATTGTTGTCCGTTACGTGCAATTCAGCATTTATATAAGATTTTCAGATTCCTCGCCACTCCGTATGGAAGTCAGATTGAATAATTGGTTGCAGAGTAAATAGTAACAGTTATAAACTTAAAATCCCAATTAACTGGGGTAGCACAAAATAATTTTGGAAGGAGAGATATTCAAATTACGTAGGAATCATTAGGTTTCAAGCGTAACCTTTTCGTGGCGCCCAAATTACATTTATCAGTAATAATTATGTTTCAAAATGTCCCTCCAAGTAGGGCTTGTTTTTAAATAGAAAGACGGGGCTTGTTTCAAATTGGCACCAGTCAACGTCGATTAATGCTACTTGGAATACACACATTGTTATTCGGGAGCTCCCTCCTTATACATTAATAATATATCAATATTCTGTCTCCTTCTGTTTTATTCTCAGTACTACGTTTGCCCCACCACTAAGCAATGACAATACACTCGCCCCTCATTCAACATCTATAATCAGTTATCATTATTCCCTCTTCCCATTCTACGCACGTTAACGCGTGTATGACTGCAATAGTTCAGTTCACCTCTCACATGTATTACGAACTTCGTTACTTATCTGTTATTCTTTCACTCCCGCCGTGGGAACAGCGCCGTCACTGCAAATGTCCTTGAAGCCGCCGGTCCGGGGTGGTCGCTCGTCGCCGTCGTGGCCGCCTTTTTCCCCTCGCTGCCGCCGTGCGTTATCCAGTGTTCTCTCCTTGATCATTCACTTACGTAATATGGATACGAATTCTCTCTTCTCATGGCGATTCACTGGTTTGGGATCGTTATTTTCACCACGCGGTACTAATTTACGGTCCGCATACATCACCACACCACGTGCTTTCACTCTACCTTATAATTTCCGTCCATTGGCGTTCTGAACACAATGACGTCCAATCTTGTATTATTGTCCGATATTCCGGGCGTTCGTCTATGCATGTAATAGTATATCCACACACCTCTAGTCCTTGATGCTTCTCGATTTCACCATCTCACCTTACCAGCGTTACACAGCACATACACATCACTCGCCATCATTCCCTCCTCTTTTCTAACTGCGTTCCACCGGCCGTGACTCGTTCTTGGCCGTTCCCGGAATTCCAATTCGAATTAGGCGCGTGGAAGAGGCCGCAAATCGTTCTACGTGAGGAACAATATATATATATATATATATATATATATATATATATATATATATATATATATATTATTCGCTAGCACGTAGTATAGCTAGAATATATGTTTTGCGAATGCTTAATACAGAATAATAGATTGACGGCAATACGTCTGTCTGTCTGTCTATGTTAGGGTCTAAACCTTTCAGCCGATTTTCTCCAAAATTGATATTCTCCCCACGATCAGTGGTAACATAGCTTTGGGATTTTCAAACGGATGTTTTGATTTTTGATTTTACGTGAAGCTTTAAAAACATTTTCAAAACTTTCTCAATAATGGTTCCTAATTTTTTAATTAACCTTTGTCCTCTGATAGCGTAAAAATGTTTAAGAGTCGGGTCTGATTTTCATTGAAATCCCTAATTTTTCGAAAAGTGCAATTTTTTTCGGTGTCCTCCTACAAATACAATATTAAAAATAAAAAGATTTATCCTAAATTAAATCTATTCTTCGGAGACAGATCTTGAAATAAGTTCATATACAATTTTTCGAAAATATGAGCAGTTTACGAATATTTTTGCGTGAAATACAGGCAATTTTAATTTTTTTAATCATTTTTTTCTCAAAAAGGCTTAAAATTTTGTCTTTGAATTTTCTCCTTGTATCAATGGTCTGCTAGTCCCATTTCCGCGAACTCTTCCTAGTTTCGAAAATTGCAAAAAGGTTAACTCTTCAAAACTACAAAAGGGAAGATACAGATTTTTTCCTTAAATAAAATCTATTCTAAAAATTTTGCTCTTTAAAAATATCATGAAATATCTTTTTAAAACAACGAGTATTTTTTCTAGTTAAAATTAATGTAAATTATCAAAAGAACATTTTCTAAAAAAACTTCCAATTTTGTTCTGAAATTTTTTCATGAACGGTTAAAAGAATGGCGTAGATCTCAATTTGGTTGCTTTCTGAATTATAGAAACTGCGTGTTGGAAAAAGTGGGTTGAGACTATAAGATTTTTAAGCGTCGACTCGAGTTCGGGAGTTAGAACGTTTCCATTGCTTAGAGGTAAGGCATATCGCGCGTTAACGCAGAGGATCTGAGTTCTAGTCCTGGTAGGAAAAAACACTTACTGGTTGAATGTTCATGTAGTTGTATACTACAGCGCAGCAATTATTAATAACGCCCGAAAATATGTGCTGTTCTAACGGTACTAGTTGTTTTGCCGCACCGTCTTCTCGACTGCCTTCTACTGTATCATGGGTTGTGGCGTTTTTCCTTCCACCCACCCACCCCCAGCGAAATATTACCTCCGCCCGGAAATCTCTTCTCGACGGATCTCCCGACCTGTGTGGTAGTCAAATGCACCACACAAAATGGTTTTTCAATTAGTAACATTCACACTGCTCAAGAAAAACAAATAAAATACTCTCGTAGAATACTGCAATAAATTAAATATTTTAACAAAACCGTTTTCACTAATACTACAATAAAATAGTGTAAAATTTATACAGCACAACAGTTCGTCACTCGCCAAAAACATTTTTAAAATCCTGCAGTTCCACTATTCAATGTTCGAATATCAAATGTTTTAATATGGGGCGGGTTCTTTGTCGGATCCTTGCTGTCGCATGACGTCAGCTGTGTCGTTAGCAGAGAAGCACTGAGTGTGGGAACTCAACCAGTGCACCCAGTGCAAGGTTATGCGGAGTAACAAAATCAAATACGTGCATTTTGAGTAAAGCGTCGAAAAACTAAGTTTTTTTTAAAATTTTACACCAGCTGCTTTGTTTTTTTATCAATTTCTGCGCTTATATAATAGCTATTACCATACCTAGAAATATTATGAGTGATATTATGAGTTTATTACTGCCGAGGTCAAAAGTTAAAAATCGAGGCGGAGTGTATCAGAGCCGAGATTTTTAACTTGGACAAGGCAGTAATAACACTAACATTTCGTGGCATGTTGAGCATTTTATCGGTCACCATAAAATCTCGCGAATTATGCGAAAATTTACATTAGTGAGACAGTAAACACATGAATTCTGTTTGCTGCGACACGTCAGTACAATAGTGTAGGGTGTTGCTTGCGATGTATTTATATTAACAATATTCGTAAACTGTGGTTCAAGAAAGACGGATGCAAATAATTCTCCTGAACCTAAACATATCTAAAGAAGCGACGTTCGATTAGGAAATTGGCACGTTGACTTCCAGTGGCAGCACCTTCACATTGTCAGTAAATACGATTAGCGGAGCAGAGTCTCATTTGTTGAAATATGAGAAAAATGAAGTTAATTTACATAATATACATTTTTTTTCTAATTGTTCTATTAAGAATATTATAATTAAGAATAATTATTCCCCAAACCAATGTGAATTACTTCTGAATTGTTTGCCATGTTTTTTCCTTAACAAACATTTGACTTTGGATGAATCGATGGTTGTTTACGTTGCTGAGGATGTTAAAACCCGTTGCTGAGGATGTTAAATTTCTTCTATTAAGAATATTATAATTAAGAATAATTATTCTCCAAACCAATGTAAATTGCTTCTGAATTGTTTGAAACTGATATGATTTTTTTGCCATGTTTTTTCCTTAACAAACACTGGACTTGCGATAAATAGATGGTTGTTTGCGTTGCTAAGGATGTTAAAATCCGTTGCTGAGGATGATAAAATTCTCTGGATCTGGTATCGACCTAAATATCGTCTTGCGAGGTTCTCGGCCTCCAAGAATAGCCTCCAGTGGCATACCTCCCCGTTTGGTAAGAACTCTAAGCTCCTGACATGTGAGTAGTGTGTGTGTGTGTGTGTGTGTGTGTGTGTGTGTGTGTGTAGGCGTGAGAGGGGACAATGATGAGAAAGGAAAGATCGGTCACGCCGATTAGGATAATGCTCCTGCATTCATCTAGCATTCATTGGAGAAACAATGAACCACTACTGAGCAGAAAGGCCGGCCGCTAGAATTCAACCTAGCTATTTAGTTGTCGAAAAACCGTCGGAATTCAAACCTTAGAACCTCCCGATCAGAGTCGGCAGAACTAGCAGCAATGCTAGCTCTGAGGTAAACTCAGACGGTAGAATCGTCGAAGAGGAAATGGATTAGTATATTATATATTAGAAGTACGCCATGTCTCGGAAATATGACGGATTTCTCAAGTGATGTTCTGATGAACAAGAGGTTGCGGTAAAGTTAGAAAATTACACAAATCTTTGGAATTGCTATGCGTACTCTGAGAGCGAAAGAAAGGAATTTTTCATGGTATTAAAAGTAAAATTATTTATAGTACGTTTTGCCTGAAATGTCTCGACCTAAATAAGGTGACCATCAAACTTTTTCATAGGAATCAAAACAAATCCTGTGGAAATCAACTAGGATATCAGTAAAAAATGTTGTTGCGTCTGTCTTTTAATATTGGATGATTTGGAAAATTGTATAACATCCCTTTCTAATTCAAAAATAATTATTTAGATGTTACGGACGCTGAGAGGCATACAAAACTATTGCTACTTGTCTCAGAAACATATTTTACTCATTTACTGTTTGTTGCTCCCACAGTTCACGACTCTGCCACATCCATCTCCGTTTGCACTTCATCTGACAAATTCTCATTGCCTAACAGAAAGCTCAGAAGATTGATGGTATAGGGCGCACAATTTTCTGCAAACGCTTTTGTATCTGACAACGTGATTTATATTATATACAAACTCCTACCAATTGTTGCAAAACACGAACACATTTAATAGCTTGTTAAGCGATTTTTTTATTAATGAAGTCATGTCTTTCGAGGTTTATAACAAATTATATGATAACGGAAGGTAAAGTCACCTAGCGCTTTGTCATCTAAGGATCCACAAAATGATCTACAAATGTATATTTTCATACTTGTTCAAAATATGATCTTTATTCACAATGGAAAACACAATTAGAACACAGTTTTTTTATAAGATGAGGCAGAAAATAAAATATTTCCGTTACAGAATATTTTATTTTCAGATTAGGGTTATTTTTGTACTCAGCAACTTTCGTGTCAGCAAGGTATTCATTACCAAATAAAGTGATATTTGTATGAAATGGAGAGCTGGTTTTAGATTCGTGCCTGGACTACATCAACCGGTCGTTCTTAAAGCTGACCTCAATCGTACACGTACACCACCTGCTAGCGACAGAAGTGGAAGGTTAATAATATTCACATCCACTTCAGGCAGAAATATTTTGCTGACTTCGCCATTCGTACACACAAACATACACACAAACACACACACACACACCCACACACACACAAACACACACACACACACAATTATCGGTGTTTGCGGAAATTTCAACGTTTTCAAAACACGTTTTTATGGTTTATTGCTTATGTTTCTGTAGAGTCTGTTTGTAAGACAACAGGGAATAAATAAATAATACACGTAAAGGTAATATTTGTTCTTTTTTCACATTGCTATACATCAACATTTTAGGCAGCCGTTTAAATTATCATATTACAAGGTTAAAAATCACAGTCAAAAGACTGTGATTTTTAACCAATATAATAATTCAAATCTAATAATATTATAATTCAAATCTTCAGTTAAAATTTACAATGATGACATGTTCACAGTGACGGTTAACATTGTAACATAATTGAAATGTTTGTCTAAAATATTGAGGTACACCAGAGCGAAAAAAAAATTAAAGAGACAGACTCATAATAACGAAAATAAGGTCTTATTCAGTAACATGAGATATCATTGAATCATAATAACAAATCTTTACAAATTGTTGGTATTATATCTAAAACAATTGGTATATATTGGTCTGTAGTATTTTTAACTGAATAATTCAGTATTTTTATTATGATAATTAGATTTGAAAACCGACCTGTCTTCGAATTAATTTGCTTCTGAATTTATTTATTGATTTTTTTATGGTTTTCTAGTTCATTGCTGTGTGTTTACGGACCTCAAACAAAACACGTAACGGTATTGTTACTACCCTTGCGGTTCTTTCTGATTCTTTATGCCCTCAGGCCTTTTGAATACTTTATTGCCCGCTCTAATACCAACATAACACATACAACATTTTTATGAATTCTGTTTATTTAAGTTACGATGCAATCAAATACAATAAACAAATAATATAATTCTCAAATAAGTAAAATAACTTATTATAATCCTAATTTTGCTTAATTGATATGAAAATTGTAATATTGGAATGTTCCCGTGAATATACAATTGTCACCAGTCACTCATATTTTACTGTTACGTATCACATTTTTTTAGAGGCATAGTATGTGCGTCTTGAGAAGCAGTACTACTCGTAGAAATATGATAAGGCACATTGGCTAACATCTTGAAATGTTAGTTGTTTGTGTTGTGATATATTCTAAATAAGTTTTGGCAATAGAAGCAAATAACCTAAAAGTACCGTTTCATCAACGCAATTTACACTGTCAAATACAACAACTATAACTCTCAAATACACCACAAACATTTTCATATATTTTTCGAGATTTTACTGGAAACCACTGTCCGTAGTTTTGTTAGCTTTTGCGAAAATTTCCGCAGGAATTTCACACTATTCTTTCATTTTGAACGAAAAAATCAGTCCAATAACGATTATACAATAGTAATTAGATACACACTCTGTTTCGTTTATCTTGATAAATGACTATTAAAAAAACATCTTTTCATTTTAGACGTAAGAAAAATTATAAAATGTTTGGAATTGTCGCTTAATTAAGCAACAAACTAGTAAACCATAAAGTTTTGTATGCACCACGGGCGTTACTAGATGTTTTTGCCCCTCATGCTACTTTCAATCACCCTTGGGGCAGAAAAATCTACTTAACGCCCTTGATACATAAATAACTATTATGTATACTTTTTTCAAAGTAATCGTTAGAGATAAAATATTTTTCAGAGAGGAGAAATTTTGAAAAGAAGAGAGGAGAAATTATGTTAAGTTCAACCGAGGAGCCTCCAATTGTAGATGAGAAGAATTCGGGCGGAAAAAGAGGAGGAAATATTTGAAAATGCCCGTAATGGGAAAATTGTGTTGGACTTCACAAGGTAATTCTTTATTGCATGACTTCCAGGAAATGTACTCCTGGCAAAGAAGACCTCGTAAACAATTCTCGGCTTTTGCAGATTTATTGTGAGAAATGTACATCAACATCCGGTTGTAGTGAGGACACTTTATTTATAGGCGGATCTCTATCCCTCTCGGGTGTCCGTACTCCGTGCCAATGACTGCAGGAACTTATACCCACGCGACAGTTATACAACTGGAGTCAGTGTGCACAGTGGCGTAGCTAGGTTCTCGAATGACCCCGTGCAGAATATTCAAATGGGGCTCCTACCGACGATTGAATCAGATTTAACACAATCAGGGGTTACAGATCTAATGAAGTAGGCTAGGAAAGAATTACAATAACGAGTGGTGCTACATCACATATTTTCTCGGACTATTCATAATCATTCCGAAATATTATACTTCATAAGTGCAAACTCATGAATTTTTTATATTTTTACGCATAGAGACTCGAACTCAACTCCTCCGAGTTAACTCGCCGTGTGCCTTACCGCTACACAAAGCAGTCACACTGACGGACGAACTCGGGTCGACGCTTAAAAATCTAATTGTGTCAACCTAATATTTCCAAAATACAGAGAGATCAATGAAAATGAGAATCTTTCAAGCGTCGGACTTGCTGTGAATAACCCCATCGCTCAACAACAACGTCCAGTATAATATCTGTTATTTGCTGTAGATTCTTGAAATAATTTTACCCATATTCATTTGGAGCAATAAATACTTAATTGTATATTCTGGATACGAGTAATTTGTTACAGAAATTTTTATCGCGAGATATCTTCAAACTATTGTTGAACAGCTTCATTGAGTGTGTACGACAGCAGAGCGGTCAGCCAATGCGAGTCAGTGGATGAGTTAATGCGTATTGGGCGTCCTCTACTTAATTGGGCCAGTAAGTGAAGTGCATGTAATATCCCGGAGGAGACGGTGTCCTTCTCCCATTGGAAAGATAGATCCGGCGCCTACCTACACGTGGTCTTTCTCCCTCCAGGAGTCTCTTCCAGCACCTCCTCAGCCGAGACTAGCTCTAAGCTGTCGACTGGTTTCCTCTCATGTGTGGTAGTGCAGTGCATGCCAGTGTAAGGGGAGAGCGGGGACTAGTTTGGATGAAACGAAAACTCCAGTGGTTAAATAGCCGCGAAATAACAACGCGTACAAGTTTGCACGAAATGAACATCCGTATTCCCTTCCCCGGACTTTGAGATGTTGACTGCAGGTTCCGGGTTATACGCCTTTCAACGTCTCGCTCATGTTCGCGTGCAGCCAAAGAATTGTCAACGCCTGTATTTTAGAATATGAGGTAGCGACGTGGAGTGAACCAACATGTTGCGGTACACGCGCGGATAATTCTCTCGTATCTGATTTGCAGTTAGAGCAAGAGAATTGTGATGCGATTAAGATTCATGAGAGCACTTATGTAAATGGAACATATGCATATTACCTTTTACTAGTGAAACCTAACTTAAGCAATCATCAACACATCTGGCAAATTTTGGCCGTTTGTACAGGTCATAATAATAATAATAATAATAATAATAATAATAATAATAATACGAGTAATAATAATAACAATAACAATACTACTACTACTGCTACTGCTACTGCTACTGCTACTGCTACTGCTACTGCTACTGCTACTGCTAATAATAATAATTATTATTATTGTTGTTATTATAATTATAATAAAGTTTGTAACTATAAAGGAAGCGTAAATCAAAGCAATTTGTGCTAATTGATATGAAATAAAGTATGTTATATTTAGCATTTTTAATTACCATGACCGTAAATGATTAAACAAGATATTTAGGAACTCTTGCCTCCTCTCGGCTAATATCGAAACACATCATTGACTTCTCTTAGTCGAGAAACTCTTTTTGCATCCTTAGCGAATCTAACAAGCAAACTAGAATTAACAATCCAATTTACACCTTATATCAGGGGCGGGTGACGAAGGAGTTAGCGAATGACCTTCGGAGTAGATTCGCACACGCGGCGTCTTTGGCAAGTCTTTAACGGAGTCTCTTAGCAGTGAAGCACGAGTTAGAAAACCATAGAAATGCTGTGCAATGGACAAAGCAAACGTTTTGTTGCCACATTCAAAGCTATTTATTAAAAGTATCTATTGGTACCTGAAACAGAAATTAACCCCCCTGCGAGATTAGCTACTCTGGATGTTGGTGTTCGAAGTTATCTGACAATGCGTTCTGCCGCATGTAGATAATTTAATCAACAGTAAAATACACACAATTTTCTTTCTTTTAATTGTATATAATACAGTTCAAAATCGTTTCAGATGGTCGTTAAATTAAGGCGATCTACGAAATGTGCCTGGCAGTTAGCTTCATAATTAGGTGTTTGCTGAAAAGAGGGAACACTACTTTATGGAAAAAGCAATATATTCCGTGAAAAGAATTAAGTAGATTCCAGTTTGAGTAGTTTTCCGATTTCGGTTTTATATTTAAATAGCGAATTTTTCATTGTAACGTAAAAATGTTACTATTGGCATAAATCGCCACTGCTTTGTGCTGAAATATGACTTATCTTTGTGAATCATGGATATTATCACAGGTTTATTAAAAAACTATAGAAAATAATGAGAAGAATTTAAGAACCATTTGAAGAGAGACATCACATGGTAAAATCCCCAAAATGATAAATTAACCAGAAGATCTGAAATAAATATTGCATTAAATTCATCATATCTCAGAGATTAAAATAGTTTGTAAACATCACATACAGAAAATTGTCTGTCGTTCATTTCAATTCAGTTTCAATGTATTGGGCCACAAGATTTTGACAGACAGCTTATATACAAAAATCCTTTTTATATACATATACAGAGTTTGCTTTGAAATTTTGGAGCGACGTTTCGGGAGACTCATTTTTCTCCATCCTAAGGAACTGTGTAACAGAGAAAAAATTATGATGTATTACTGAACAACATTAAAAAAAAAAAAAAAAAAAAAATTTCAAAGAAAAACATATAGCAATCGATATAGTATAAAATAGAGACTCATCATAAACAAACAAAACATGAAAATGAAACCAAAGTAATAAAAATATTTGCAACAGGGCGTGCAAACGCACGTCTGGCATGGCAGATACAATATGCTTAGAACCCAATATAATGAATTGATATCAGCTGACCGTTGTGAAGTGTTTCAAGAAAAAGGGGGAGACTTCAAATACGTTACAAAAATATAATATACAAATACTAAATGGGTTAACAAATGGATACAAAGAAATATTTTTATAATAAATAACGAATTTCACTCAATTATTTACAAACACAGGAAATTACAGCCTTGGCAAGCAACCATACATAAATATTATTTGCTTGGAAAATTCCATAGGACAGAGTCATAAACATATGTGAAAGTATTATATTCCACCTGTGTATTGAAACTATCTGATGTTTTTATATGAAGAGTTTCCAGCACCAATCTAGAAAAACAATTACGTTCCGACTCCAATATTTTAACATCTGTAATATCCATGGAATGTTCACTATCCGGTGTGTAATAATTGAATTTGTCTATCCGAGATTTCATTAAGATTACGCGTATGCTCAGACACACGTATTTTCAGCTTCCTCTTATTTTTCCCAATGTAAGATTTAGACCATTGTTGACAATTTCTCCTATAAACAATGTTCTGAAGGTCAAATTTATTTCTTCGGTCTTTTAAGTTAACAACAATACTCTTCTTATTGCATATTCTGTTCATCAACTTCATATCAAATTTAAGGGAAAAAGGGCAAACAAATGTATTTATTTATTTCATTAGAGATATCCTCACAAAATTCAGAGTTATTACTCTGATTCTGGATGTTAATAGCTTTTAACCTCTGGTTAATCAACTTATTAATAAATTTATTAGGTTAATTATTCAACCTCAGGAATTCCGAAATTTTGTATAAATTAGACAAATTGAAAGGGGGAGATGACAATTATCAATTATTGGCCCTATCAATTAAATTCATTGCTATATATTTTTTCGTAGATAGTGGATGACACGATAAAAGTTCAAGGTAATTCCTACGAATATAGGTTTGATGTACCAATATATAAGCTGTATGTCAAAATCGTGTGGCCAAATACATAGAAACTAAAATAGTTTGTCCACGTTTATATTAGAAAGTTCAATTAAAAAATAATTAAGGAAATACATAAATGGGAAGAAATGGGCATTCCCTATGGGAATGCCAAAAACAGAAGAGCCCTGAAGGAAGAATATCCATATATTATTTAATGGACATAATAAAAAAAACAATGGAAGAAAATTGTTTGTAAGTTCGGAAGTTTCATTCAAAGCAATTTGTAGCGCCTTAGAAGAACCGCACTTTTTGCACTACACGAATAAAATGGGCTTGTTGATGCAGCATCATATGCCCTTGTTACACATTCGTTAAGGATACAATGGCTTTGAAATTACAAACACTAAAAAAACAACAAAGACTAAACACATTTGATCAGTAGAGTTCGCAAGTCACCAACAGTGTAAAGTCGATTAGTTGCTGGTTTGATCGTCTTTCTTTACTCTTGCGGATCCTGGCGCCACTACCTTTCTTGCTGCTGTTTGACTCCGACAGGAGAGCAAAAATCATTGCGCTTTCACTTGCACAATGATTTTGAATGTGGCAGTTTGCAGAAGGCGTCAAGCGAAGGGGCGGCATTTCTTCCGAGAAACTTTCTCGAAGGGGCGCCGAATCTGCGTTCCGCGAATGGGAGAGTTGCTTGGCAGGTTCAAGAGCGGAGGCGGATGTGATAGCGGAGGCGGTGTAAGAGGATGCTGATGTTGATGCTGTGACGTCAATGACATTCGTGGAATCAAGATTTTACAGGACAACACGTTAGAAAATAAAGTTCAATTAAGGTTGGTGATTTTTCTGTTACAATATGAAAATAATATAATATTTTTGTATCAGAATTTGGGTATGTGTGTGTGTGAATGTGTGTGTGGGCGTGTGTGTGTCCGTTCTAATTTTGTTGCGTCCACTCCTTGACGCAACGTGTCTCCAAGCCCCCTTAAGGGGCGTTGAGCGCTTTTGCCCTTGGGAGTAATCCTCCATTAATGAGCATTATTATTTTTTAATATTAGTCCAGTCTCGTCACGTCGCAGTCAGTCAGTGCCTTTTATCCCTTCGGCCAGGGGCTCGACGCCGTTAGATCCCGGGGTTCCTGGCCGGTCACCCAACCACGAACCCGCGAGTCTCGAATGAGCTTAACCTTCGTGACTTCACGGAGCGTAGTAAACGAATTCGGCTAGCGCCGTCGGTAATCAGTACTAGCATTGTTGTTTGTTTTCATTTCATATCCCTGATAATATTATGTTCCACGAAACTTCACACTGAAATATATTTGACTAGCGTAGCCCGTGCGTGAACTCTCGTGTGTTAATCCCCATCCTCTTCCCTATCCTTCCATTTCCATATTGAGGGGGTTAACGAAAGTTGTTAATGGAACGTTTTTATTTGTTTAAAAATGAATAAATGTAGCTTTCAATGTACTTACAGAATATAAAAAATAAAAATAATACCATTGATACTTGAAAGAAATTTACAACAAAAGTTTATTGTTTTATAGAGAAATGTTCTTAAAACAATTCGCACTTCCTTAAAAACAACATTTGAAGTATTTATACCATCTTCCTTGACAGTTCGCTTTTCGCTTTCCTCGATCGTCACAAAATATTAGAAAAGCTTTTTACTCTTGAGAGAGCAACGTAACGTTGTCCGTGCGAAAATACAGGATCGGGCAAGTTCAACCCTAAACTTTGCAACATTTGAAACTAAAATTGCAAACCAATGAAGTATCGAGAAGCGCTGAATCAGCAGAAATGTAAGAGAATGTCCAAGAAGATGTCATTCTGTAGATTTCGGAGTGAAAAACGCTTCTTTGAGACCTACAGCTTCAATATTCCAAGTTTTAAGACCCTAGAATACTTCATTTCCGAGTTATATTACTATAGATTGTAACAAAGCTGCCCGAGTATTGGGGATTGTATTTGACATGAATATTTATATGCATTTTTTTAACAATTCCTGTATATTTTTAAAGTTAAAGTGCAATTATGCACGTTTCCATGAAATTCTCTTTCTCTAGAAACATCATTTATAAAGATGGGGAAGTAAGAGCCGCAAAACTCATTTATACTTCTGAATAATATAGTGTAACGAGTTGAAATTAGGAGCTATATTTCGTCCATGTTTGTCGTCAAGATAATATACATACACGGCCTACTGGAATAAAACTCCAGATTGACAATGTCATAGAGACTGCTGACTTCAGAAGACGGACGGAAATCAACAACCATCAAACCAAAGAAAATATACGTTCTTCAGTGATAACGAATAATTAATAGAACACTTCAGTCAGAGTGGTGAAGTTCGATGGAGAATTTAGTGTAAGAAATGCAATGTCATATTGGCAGTGTATTTGATTGAGGACAGTATTACGAAAAAAATAAATGAACTAGAATATTTGGGAGAGTGGATATTGTGAATTGATTATTTGGATTTCTCTATTATTCTTATTTCTAATGTTTTTATTAATGGAAAAGTAATGACCATCTCAGTAGGAGAGGATTATTCAGTCTACTTTGAGAAAATCAATAACTTTATTCTCATATCGAGCGGAGATAATAAACACAATTTAATTTAAGAGAGGGACATCCGAGCTTTGCGATGTGGAAAATAATAAAGAAAATACAAAGGTTTTTCAGTCTTCGCGTTTGAAACTTGTGTGTATTGTACTTATTACAGTGATTCAGAAGAATTTGGTCTGTCACCGTTGTTGTACTTTGTATGAGATGTTTCGTTTAGTTAGTTGATTGTGGAGATTGATAAAAACATTTATCGTTAGAATGTTCAATTTATCGTTAGAATTTTATCGTACAAGGAGTCACGCTTTATTCCTTTATGCATGTGGCTATTACTATACTTCGATATTTCTATAGTGGCCGGTGACATTATGTCATTGTTACTCCTCCTGCCTTATAAAATGAATCTTTTTAATTAATTCGCAAACGACCTTCTCAACGGGGTTCTTGGCCTCAGAAATGTGCTTGTCACTGTTTAAAACATTCATTTTATAAGGTAGGAGATGTAACAATGACCTAACGTCACCGGCCTCTATAGAAAAATCGAAGTATACACATGTGACAAGCCTGGCAAATAGCCAATTGTTAGTTTGTGATTGCGAGAATCCTAAGTCCTACAACAACGGGTTCACTACAACGTAAGTGATACCTTCTTTTAAGGAAAGAAAGCAATTTACTAACTGGAATTGCAAAAGCAAATTCGTATGTTGGAAAAGTTCCTCCTAACAATAAAAAGATGGTGGATGTTAAGAAAATTATGAAGTAATAAAAATTCCCACAGTATTGAAGTGAGATTTAAAAGTTTGCGTAGACCCCAGAATTAATCGCAAAGGAACTGGAGGAACATTTTTTATAATTAAGAAATAATAATTCATTTACAATACAATCATTTTTTGAATATTTGTTTTAAATATTTTTAGACTCTTCGGTTCAGGTATATCATATTTTTAATGTTTTCTGTACTTGTAGTATTTTTCGCGAGGACACGCGTCAACAGAGTTGCTCATTAGTCCCGTAAGTGTGGTGCATGTTTTCCCTCGGGAGATGGCGTTGATATTCCCCTGGTGGATGGCGAGATCCGCCACCGACCTATCGCCGGCTAGCAGAGTTTCTACTCTACTGGGGCGGTGCCCCGCTCGTGGGAGAGTCCTGGTTGGAGAGTCCCGCCGGTGGGAGAGACCCCTAACCAGGACTCTCCCATCAGCGGGGCACCGCCCCAGCCGGGACAAGCTCTAAACTCCCGACCAGTCTCCCGGAATATGTGGTAGTGTAGTGCATGTGTGTGTAAGGGAGAGGATAGGACAAGGAAGAGGAAGGAAAGTTCGCGCGCGGTCCGTGGCCGGTTTCTTAGGGTACAGCTCCAGAATTCGCCTGGTGTTGATTGGAGAAACCACGGAAAACTACTGATCAGAGCAGCCAGCCTGTAGAATTCTCATCCAGACAGCGACTGAATTCGCCCTAGCTGAAAAGCTAGTGTCGAAAATCCTGACGCCGCGACCCCGCGGCACGCCGTCGGGACTGGAATCTAGGAACCTTCCGCTCAGAGGCGCTACAGTGACATAAGTTGATGCACTGAACTACCGCTCCCGGTAGTTCTATGTTGACGATATTTCTATAGTGCTACTATTGATATTTTTATAGTACTACTATGTTGACGAAGATGACCTCTTTTATTTCTTCGCTTGTAGTGTTCACAGACGGACAGACAGACCGACGAACGGACGTTTTGCTGTCAATTGTTTTTTCGTCATTAAGGACCCATGAAACAGGGATTATGGCTACACACGTATTCAAGGATTTTTTCCTTAACTTAGCAACTGTATTTATCCACTGTTTCGTTATCAGGGCAATGAATTTTTTCTACTGAAAATCTGCCGAATTTTCGCGCAGCAATACATAATTTACTCTATACTACGTATATTACTCCGTATCTACGTACGTATACGAGAAAGTAAAAAATAGATCCTAATTGAATTTATAACAGGATATTATTTTTTGCTTCTCCTTAAAATATTATAAAGGTGTACTAATCCCGTTTCAGTAATCAATGATTCAATTCACAAATCATTTATAGAATATTTTTATCTCCTCAATTGTACTTTAACAGAGGTCGATTCACCATAAGGGTGAATATAACGAAGTAAATGATCATGAGTTATGATGGAATGTGGTGTGGAAAACGGGCGATATCGAACAAAACCTGCCGTGAACCACACCAAGCATTTGTGGTAGAATGTACGGGATTCCAAGCACAGACAGGTGAAGGATGAACTCTAACAGAAGTTGCTCCACGCGAGGGCACAAGATTAATAAGAAAGAAGCTTGCAGACCTTAAAATTAAAAGTATAAACTATCTACTACAGTTTAAAGATGACACAAAGGAACATCTTGGGATCTGGAAACTCAAGAGGAAAAACATTGAGTCACTTAATATTTCGTCAAAACGATGATCAGTGTTCAAATTCAAAACCGCAAGTGATTTGGAGACGAAGAAAATTGGATATCACGGAATTGAGATAATTGAAATACGAGAATTCCATATTTTATTGCTACAGCGTAATTAGCCAGAAGAATTCTGCATAGATATTCGTCGGAAAACTGTAATTGAGTAAAAACTGCACTAGACTTTTAGTTTCCTGTAAATCATGTATCGAAACTAATCTGTATCAATCAAACATGATTTTCAATATTATTGTGGTAGCCATATTTTCCTTCGCATTTGAAACCTAAATGAAATATTGAATCAAATCACCTGTTGCGAACAATACCGCTTTGTGTCAAAATCAAATAGGTTAAATTGCAGCTTTCCGAAGTTAGGAAAGCACGTTTTTTAAGTTATCTTTCATACATTTATAGGAATTGTAATTTCACACGAAAGAAATAACACTTAAAAATACCTTAAAGAGGAAAAAAAGGTCAGTTGTAATGTGCATAATCCAACATAAGTCTTCACATTTGAACAACTACATTATGAACCTCCTCACTTACTGCGGTTTCTCCGATGCTTGAAGTAATTTTGAAAATATTTTCGTATTTATTAATTTGATATTTTTCAATTATATTAGGTGGATACAACAAATCACCAACCCACCAACAGAGCGAGACGCTTCGAATGACACCTCGCTTACCCCAAACGATGGTCTGGGAAGAGGTCCAACTGTGAGTGATGGATGAACGAACATGCAGGTGACCCGATTATTAGAAAGTAAATACAGAGCTATATATCTAACATTTTCAATAAAAACTTGTTAATTCTTTGTAAACATTTATTTCACACATACATATCATATGATTATTTCAATTTTAGTTCTTCTTACTCAATTTTTAGAGTCGGACGACTGCCCATACGAGTGCTGCCTATGCCTGCGAGCGAGTGAGCTTCACTCTGCCGGCGAGTAACGGACACTCGCGGGGCGGCGCGGGGGAGAGGAGCCAAAGGCAGATCCATGCTTCAGAAAGCGCGCTAATGGAAACGAGCTAATGAAAACACCCATTAACAACAGCCTCCATAAATGAAGTAGAACGCAGGCACGTCGTTAAGCCTCGCAGCAGCCTATTTTGTACCAAACTAATTCCCATGTAACATTTCCTGAGAGTATATAAATGTTTTAAATGTTGAGGCAGCGATTCTTAACCTCTTAGTCAACGCGGAGACATTGATCTCGCTTTTTAATCGACTTCTAATAAGGAGGAGGTTGTCAATTCTACCCGTAGATATTGCCAGCATACTAATAAAACTCACTAAGTTATTATTTATGTTTCTAAGTTATTCTCATCACGCATAATTTGCCATTAGTCCCAATAAAATGTCCATCAAGATTTGGTTATGTTTCCGTGAGGTAGAGTGAGGCACGTAAAATCATAACACGTTAGAGCGTTTCCTAAGTTAAACTCTGATTTTAACTTTTGCAGAAGGGTTGTTCTACAAAGCAAAATTACCACACTAGTTCCTGAAATTTCCAGTTTTGCTGGTTTTCCATTTGAAAAGAAAAATACTTTGATACTAATACACAAGTCATAATAAGTAGCTGAACCATTAAGATGACATCTAACAAAAGGAAAAGTTATAGAAATGTTACTATAACTTTGTTCAACTACGAAGATTCGGTATACGACATTCGAAATCGTTCTTTCATTCGTTGTTTCATGCAATTCTACAAAACTGATGCTGTGAGAGTTGTTTATTATTTCTGAAACAAAGGAGATTATTCTTTGTAAACACGGAGTTAAACATGTTCCTAGAAACGTAATTGAAATGATCTATAATTAAGAAGATTTCTACATGTATGTTGTAGTGGATTTATTGTAGTACATAATGTTATCCTCGTTAAATTAAAAATAAACGTGGTGCATCACATAATTACTGAAATATTTTTGTAAAGCAACGTATGTGTCAGACGAGTGCTGGACATTGCGTTCTTACATACGCATTCATCGTTAAATTTAAAAAGAATCTTCATATTTAAAAAACACCCCCATCTTGGCTTACATGATGCAAGGATATCCTTGTATCGTGTATTCCGCTCACGCACTTGCGCTGATGACAAAACGGCGACTGTTTTCAATAAATCGATTGCAACTCGCAAAACGAAACTGCAATTGAATTGATGAGTCCGAAAACAAGTCATCTCCATAGAAATAATTTTACAATAGAGAAGAAAAAAAATCAGTACTCATGTGACATACAGGGCTTTTTAAATTTTAAAATTATATTATAGGTATTTACAAAATATTCCATCACTATTATGTAATAATAACACTTATTGTTTGTTTTTTAAATAAAATTTAATTTGGAAAAAAACTTAAAATATACTGTATATTACATTAAATAAGTGAAAATATTAATATTTTTTCATTTATATATTAAAATAAAGACTTCATTTAAGTCTCAGGACATGAATATTTGTGTGACTGGAATAGTATCAATAATTAACACAAGTTAAAGTTATATGATAGAAAACTAGATTCAGAAATCCTCTTCTGGATGATGGTCACCTGTACAAGGCCACATATAAATTTCTTCATAGAATGACGAGAACTAATTTGGAATGTATTGCAGAACTTTTTTATGTCCGCAATGTTTTTTTGTTATTTATGACAACTTTTCCAGAATATGCTTCCTTAACTGGTAGTATAGGCACTTCAGGGTACATTTTTTGTAGTACATAGCAAATATAAATTTACATACACCATCAATGGAACGAGATATTTCAGCTTCATCATGTGTCAAACTTTTGTAAGTAAAACTTATATAATTTGATATCTGAATTGCTGTTCCTCATTTCTTGTTTTCAATAGGGGCATTTTGATATCAGAGAATTTTGCAGGTTATTCAGAGAACTTGTCATCTCCACGATGTTCTCTGGCATGTTCTTGAACTCAGCAGAGATTTCCCTGCTAAGTAGTACATTATGCATCCAGTAGGAATATATGACATGTTTCCCGTCTAAACAGTGTGCCTACATTTGTGGAGCTGGAAAATGAACGAATCTCAGTTTGGTAAAAGAAATGGAGATGACTGTTTTTCGGAGACATCGATCCAATTGTTTTGTAGTTGGATTTCAAATCGAAGAAATAAACAAAAGACCGCAGGTGACCATTAATTTTATAATTTTATTATATTATTAAAATTTGGTATTTTTTATTGTTTAGTAAAAATAATAAGAGCAAGTGAAAACACATCTATTACACCACCTTTAATTTAAAGAAAATAAATCACGAAATTCAGTTGAGTAGAAAATTCAAATTTCTTTCTAAATGAAAGCCCTTTGTGTTTTTAAATATATAGATTATAATTTAAACTACAAATTTTTTATGAACATTGTAAGTATTGATAGGCAAAACTACCTTTAAATTTATTTTCAATGTTTGGTTCAAATTACGAAATAGAATAACAAATGAAGTGTTAGGTGAAATTCTTTTAATTCTTTCCCTTTTTCCCAATAGCTCATTTTGGAATTATTTAAATTTAAAACGTTTTGGAGGAAATCGTCTTTTTCGTAGAAGAATGATTTACCACGCGGACAATGTACAGAAAATTGTATGTCCTATGCAAGACTTAGGGTTTCTCAAAAACTGGAGTTACGTGGGAGTTTTATTCCTTTTACTTTTTTCATCCATGCAAACATCAGCGTTTGGGGTCGCTTTGATAGTCGGCAATACGGATTGTCGGTATATTGAAAGGTTTTTTACTACGGGCTTTAGATGGTAAATTTTATGTTCATGGATTTATTTATTTCAACACTGTAATGTTGTCATAGGCAAATTTCATTCTCGTGTGTAAATGTTATATTTCATTTTATAGCATGTTTACTTAAACATGGCAGATGAGAGCCGATCCCCATCAGTAGACGAATGAAAGATGGATTTTTAATGAAATTTAAGTCTCGAAGGCAAAAGAATTAGTCGAGTGGATAGTACGACAAATAATACATGTTCAAGATAGCCTTATTCTCTTCGATATTCGTGTTCCTCGTTGGTCCGTTATTTCTGAAACGCGCATATTGCGAGGATGTTCATTCGACACCTGCCTTAGTCACGCTACTGGAATTTTCCCCTTCATTGTCGCCCTACGGCGATTTCTGGTCTGGTTCCTTTCCAACACCTCGAGATGACGCTCTTCCCCCTTTTACTGAGGTCTTGCCCGCTCTAGGGAATGAGTAAGTATGTGTTTAACTATGACCTAACAACTACTAAGGTCATTAGTCCCGTTCGTGTAGTGAATGTTATATTTTGGGAGGCAGAAGTGTTTCTTCCCTGCTGAAACGTGAGATCCAGCGCCGGCCTGCACGTTGACTTCCCTGTGTCCTCCTCAAGGTTTCTCTCCCGCGGAGCACAGCTCCAGCTGGGACTAGCGCTAAACTCCCAATGGTCTCATTGTAAGTGGGACTGCAGTGTACGAGTAAGGGGAGAGGAGGAGACAAGGGTGTGGAAGGAAAAATCGCGCGTGGTCCGTGGCCCATTTGTTATGGATAGATATATTTGATCTACTTAAGGTTTAACACCCGCTGATAGATTTCTAAGAAATATTACAATGTACATAAAATGAATATTTTTATATTAAAGCACATTAACATAGGAATCCAACTTGAAGCCCTACAGAATGGCACAGACTTTCTCGGAGCAAATTTTTCTAATTCCCTTGGTGTGGACTGACTTTAAGGTCTTGCTCCATTCTCTGGCCAGCGCCATCTATGGTCGCCCTTGGTTTTTTTTACATTTTCTCAACTTTCGGTTTCGTAATAGTAGAACCGAAATATTACTTCAAGAATATTAAAGAAGAGTAAAACCTCGTCTTAAATAGAAATTTTCATTGAAAATTTGGAGCCGTTTTTAAGAAAATGGCATTAAGCATTACTTAAATGGAAATTTGAAGCTCCTTTCCGCAGAAAATTATTGAGTTTTCGAAAAAACTTCATTTAAAGATATTTGAAGTACATCCACTCACAAATGCAATAATATATACAAATAGATGCAAATGTGCACGGCGATTAATGCAATTGATGGAAATTAACGGCGTGAGACATATTTAAAAAAATTACATTTGTGTAATTTTTGAAAAAAATAAAAGAATACACCAGAATGAATTTTATGTCATCTTAAACAGTGTAATTTTCAATATCCGTACACAAATTTTCTAGAAACAATTTGGAGCCATTTTGAGAAAATGGCATTTGAGCATTTCTGAATATGCGGTTTTTGAGCTCGTTTTAACAGAAAAGTGTTAAATTTTCGAGAAAACTGTCTAACATTATTTAAAGCACATGTAATTATAATTAAAACAACGGGGAGAAATTGCTTCTATTGTAAACATTACTGTCAAGTCAAAAAAATTACATTTTTGTAATTTTTCAAAAAACAAAACAATAGAGTTGGCGATTAT
Organism: Teleogryllus oceanicus; assembly: GCA_964035755.1. Lineage (NCBI taxonomy): Eukaryota > Metazoa > Arthropoda > Insecta > Orthoptera > Gryllidae > Teleogryllus > Teleogryllus oceanicus. Next base: position 3,851,765 of record CAXIVR010000010.1, read on the forward strand.
GTCATCGTTGAGATGTCATCGGAGCCGTTTTTGAGAAAATCTTGTTTTTGTAATTTTTTAAAATTGCAAATATTGCACGGAAATACTAAAATTTTCAAAAACATCTACATGACCTTAATGAAAAAACTACTTATGGACAACAGATTTTTATTTGAAGGAAAAATTTCTATCTTCAATTTTGTAGTTGTAGTAAGACGCCGAAAAAATAAAACTGTTGCAATTTTCGAAACTTCGGAGTTAACCGTGGAAATGGAACCTACGCCATCTTTAGAAGTGTATTATACTCTATTCTCGCAAGAAATTTAAAGAAAAAAATTGAAGCCGTTTTTGAGAAAATTTTGAAAACGTCCGGGGGGTCCCCAAATTTTAAAGAATACTTTTCAAAATCTCAAAGCTTCAACTAGAGATAGATTGACGAGGGATCCTTCAATTTGGAAAAGATCGGATCGTAGGAATGATTTAGGCGCTAGTAGTGTTCACAGACGGACGGACACAAAGATGGACGGACGTTTTGCTTTCAATTGGTTTTTCGGCACCAAGTACCCTCAAAATAGGGATTCTGGCTACACCACGTTTTAGAGGATTTTTCCTCTTAATTTAGGAACTGGATTTATCCACTTTCTTGTATTCAGAGCCCAGCAATGAATTTTTTTCTGTCGAAAATTCGCCGTTATTTCGCGCATCATTGCATAACTTTCTTTATACTACGTATATTACGCGCTATATACGGTACGTATACGAGAAAGTAAAAACAAAACAAAATTACGCAAGGCGCGCAACACAAAGACAGTTCATATATACTTTACATCACTAATTTTTGCGTACAGCTTTAGCTACTTTATAGTATAACTATGACATAGCCCAGTGTTTATCGAAGATACCATGAAAACCAACAAATCAGAACAACCGGCCGCTGGAATTCTCTGCCAAACAGTTGATGAATTCGACCTAGGTATGTAGATAGCGTAAACCATCCGCATTGATAAGACTGGAAAGCTAAGTCCTCACGGTCAGCATCGCTGCAGAGGCAGCAATATTATAATATCTGAGCTATCTCAGAGGGTCATTTGTTTTAAAGCATATTGCTTCAGTAATTAGCTAGCTGTGCTATTTGTGTTAAACACATATGAACATTTCAGTACTCAAATACAAGTTTCACAAATAATGTCGTATCGTGTTTCTAGCCCACACGTTCGCCACCTGACAGAACAATCTGTGTCTCTGTGAAGGCAGTGAGGAATATGAATGAAGGTAGTGAGTGGCAAGAAGGGGGAGGGGGAGCGAGACGTGTTCGTGCCCCTTCCCGTGCGTGCCCAGCGCCTTCCGGGCACGCGTTGGCCGCGAGGCGCGTGCGCGGGGCTCATGTAAACACGCGCGCCCGCGTGGCCCCTCTGGCAGAGGACGAAAGTAGAATCCTCGCCTGAGAAGGAGGCGACGGCGGCGGCGGAAGAGACAGAGACGGAGGAGACGATGGTGAATGAGGCGACGACGAAGATATAGGAGGTAGGGGCGACAGAGATATATGAGATGGAGAAGAAAATGGCGACGGCAGAGGCAACTACGATGAAGGCGGAGCAGAGGGCGCCGGAGGAGAACAGTGGTAGAGACGGTGGAGATAGAGGAGATGGAAGCGAAGGCGAGAGTCGGCGATGGAGGCGGCAGCGTTGGAGGAGAAGGCGATAATGACACAGGTGACCAAGGCGCTGAATGAAACGGTAGCGATGGAGACGGACGTCACAGTCATGACGGCAGAGCTAAAAACAGCAGAGGCGCGGACGGCGATGTTGGTATGTTTTCCGAAGACTATGGCTTAGTCAGGAAGGCGGTGATGCTGGGTGAAAAGATGTAGGAATTAGTGATGGACGCTGAAGCAGATAAAGACGCGATGAAGGAGGAAAGGGTCGAGTTGCAGTCAGGAAATGGTTGAAGCTCTGGTGAGAGTGCGAAGGCGATATTGGAAGGCACCGCAAAGGCAAAGCGAGGCGAAGGGTTGATGAGGTGGCGAAAGCTGGACGGTGGTGGAGGCGACAGCGCGCGGGACGGCGCCCTTTCGGGGCCGCCCCCCCCCACAATCGCCCCCAAGGCCCGCCCGTGAGACGCATCCGGGGGGGGGGGGCGGTGCGTGCTGGCGCGGTGCGTGGGGCAGCGAAAGTGGCGGGCGGCGACGCACCCGGCCCTCCCCGCCACCCTGCCACTGCCCGCCGCCCGCGGGCGGGAGGGCGGCGAGCAGAGCGAGCGAGCGAGCGCGCGAGCGTGCGCGGCGTGGGGAGCGCGGCTGTAGCGGTATCGTGGTCAACTTATCGTGTGAACCGACGCGTGACACCGATCTCCCACCCCCGGCGCGCCAGCCGCCGCCGCCGCCTCTTCGCCCGCGCCGCCGCCGGGCTAACGGGACCGCCCGCTGACCCAGTAACAGCGCGTCTGCGACGGCGGCGGTGGCGGCGGCGGCGGCGGCCGAGGCGACGGGCGTTCAGTTGGCATTGGGCTGCCTCCAGCGCCGCACCGCGCCTGCCGCCTCCTCATTGCGCACCCCGCTCATCTACCCTCTTCGGCCGCTTCTCTCGCCGTGACGCTGCCGTCTCCGACGTCGTCGTCGACGACGACGCCGCCACAGCCGCGGCCGGCATGTCGCCGGCCCTCCGCTGCGCCGTCCGCACCGCCTCCAGCACGACCGGCAGCGGGTGATCGTCCGCGCCGCGCCATGGCATCGCTTCTGTGCTTGGTGGTGAGTGGTCGTCCCTGCGGCCGCGGGGCTTGTCGCTTGTACGCGCGTTGGAGTCACCACGCTCGCTCCGAGCGGCCCGGCGCGCAGCCGCCGGCTTGACCCACATCGCCGCCCGCGGAGAAACGACGACGCGAAAACAAGGCCTACTTCTGGCCGCGGGTGATCCACTTGCCGCCTTGGGTGGGTGCTGGCGCCCCTCGCCAACTCCCGGCCCCTCCCCCGACCGCCCTCCGCACGCGCGCGAGATGAGCTACTTGCTCAGGGGGAGGGAATGGGGTGGGGCGGTTCGCATGAGCGTGTGCTTTGGGAGCGGCGCTGATGATGCTCCGTGCAGGCCAACACCTGCGGGGGGAGAGTGATCCGTTCACGATGAGGCTATGTTTCGATAAGAACGAACGGTGGTAAAAGATGCAAGTTTCATTTGATTGACTCAATGTTGATGAGGCGTGAGACTACTGGAAGGATATCGAGTAGAATATGTGACTTGCAAATTTTAATACTAACATGAGATACGTATTTTAACATGAGAAAGTCCTAGGATGCGAAACTGATGTGGTGTTTGCCTATTAAAATAGATCATTAGCAGAGACCAGAACTGACTGCGTGGAAGATAAGAGATTAGATACTTTTAAGGTACATTGGTTGGAAGATTTTTTTAACAAAGTGAGAGAATGAGGAAATCAAAGAATGCGCTTCAGTTTCAGGGAAATGTGTATTCGAATTTGAGCCAAATAGACTTGTTAGGATGTCTGTCCGGCAGGTTAAATGCGAAATTCACCAGGTAGTATCCTTCATACGGTTTAGAATTGAATAAGATAGATTCGGCAATCGTTCGCCTTGTTTGGGTGTTTGTTCGACTTACACGATGTATTCTTCATTATGATAGCTGTACCAAATATTTTTTTATAGCCGCATATATAAATTGGTGAGGCATTTTGGCGAGTAGGTGAACATGAAGATATTCATTGATGACTGCTCCACTATTGTGGAACGAGAGAGACAGAGGACAGCGGGACAATCTCGAGAAAGCAGCTTTATCTACCACAAATTTCACAAGCAGCTGGGATGTGAACCCAGGACCCACTGGTAGAGGGGCCTGACCCTTCCTCCAAGGTTCTTCCTCGCCGCTCAGTTGACAGGGCTACAAGAAGTTGAGAAGGTGATGGAACGAACTGAAACGGCGGAAAGCGGTCCCGTCCTCCCGCGCACCTGCTCGCTCGCGCGCCGTCACCTTCGATCTCGGCGCCCGCGCCCGCGCCCGCGCCCCCGCCCACAGAGACAGCGGGCGCCGCCGCCGCCGCCCTCCCCAGTCGAGGTTCCCTCGGTCGACGCCCCAAGGCCGGCGACAACTGCCGCATAAGCGATTGGCATTGACAGTCAACACTTCCACCTCTCGGGTCGACGCACTTCGCACTTCAGATGCTGAGTCAGCAAATTTTACTTAATTTTATCAATTTCGTGGTCACAGCTGAGATATGGTAATAAATCAACTGAATGAACCATAATGTGAAGGTTTTAATATTTTTTATTAAAATACTTCCAAAACATGTTTTTAGGAACTATTCTCCTACCTTCAGATGATCCAAATATTTTCGTTCAAACATACAAAAATACACAACTCTTGAGTGGGCGTTTAGCTTTGTCAGAAGAACTCCCTGTTGTTCGCACATTACTGCTGCCTATAGGCGAATATGTTTATTTACACTAACCTTCGTGGAGGGCGCTGAAATTTTATAGTAATCTACAATAAAATGGATGAATTAAAATAAATAATGTACAAAATAAATGTTTTAATGTTTTTTCTAAACGACCTTTCTCGATTCATTAATTGTTCATAACGTGGTATTTTATGGCAAATGACTTCGTTTTCTGTGTGAATAATGAAATAACGAATGACGAATTTGTCACGTGAAGTTTGAATCTGATGGTAAATAATTTTCATCGCCCGTATTAACTACAGAGGAAATGTGTCCAATCAAAAGCAAGGTCTGAGAGACAAATGATACATGAATATGTCACGTTACTCAATCAAATTATAGTACACTTGATATTTCGTATTCGTAGCTCATGAACTGGATATGATTAAACAACTTCCTGTGATCACTGGTTAGACAAGAACTCGCAGATATATTCAATGTCTTTACATTTAATCCAATTCAATATCTTCTGAATTTAATATTTTTTTTTACTTTTGATGTACTTAATTATATCAAAATCTTTCTTAACGTCGCTCATTCGGCAACACTTATTCGTGCAAAAAAGTTCAAAATCATTATAAACCAGTTGCATAATATACAATTATTAAAGCATTATTATCAGAACACGATTTCGAAAACCGTTTTCCCATCTTCAGTGCATCTAAGAAGAGTGAATTAAAGCACATATGTGCTGAGCGGGCGTTTAACATTGACCATCAAAACTTCGAGTGACTTACACTTTTCGGGTTGACGTCCTTCAGTTACCTTGAGTCAGACAGTTGTATTTATAATTTTCATTACTTAACGGGAAAAATAACAAAATAATTTAGCAAGTTGAGCTGATCCAATGTAAATAAGAAACCTTTGTTTAGTATATGACTTAGTGTAGGTATCACCGAATTTTGAAAATGTGCACACAATTCACTTTCCCCATAGCACGTAATAAGCAGTTTTAACTGTTTTTAACGTAAAATAAATAAATAAATAAAAGGGACAAATTAGGCATTTATTCATTATTACATCTTCTCCACTTCCGACATAGTAAGATCTAGAATAACCCGTTACAAAAACTTGTACAGAGGGTTCCCAGGAAGCGGGAGGTGAATTTCAGAAAAAGCAAGAATAGAGGAGTTCCAACCTCTTCTAACTCTACGTGTACCTGCAGTACTCATGGTGAAAAAAGGAAATAAAAAGTATGACTATCATAGTAATGTATGTTACAGTAAAGCAAGGTCTTGTCCACAAATGAAAGAGCTTATACCTTAAGCACTTTTAGGGCACCATAAAAGCAGCCGAAATGGCTAAATTTTAGGAGTGAAAAAATCAATTTACTCTTATATAGTTATTAATATTAGTCTTATATAGTTTTACTCTATCTTGCATCTTTATCTTCCCTACTCTACCCTACTCTTCTGAATGTTTGACATTTTAACGTTTACAACAAATTAACTTACTGATCGAAACAATTATTCCTTTACTCTGTTTTGCATTTAGAGCTTTTAGAAAAAAGAAGTTTTTATCTATGTATTTCTGCATGCACCTTTCCAGGAATATACGATTATCTAACAATTATTTTGCCATAAGAAGTTTGTGTTGTTCAATTTTATTTTACATTTTAATTTTAATGTAAGAAAGATTTGAAATACCAGAGAATCGTATAAGGTTTGAATTCTAGAAAGATTATAATGCGTTCTACCGATAACATCATCAACGCCCCTCAAATTCATCAAAATGTATCTCAATAATGTAGTACTTCCTTACTTTTATTATCACAACGCGTCGGGAACAGTTACGAAAGTGACGTTACATAACAGGATCATGCAGTTCAACAACGGCCATTGGTTAGGAGGTTTAAAAAAGACGCACAGTGTCCACTCCCTTCGATCAGTGAAAGAAAGTGTCAGCCTGGGAGTTCGCTTGCGCGTGGCGCCACGTGAGGCCGTGTGCAGGCGCTGGCCGGTCCGTGCCTGTCCGCGCACGCTCGCAAAACACCCACGGGCAGGAAGTTCCGGGATTGGCGGTGATCTTGCAGGCAGCTCATAAACAAAAAAGGTTTCAGAAAGACGTTGTAGTACTTACATCTAATTTGCATGTTATTTATTTGAGTACATTGACGATTATCGCAATTCTTTTTTTTTAGATAATAACGTATATAATAACTAGTAGGACATCCGTCAAAATTGGATGGTAACTGAGAAAAAAATCACAGAGTTGACCGTTTTGTAAACCAAGTATTTTAAATAACTTGATTGTCTTCCAACCCCTATTGTTTTTGTCCCAAACATAACGAACCGATATAAGATAATAAATGACAATACTTTAAGGTTCAATATATTTGTTTAAATTAAACGAGCATTGAGTCACTAGCATTTAACTGTTCTTTAAGCTATAGCTCAGGAGCATTGTCTTCAATAAAATACACAAAAAGGAAATGAAGCGGATTCGCTTAACACGGACGCTTAGCAAAGCTGGCACTCACGTACTCGGTATTTAGAAAAATAGAGATTTTATCGTGAATAAGATATCCATTTTCTGTTGTAATTTGCATGTTTGAACAGTAATGATCTATGTAAACATTACTATAACCTCACACCCACAGACTTGCAGACGCTTTTGAGACGAGACATCCATCTAGTGGTGCACCTCGCATAGCAAAACAGTGAACAAATAACGGCAGATAAGGATTTATTCCATTAATTTAATGATTTTATTAAAATTTAGTGTTTATACTATAAAACCAGTAAAAACAGCAGGTTATAACACATCTGGATCGCATATCTTTTATTAAAATTAAAATCACGAAATTGGGTTAGGTAGGAAGCGCAAATTGCTTTCCAAATGAAAACCCTTAGTGTTTTCAATATAAAGATATCGAGAGATTTTATTTTCCACCTAGAGAAAGTCCACCAAACTAGTGGATAAAAATGATAAAGATAAAATAATTATCAGATGATTCATTCTCAAATAACTTCTAGTTCTAGAAGTTCTAGAAACCCAAACGATGTTTATCACTTAGTACGCACAAAACTGTCTACAATAGGGTTAATTAACATAGGATTAATACAAATTACATATTCACTTCCGTGCTTGCTTACTTTTATAAAGTAAAATTTTGAAGTTAATTGATGTTAGGTTATTAATATATATATATATATATATATATATATATATATATATATATATATATTGTGACGTCATGGGATTAGATAACCCCATAACGCCACCATCTGCTACGAAAAGAAGCCCACGAACAGAGAGGAGTAGGGTACGCGGTGGAGCGATTGCTTGTCAACGCGCCATCTACCAACAGCTTTTCGAACTCTGACGCCCTAACTAGCGAATAATGTTTTTCCGGGAGGTCACGAAAAGAGGAGAATATTCACCCCTCCAAAAATTTCCATAGTACCAGGCGCAAGTACCATAAGTTTCGCGGCGCGCCTCGGAGGAGCTCTCTATGATTGCAGCAGCGACGGCTACTAGACTGAGTTATGAAGGCGTTTGTAACTTGATAGCATATGAGTTTATGTTAGTTAAAAGTTAGCTTGAGAAGCGTGTCAACGAAAGTGTTGTAATTGAGAAGTGGAGTGCACGAACATTCTTCTTATTAACATTCACAATATTTGAGAGAGCAAGTGAAGTGATTGTTTGACTTCGAAATAATTTCAAATTTGTAAAATTCGCGCAGAAGGGCATTAGCTAAATCCAGCATCTCATATCGCACGCCGATACCGCACACGCACAAAGTGTGAAAAATGAAGTTATAACTCGATTCAATTAATTAATAAAAATAATTGATTATACGTTAAACAATTCACATGGTTGACAGATAGACATTTGGCTCTGTAAGATATTTTCAAAATTGTTGACTTAATAAAGGGAAAATTAAGAGATTGAACATATTTAAGGAGGAAAATGTTTTATTTCGAGGCAACGGCGACCCTTCCAACTTTTCAGGGGTCAAGACCCCCACCCCTTGCTAGTGAAGAAGGTTGCAGCAAGGTGGTTCTGCTCGCGCCGAGGCAACGGCCCCTGGCAACGTGCACGCTCTCATTGGCGTCTCGAGACGCGACGCAAGAAGGGAGACTGCATATCCTTTTGTTAAGGATGGGCGACTTAATCGCGTTTAGATCAATCGTTGATTACTTCAAACAATTAAAGGAAAACGTTAACTCGATTGTTTGAGTTGATTAATTTATACATCGATTAAATTCTTCGATTATTTAGCGCAAACTTTGGTAAAGGAATTTCATCTCTCACACTCACTCACTCGCTCTCTCGCAACAGAAAAATAATATTTATAATGACCCCGGTATTATTACGACAATGTCAACTCAATGATAACATAGATTCTTTATTTTAGGAAATGACTTGAACACATGATGCATTTATACATTTCAGTAAATGAGACAAAACGAAAATGAATGTTGAACACCAAAAGTCTAAAAGTTTTAATTTATTGTTTTCTTAATTTTGTTTTAGAAAGATTTACATTCTTGAATTAATTTATGCTGGAGATTTTTTTTAACTGTAGTTGATCAATCTTCTCGGATGCTTATGAGGTGCTTCAAAGGCTTCATCTGTTAGGCTTGCGTCAGCTTTCTCCACGAGGGTGAGAGACTTTTACATTTATCTATTTTTTAATGCTTTGATCAATTCGATACAAGCATTATGTATTTCATACATTTTCTTTAAATCACTTAATTATTTTTTCGAAAATCATGGGCTGTTGGGATGACTTGTGTGTTGTTACTTGAAAATTCCTACACAGGGGGCAGTGTGAATAAAATGAAGTATTTACTACTAGTTACAGTAACTAGTAAAAACATTTACTTTTAGTTAAAGTATCTAGTAAAAGCATTTGCTTAATTTGGTGTGAATAACCTTATACTTCTACTAGGTAGGCAATGCTGGAAAAATAAGTAACTACTTGTTAGGGAACAAGCCCAGCGCCCTCTATGTACTGATCTCGCGCGCAGCGTGTTGTGAGGACAGATTTGCTTTGTGGTGTTGTTGAGTTGTGTGATTCATTTTGAATAGTATTTGATGCTGTGTAACGCTGAAAACCAATGTATTTTCTTTGAAAACCTGGATCACTTACGAAACGCAGGAAAACTTCTAATCTTTGCACGTTTGTCAGAGCACCTCCTCTTTGTCTCCATAGATTCGCCAAGGAAGTGGTTTGCTAGCCACCCTACATGTTCCTTATGAAATCTAAATAATTCCCGGTAATCAATGTCAGATGTAATAACGCGAGGGCAATAGTTTTTCGGTGCTCGTAAATTCAAGAACTCCGCCATTATTATTATATGATTATGTCCTCACACGTACATTCAAGCATGAATATACGTGTTTCGAACACATCCATACTCGGGTAACTTACAGAAGAAACCCACTTTAAGTGCTATCACCACCGTGCTTAAGAATTTCGCAGTATTTACTAATGAAATTCAGCAAAAACAGACTTTTATTCACACCATTTTAAGCAAACGCTGTAAAATACTAGTAGTTACTACAAGGGTCTTTATTTACTATAAGTAAGTATTATTTACTGCCGACCTGGATGGCTGAGGTGGCTGAGGTGGCTAAGAGCGAGTACCGACTCAGCGCTTCGGTCCGAAGGGTCGCGGGTTCGAGTCCCGCCTTGGGCATGGTTGTTTGTCCTTTGTCTTTGAATGTATGTGTTGTCGTGGAGGGCCTCGCGTCCTGCTGACCCCAGATCAGAGGAGCCGCAAGTGTGGGGTGTCTGGTGTAGGGTTGAATATGCGTCCCATCGGGACGCAAAGGGTAACCGGCTGTCGGCTGGATAAAAACCCCAGAAAGAAGAAGTATTATTTACTACTAGTAAAAGCTAATACTTAAACTTTATTCGACGAAGCATAAGTAATCTTCTAGTATAAGCATTTACTTTCTTTCATTCACATCACCCAGGGTTCTGCTCAACGTCGAACACCATGACACAGCAATGTTTCAAACTCTCGTAAATTATTACATCATCTTCCTGGATGCCAGAAAGAAAGCGTGAAGGACAGTTTGGGAGGCGATAAGTGCAATTCATCACCTCCTTCACTTACTTTTCTTTGCTTTCTCCAAAATGTTTCCGGCAACAAAGTTTGTCCCCTTTTTAAGCCCGTCCAGTTCCGCCTTACTTTGATTTATTATAAGTATTATCTCTCACTTTTACTATCTCGTACCCTAACTTACTCTTTCTCTCCCTTTCTTTGTGTATTCTCTTTCTCCTTTTTTACCCAACTCCCTCTCTCTCTCTCTCTCTCTCTCTCTGACCCAGTTTACAGGCTTCCTTTTGACGAACGATTTCGGAGTTTTAGGAAAGGAGTGCATGCGCTCATCGCCCGTGCCGGCCCAGAAGCCGCTGTGCGCATGCGCGTGTTCACTAAAATTCCCGAAATCGTTCGTCAAAAGGAAACGAATAAATCGTGTCGTACTCTATCCCCATGTTTCTTTCTGTCTGTCTTTCTGTCTGTCTGTCTCTCTCTTTCTCTCTCTCTCTCTCTCCTCTCTCTCTCTTTTACTCTCTCCCTCTTGCTGTTTCCCTTACTCTTCCTCCGCTTTTACGTACTTTCAGTTCTAGATATCTTATGGATAGTAGTGATATCTTTGAAGATCAGCAGTCATCAACCGATGGTTGCAAGAAAGCCTCGGTGGTTCTTAGAAAACATGGGACGTGATTTGAGTGCTTTGTTTTATTATCAATAAATCCAAAAGTCATAAACTCAACTTAAACAATCAGTTTATCTCGGCGCCAGTGCTGCCCCTGCCGGTCGTTTAGAGCCCTGAGATCCTTAAGGCTCATTCGCAGGAAAGTGAACGCAAGACGTTGGCGCCATGCTGTTCAATGGAACCATTGTTAGATTAAGTCAGGATGTAAGACAAAGTAGATTTGGATTAGTTTGTAAGTATCTAGTTTGTAAGCTATGCCATAAGTTAGCTATGTAAAAAGAATTTAAGAATAAATATTAAACTATTATAATTATTAAAATTTCGGTGAACCCAAACGTGATTGTGAACATAAACATGAGACGTAACCGTTCAAGCTCCTAAGATCCAAACTTTTACGGTCACGTTAACGTGATCTGAGAGCAATGTACTATCGTGTGCCGCCGCAAGATTTAAATTTCTTCTTTCACACATTGATTTTACAGATAACTTAGAACTTTGAGTGAATTTATTCGCATGAATTTATTTCTAATTTTCAAGTAACATTTGCGTCAGTACTAAAAACATTAACAAGAAAAAACGTTTTAAAATATATTGGTTTCTTATTTATGAGTTTTTGTCTTATCGGATAATCTGTTTACTAATGTATTCAGAGGAGATTAATGGCTCAGTATTATATCCTACATAATAAAGCTTCATTCAGTATATAAAAATGACACATTATTATAGCCAATATAACAAAGATACTTCCAAAATCACTATAATACATGCAGATATAGAGATACAAAAAGTACGTCGAAATGTTGAAAATGCGATCGTAAGAGATAAAACGTACATTACATGTGGTTAAAATACACGTATGTGCTCGTTAGTTTCATCTAGCGACGAGGGTCTAGAAACAATCTCTTGTGGTCACTTTTAATATCAATAAATATTATTTAAAAAAAGTAAATTGTGATATCCAATAAATTATTTAGGTTTTAGAATATTGACAGGATACATTATAATTCTAGTTCGTGTACATTACAATCCATCGACAAAATTGATCTGCAGCCGCATTCCCCGCTTAAGATGCGGGCCAATGTTTTCATTCTGACTGTAGGCAACGATGCCCTCGCTCCGCAGCTCCCTTTGGGGTCTAAACGCCCGGCGCATGCAATAGAGCACTCACAATCCTCCCACCCCTCGTTAAAACAACAACACCGCCCCTCGCTTTAACTTTCCACGAGCGCGCGTCCCGAGCGGGCGATCGGCCGGCGATTGGGGGGAGGAAACTGTGCCGGGCCGAGGCGGCGGCGGCGGCGGCGCGGGGACGTTCAAGGCAGTTCGTTGACGCCGCAGCCGCGGGAGAAACTCGCCGGCTGTTGCGGGGGTCAGTAGGCTAGCGGTGGGCGGGGACTAGCCCCTCTCGGACGGACCCTGCTGGGTATTCCCCGACCCCTTCCTACGCTATGTACTTCCGACGCTCGTTGAAGTTTGGCGCTTAGAACAGACTTTTCATTGGCCGATAGTTTCGTCGACATTCATTTATTTATCTAATATCAAAAACGTTCAAAACTCTGTGTGACATATGGAGGACAATAGTAATATGTACACGTTTTTTGGGCTCCGGAATTATTGCCCTCGTCCTTATTCAATTCTAAGATGAATTATAACGAACAAAGAGTGTAACGAGAGTTTTTGGTAAATTTTGATAATTATAAATAATAACTTGGTGTTGTTTACTGCTTTGAAATACTAACTTTGTGTAGTTTAATTCTATGAAACGATTGTGTAATAATATATATTAATACTTGTGTATGAAGTATACTACTACACGAGCAAGGAACGCAAGAGTTGAGGCGTTAATGTTTGAAGATAAACCATTAATGATAAATAACGATTGCACAATTTTACATAAAATAGTACGTTTCCTAAAAACATCTACACTATATAAAAAATGTTTGTTTTAGAAATTGTCTTTCTCAGCAATTCATGCTCATTCAATTGTAAATCCTTATTTTAAAAATATAAGTTTTCAAAATCACATTTTTCTTTTTTATAACTTTCACTTTTTGTTGAACGTGAGATTTCTATGTACAAATGTAAACTACATTAAGAGAGTTTTCTTAATTTTTTGGCATTTTTGCATTGTCATTTTTACACTGTGCCTAATTTAGCTGATTACTAAAAATGTTTTAATCGTCATTAAATGAGTATTAAAAAATTTCAAGTTGCTGGAATTTGAACATAATTTTAATGCTTCTGGATTGGTCGCGTAAATAAAAATTTTGAAAAATATTTAATACTGTCAGCAGTCGACAATATGTAGATACGTTTAACATTTAATATAGGTCAAGAAATATCTTGACCGAACTTACATGTCAATCATGTATGTTGGTTATCTCTACACTAATTATTCTGCCTGATGAAATGTTAAAAAAAATATTGAACTACCAAATTACTCAGATATCAGAAACCGGATTGGCAGGACATTTATCCCGTATTCACTGAAATTTTCGAGCGTCTATGACCTGGCCGACTTCAAGTATAACAGGCTCAAGTTGCCAGTGATTCATCTTGTCTTCCTCTACAGCTCGTGTACTGTACAAAAATCTAACAAGTTAATAGCGGAATAATAAAATGGCTCGACAAAAATCTGACTGGATTTCATTATCGAGCATCTACGTTAGGGTCGTAGGATCAAAAGCATACTTTTATAGCAAGGGACATCCAACTCTCTAGGAGGACTATTTCCGGTTTCTCCAGTCAATTTGCACATTGGATCATTTCACTCTCAGAGGGATGTTACAAGTCAAACACAATACTGAGAAAATCACAATAAATACACAAACATACACGGAATTACTTTTTTATTGAAAAGTTAACTTACAATTTGCATGAGCATTATAGTGCGAAGGACTGAAAAAATATTAAGAACTTGCTATAGGAATGTGCCAGTTATAACATTATAATTTCACATCCCTAAATGCCAGCTCTGAAAGTAACAGTTCAATTTCACTATCTCAGTGTCATTCTGCTTTCAAGTTTTCTATTATAAAACTGTCAAAAAAAAAAACCCTTAACTTGTTTTCCCAAACATGACGCAATTCTACATTTATTAAAGATCAAAGTAAAATAATCAACATTTGAAAGACATCAAACTTTTCCTGACGTATATCCCCATTGATATATTATAAATTGTCCCTTACCAAAATACTGAATTAATATTGGATAAAGTATTGTTCAGTTATATTATACATTTTGTAAAATATCGAAACTTCTGTAATCAAATAATGTTGTACAATATCTGCGCTAATCCCTACTAGCCAAGATGTTGGTACAACTCTAAATAAATTTTACAAAAAAATTGCCATAATTCTAAAAACTATTCTACGAATCTTGTTACTACTTTCTGCTTGTTCAATAACAGAGACAAATTTTCTTAGATTTTTGTGTTTTTATTTGCTTTGCCTTGCTGGCTCCGTCAATGCGTCCGAAAGAAAGGAACGTGAAAAAAAATAGTACGTGTCTTTCGATAAAACATAATATTTATAATATAAATATTACTGAAAAGGAAATTAAATCATCGTATTAGTGTGCCTGACTGCATCCCACCGACCCCTCTGTTCGCTTCTTTCCCTGCGAGATACCCTGTCAAGGTATAAGAAGACTTCTCGGGAAAGTTTGACGCGCACAGACGTTCAGAACAGGGTAAGAAACAATCGGGTATCGCGAAAGAAATTAGGAACCTACGGGTTTTTTTACAGTGACAGATTTAACTAGGGTTTCCAACAATGTTCAAGGAAAAGGAACGACACTCGACAAGAAAAAAACAACAACAAACAATCAAAAAATTGGCATCAATGTATTTCTTTATATAAATATTTAATTTAGACTAACTATACTCTATTCATTTCTTTTCTCCATTTGCTATTCAAGTGAACAAAATCGTTCATAAAATGCAGATGAAGATGGACTGAGAGTCTCTTTTTTTTTTTGGTCACTATGTTTTCTATTCTAAATTATACAATAAATGATACAACGTAGCAGATATAAGGTCATGTAATAAAATAAATGACAACAAATCTTAAAAATGAACTAAAAGAAGGACATTTAAAATACAAAGGAGGACGAGAGAACTACTGACGTATGGATAGACTGTCCTCCCTAACGGAGGACGTTTGGCAACCCTAGATTTAACCCGGGAGGTCGTGGCGACAGACACTGACGTTCACCCGGGCGGCTCAAAATGGCGCGGGCAAAACTGTAATATACCTGGAACATGCTCCCTTCCGCCCTTGCCGCGATGCACTGCATCGCCCAAAGAAATCAAACACTCGGAGATCCTTAGAGAAAAATCACATTGTCTACAAAACAGATTTGTGTGCAAGTATTTGCCATTCTAGAGCCGGATTAATCCGACTTTTGCCAGATAGTGGTGTTCCCAGACCTGGGTCCACTTTTTATTTAGTATCCACAACTGCGGGTAAGGGAGTCAAGTGGCCGGCATGACTTACTCTCATCATCGAAATTAGCTCATTTGGACTGTCCGGGCATTCTTTCGTTACAGAGCTATAGAAATCGAGGCGATTGGTATTAGAAAGATACAGCTTCATTTTTGTCCCGACTGAAAATTGAATCCGGGGTCTCATCATGGAAAGCTAGCCCGCTAGCCATGAGCCACCCGAGGGGCGCAAAATAATATAACCCCCATAAACTCATCTCCTAGAAATAATTTCATACGATTGGGAGCACAAAACGGACAAAACTTGTAAATTGCCATGTAGTCAGACTCTACCGGGTCGACACGTGGCCGTTCGCCTTCCACCGCTGGATCCTGGCTTCAAATCCCGGTCGCTCTACGTGGAAACTCGAGAGAACAAAGCGCTTCGCGGCAGGTTTTCTGGAGTCCTCGCATTTCCCTCGTCTCTTCTCCAAACTTTACTCCATCCCAATTAATATCTTCACATAATTACCTATCCTTCAAATCATTCACCCATATCGATATGGACATAACGCGTAGGCACTGGCACGCTTGCTCCGCATTCTTGGAGAAGGTATTGTCGGAACCAAACGACCTAGGCGTTCGGTTCGACCTACGCATTCGGCTAGCGCCGGCGGCGCTAGCCGAATGCGTTTACTACGCTCCGTGAAGTCACGAAGGTTAAGCGCATTCGAGACTCGCGGGTTCGTGGTTGGGTGTCCGGCCAGGAACCCCGGGATCTAACGGCGTCGAGCCCCTTGCCGAAGGGATAAAAGGCACTGACTGACTGCGACGTGACGAGACTGGACTAATATTAAAAAATAATAATGCCCATTAATGGAGGATTACTCCCAAAGGCAAAAGCGCTCAACGCCCCTTAAGGGGCTTGGAGACGCGTTGCGTCAAGGAGTGGACGCAACAAATTAAAAAAAAAAAAATAGAGCAAATGACGGCGATAAGCGTTCGTTTTAATAATTTTGAGATTTCATTAAAGTTTAATGTTAATAAACCCCATTAATAATAGCGAGCGATAGCACATTTGGGGGCCATTATCTTCCATTTAAAGCAAAAACCACGAAATTCGGCAAATTGGAAAGCTCTAATTTAATTCTAATCGAATCCGCGATATTTCTTCCTCAAGCACAATATCGATACATATTGGAGGCCAGCGTTTCGATTAATTGATTGGTTTTTTTCCTATTTCCAGCTATGGTCAGTAGTCCCGAAAGTGTACTGCATGTTTTTATCAAAAGTTGTGGCAGTGTTCCTGCTGAATGTTAAGATACGGTGCCGACGTACACGTCGACTCTCGTGGTGTCCCCAACCAGGTTTCTCCCACCAGCGAGACACCGCCACAGCCGGGTGTTGTATGTAGTGTATGTAGTTTGTGTAAGTAAGGGGTGAGGCTAGGACAAGGAAGAGGAAGGAAAGGTCGCGCGCGGTCCGTGCACGGTTTGTTAGGGTTCCGCTCCGACATTCACTTGGAATGTTAGAAGAAATAATGGCAAAATACCGTTCAGAACAGTCGGCCGCTAGAATTCTCCTCCAGGCAGCGGCTGAACTCGACGTAGCTTTCTGGCTAGAGTCGAAAATCGTGCTACCGCCGGGACTCGAAACCTAGGGCCTCACCTCCCGATCAGTGACATTAGTGGCTACCCTGAGCCACCTAAGCTGGCGGCAGCACTTTCGAAGCCGTGCCTTGCGCCCGCCTCAGGGAAAGTTCCGAGCAACGGTCGCTGATTCGTTCTCCTTTCCCTCGGGCGGAGCGCTGCGAGGCAGCTCCTCGGCATTCCTCTTCCTCCCGCGGCCCCGGCGCAGGGCGAGCGCGGGGGAGGCCGGGATTTCACTTTATATGCGCTTTCATTTATATTCATTTAATAAATATATACTTTTGTATACATTCTTAATTCATTAAATATGATCAATATATGATTTTACCATTTTTAAGCTGAAATTTGAGGAATTGATGTATCAAGACAATACATTGATGACGTTTATACATCACCTTTGGGAAAAAGACTCAAAACTCTTTCTTGCAACCCACATAAAATCAATTTTGTATTAATTAAATCATTAATTCTCCTTCCAGTATGTGGATTGCTAGAGCGCCTGCTTATTTTAAGTCGGTTTTTATTAAGGGGGCTTAAAAGATTCAATTAATATATTTTTCACTTTGCAGAGAGATGATCACTGGTAACTCCGTATCTAAGTGTCTATGAATTTCATGGGCGGATCCAGGACATTCAGATCCCCTCAAAAAATATTTTTGAAATAATGAAAAAAATAATACTGAATGTTTTATGAGAATTCTTCTTTTGATGTCTGTTAATCTATATGTGATAATGGTTCTGATAAGGAATTCAGTGAAATAACAAACATAGTTTAGATCAACCTCTCGACCTTGTCCACCAAATCTGTCAGAGATGGTTTTTCATGTGTCATTTAAAACTGATCAAAGCCGAATGCCATGGCGCTGTGCATTCCTGAGAATGCGAAAATGACATTTATTTGCTTCAACTTACTGCATGTGTTACGCTCTAATCAAAGCTCAATTTTAGCCATATGACGATGGACCTGGTGTTGTGAAGTCGATACGTCCACGGTATTAGAATTTCCCAGACGTTTTTTTTTTTTTTTTTTTTAGCGCGGTCTTTGTACCATTGTAATGTAGCAAGTTTTTCTCGTCGACAAATCACAACAGAATCCTTCGACGATTGTTTTTGCTAGACGGAGTATCACCCCTCGTCAGTTTTACCGTCCGACCTACTCGTCCGAGTCAACACGAGCGTTTGCTGTCGGAACCCCCATGTAAAGCTGTTCCCATATCCTGATTCTCTTCTTATCTTGAAACCCTCCAGATCCTGATTATCTTAAGGATGCAGTTTATGAGTGAGCATATCCCGAGTGATGCAAGACCGACTGAGTCAGCTCAGAGTTAGCTATATCATAGACTCTAGCCAGAAATTTCTAGGGTTCGAGTCTCGACGGTGACGGATTTACGACACTTTGGTAGATATGTCGGATCAGCTGCTGTCTGGAGGAGAATCCTATGGGTATGCTGATCTGATTAGTAGTTTTCCGTGAATTACCGATCAATACTAGGTGAAAACCGGAGCAGTACCCTCACAAACGGGCCACGGACCGCACGCGATCTAGCCTTCCTTTTGTCCAATCCTCTCCCCTTACACACGCAGTTCCTTGCACTATATTACCACACGTCAAGAGACTAGTCGGAAGCTGAGGCAGTTCCCCGCTAGGGGAGATACCTAGAGGAGAAATTCCCCGCAAGCCATGAAGGGCAGCATCAGATCTCACCTCTCAAGGAGTAGGAAAATCGCCATCTCCCGGTGTAAAAACATTCACGACACTACCGGGGCTAATGACCGTTAACGTGTCCGAAAGATCAATCTATCAACCGAATGCCGTGCTTGTAAATCCGAATAGTGCATATTTTAGTTAAGCGTGTGACGATAAAAGTTGTACATTTGAGTAGTACGAAAAGTGGTAATCCAGAACAGTTAGCAAACTAGGCAAATTTGGGCCTATTTGAAGTATGGTTAAAAATGAAATAAAACGGCCTCATGTTGCACAGTAGTGCCGCAATCTGCTTCGACGGACCTGCCCAATGAGCTGGCTTCAAGGCAAGTGTGGTCGGAAAAATGCTCTTCACCCGGACCACTTCCTTCCCTTTCAGCCGGCGGGCCGCCGTCCGCGCTCCCCCAACGCAGCGAGTGAGCTCCGCTTGCGCGCGCCCTCGCGGCGAGCAGCGCGTCCGCAGCCTTGTACGGCCGCTGCGAGACACTTCCTTGAAAAGAATAGACGGCTGTAATTGGTGGAAATGCCACCTATGTATATTCACGTATTCTAACCAATAAATTATTATGGAAAGTAAGTCTCAAATCCATTTGAGCAAGACTTATTGACGAACATTAAAATAGAGAATGTTAAAATAAACCGTATAGAAAATAACTGCTGGATAGTTAAGTTAGATATTTTTTGTAAAGAATACAGAGGATCAGTAGTTGCTGTCTATCACTCTCCAAATGCATGTGATAGTGAATTTATTGATTATATTCCTAACAAAGTGGAGAAAATAACAACCATTAATGATTGCATAATAATGGGGAATTTTAATATAAATGTACTGAGAGAAAGTTACGCCAAAAAGAAGTTAGAGAGAGAGAGAGATTAAATTTTTAGATAGTTAAGGAGGCTTGAAAATGTCCTTAGGGTAGCGTGAGTGGATTCTCTGTGGTTTTCTGTAATTCTTACCTAGTTGGTAAGTTGCAGTAGCTGGAGACTCTGGTAGTACACAAAAAAGGTTTT
This sequence comes from Teleogryllus oceanicus, assembly GCA_964035755.1. Taxonomy (NCBI): domain Eukaryota; kingdom Metazoa; phylum Arthropoda; class Insecta; order Orthoptera; family Gryllidae; genus Teleogryllus; species Teleogryllus oceanicus. The sequence goes on from CAXIVR010000010.1 coordinate 3,871,653, forward strand.
TTTAAATTTTGATAATATAATCTTGAATACAATCTGTTTTTAATTCTCTGTGTAGTTGTTCATTGCTTATGAACCACGGAACTTTGGTAATTTTTCAGAGTCATTTATTTTGTATAATTTGGAGTTTGTTAATGTGACTATGGGCTGATTTTATCCAAATAAGGCTTGCGTGTTTAGAGAAGGCTTGATTATTGATTTATAGATTATTTTAACGCATTCAGTGCAAAGTGAATATTTATGATTTAGTAAGGGATAGATATTTATAATTTTTTAGTATGTTTTGTTTACCGTGTTTGTGATATGTGCTTTCCAGTTTGATTTTGTGTCCATTTTGAGTCCTAGTTTCTTAACTGGCGTTTGATTTGGAAGCCATAGGTGAATTTTAAATGAGCAAAGGAGGAGATAATTTTGGCTTACGATGATCTATCGCAGTCAGGAAGAAATTTTGCGCAAATATTGGCCTGCGCACTAGTGGCCTGACAAAACAAAAATGCTACTGAACAAAATCACGCAAAAGTTTCCGAAATAGTGGTGTCAACACAGCTCAACAAAAAATATCGTTAAACTTGCAATAAATGAAATATTTTAACAATAACATTTTTCACAAATACTGCAATAGTATAGTTTAGTACACACAGTATACCACAGTTCTTTATGTACCAAGAATATAAAAAGTTGCTGTACCATATTGCAGAATGTGAATAGCAAATATTTAATAGCGAGTGCCCTTGACGCAAGACGTCAGCTGTTTCATTTGCAGTGACGCACGGAGTATTAGAACTTAGTCGGTAATAATAATAATAATAATAATAATAATAATAATAATAATAATAATAATAATGATAATAATAGTAATACCTGGCGGCGCTCTGGTCATAAGGCCTGTTCTTTTGCCTAACCACTTAAATATCTTTACATTTAAATAATTTCAATTGAAGATTTTGGGAGTAAATAATGATAACTGACGTTTCACGTCACGTAGGAAAGTGTAATGATCGTATTAGTTACTCGGAGTATGCACACGGAGTATTAATGTTTCTTCATTGCCATTTTCCTGAAATTGAAAGCTAATGTCATGTAAAAGAGAGCGTTTGCATCTCATTAGCAAGAAAGATGAATTAAGTCAATAATATTAATTTCCCAAAGAGTCATAAGTCATCTCTTACACCCGAAAGCCTCAGCTGTAAACAAATTGCGAAAAGAGGGTAGATTTACATTTAAATCTGGTATACCAGGCTAGGGCCCATCCCGGCGCACGCCTTAAGCGACTGGCTAAACTCAGGAAAATCTCAATCATGATGGTGGCTTAGGGTCAAAACACATGGAAAACACATAGAGTGATTGGGTAAAAATAGAAGGATAAAAGGAAAAATATACTGGCACAATGAAAGTAGAAGTTTGTATGAATTATGAAAATGGGGAAAATGGAGGGGGGACGACAATGAGAATATCATAGTAAAATATGTAATTTTTCGTAGTAGTTCACAGAAACTATCTGAAGCTTAGAAAATAATCTGTAAAAAACAGACTGATAAACAAAATCACAATATAGCAAGAAAGGAATATAATACAAAATGTACAACGATACATGGTGTCAATGATTTCATATATGTTACAATAGTAGAAGTAAAAGTAAGTAATGCTAATAATAGAGAATAGGGCATTAAATACTGCTAAGTGCAATTTCATCTTACATCATTTTTATTTAAAATTAAACGCTGTGAGGTAAAACATGAAAACTTTGCTATCAAAACTTTTTCATTGCTCTTTGATTTTCCCCTATTTTCTGGATATCTAACAAAACCATAAGCATCTCTCACACGGCGGGAGGCTGCATAGTTTACTTTCAACTTCTGCGCGCATTGGAAATTAGTAATACAGTAAAATATGTCTAAACCGCAATCGATCGGGACTAAAAAATTCCGGTTTAGGAAGGTTTCCGTTTTGTGCAGGGTTTCTATTTTATGGTATATTTCCGTCCTGAAACTAGTAAATTTATTGTAATTATTAAAATACAGTAATGTAGGCCCACAACCTATATATAGAAATCAACAAAAAAGAGGATTAAACATATTTCTGACAATGGAGAGAAAAAAATTACAATTTGTGCTCTACTATTTTTTCCAACATTCATCCAAAGTTTTTTGCTTTTTGTTTTTCCCACTAACTATCACTTTTTCAATTATAATTTGTGCAGTTGAAAAATTCTGAAATAGTTCTGGATTATTAGAAGTGAGTGCAAACTTTTTTAACTGCAGAACACATTCCAGAACTTCAAAATTGTTATGTACGGAGGGATTTGTTTCCACTGCCGTATCTTCTTAAGTTTCTGATTCAGAAATGATATTGTCACTTTCAGATTCAATGTCTCCATCTGTAAATATATCTTTATATATATATATATATATATATATATATATATATATATATTATATTACATCTTCAGTACTCTCCCCCATAATTGCGAATAACGTATTTACATCTCTGACTGCATCTTCAGTGTCATCATCAGCTGGCAGCTCGTCTACATTGGAAATTGTTGAAAAACCTGCCTGTCTGAAACACTTCTGAATGGTCTGGGGCTTTAAAGAGTTAACAGCTTTGTCTATCCACTGAATTGCATCCAGAACTGTAAGAGACTTCGACAATTTAGTAACATTAATAGAACCTTCCATTTTTCCAATAGGCACTGCATCAAAAACTTGCGATAATGAGTCTTCATGGAGTAAATTATACCTTGGTCCATAGGTTGCGTAATGGCTGTTGTATTGGCAGGGGACCACGCCAATTTTACATTAGACAGAATTAAGTGCGGATGGCACGTATCGTTGTCCAGAAATAACAACACGTTTCTTTTCTGCAGTTTCATTCGGTTGTTGAACGAAAGAAGCCATTCCTCCATCAACGAGGCTGCCATCCACGCCTTCTTATTGGCACGCCAAGTAACCGGTAACGAGCACAGGTTCAAGTTCCTAAAGCATCTCGGCTTTTGTGAGTTTCCGATTACTAGAGGTCGTTTGGTAATGCCCGAAAAAATAATCCAGTTTCATCCCCGTTGAATATATCTTTTGGTTTGTAGCCTTTCATTATACTGGCAATTTTTATTTTCCACTCCTGAACTTTTTCTACATCAACATCTTTGGACTCTCCACAGATTTCATTCCACACTATTCCATGGCGGTTTTTAAAATTTACCAACCATCCATTAGAGGCCTTAAACAAAAAATCACCGAGTTGTTCTGCAAGTTCTTTAGCTTTAACTTGTATCATTGGACCAGATATAGGAATATTCTTCGTTCTAGCACGCACAAACCATTCCCGTGTAAGTTGGTTGATTTCGTCATTCTTCGCTTTAATTTTCCTTTTCATCGACCCATGTCCTACAGAGTAATGTTAACGATCAGTGCGAGTCAAAAATAGAGACAAGTGTTGAACATTAATTTTAAAAAACCTACGAAGTGAATGAAGTAAGAGACTGGATATCTTTACATACCTTTCATCCAATTCTCCTTCATTTCAGCTTTTCTTCTGGGTGTTTCGTAAATTTGTGTCTTCCCGCACTTGAATAACTTTTGAAGAGCTTTCACTGAGAGCTTCTGAGTTTCGCTTGCTTCAATTAGTTTTACTTTTTCATCTAAAGTTAAAGTTTTTTGTTTTTTTTCAGTCACTGTTAAACTCGTAACACTACACACCTCACTGTCTAGTAGCTGTAGACGGACTGATTGCTGACTTTCAAAGCACAATGCGTCACAGCCCTGAGTATGTCTTTCTGATACCCTCGCATGGCCTTGAGCAATTCGTCTCTGGCCAAAGGGTTACGGTTTTCAACACGGGGCGGAGGACGCGTGAACAGAAGCCATGCTTGAACACCTTCCCACGGGCAGAGTCGGGAAGGGAATTCCCCTTCGTCCTACTGCCTGGAGAGACAAGCGACCCCAAGGTCGAATTCTACGCTGACAGCTGAAGTTCCTCTCCCTCGCCGTGCGGCTGGGCCACGACTAAATCGCATTTCACAGGGATAGAGCATTTAAAACAGATTTACAGATGCATTCATTCCATTAAGAATATTTCGCGTGTCTCTGCCGATTGCAATAAATTCACAGGAATTCCGTTTTATAAAGGTTTCTTTTTCCTATAAGACATAAAAATCTGCTCTGTTTCCGCGTTGGGCAGATTCCATTTTATGGTGTGTAAAATACCCTATTAACTTCACGGGCCAGAGAAATTTTCCGGTTAAGGCAGATTTCCGGCTTGTACGGATTCCGGTTTAGACAGATTTTACTGTATAGATTTTACACATTGCGGACTATTATTTGCTCTTTCCATTAACCTTAAGGGCTTTTTACACGGTACACTTTTTCAAGCAGAAAACGTACCGTCTGATTCTAACGCCTCACGCGGCAGAATCGTTCACTAACGGATTTGTTTACGGCGGTAATCGTCCATCCTTTTCAATGCCGTAGTTGGGTTAGATGCGATTCGTGAGATTTGGGGTATTGGCGGATTCGAGTTCTCGGCTTTTCTGGTGAGTTTATTTTACTGTCTCTGGCAAATATGAGGTTACTGAATCTCGCTTCTGCAGCCAAGACTTTCTCCATAGGGAGCGCTTTTTATGCTCATGCGCTAAAGCCTTTGCAGCCACAAGCATGTAAGACAACAATGACGGCCTTTCCAGTTTTCTCTCCATGTCTCATTAATATTTAACGCAAGTGTTAATAAAGTAGCTCAAAACGCACAGACACAAATGTCGTCAATGAATGACGGCTTAATTGGCCTTTAATAAGGAGATTCCTCCTGTGCCTGCGCCTGGCGGGCAGGGCGGTGGCGGTGGCGCAGGCGCAGGCGCAGACGGGTTCCGCCTTCCGGGAAGCGCCGTGCGGGACCAGCGGCGCCGCCAGGCGATGTAGACGTCTGCGTCCGCTCGAGGCCACGAGCGCTTCACGCACACTGCTCACAGCGACGTCCTCGCAGGGCTGGATCCAGCACTTGCAATAACAATAACAACAACAACCACAACAACAACAACAACAACAATAATAATAATAATAATAATAATAATAATAATAATAATAATAATAAATATTGCAAATGAGCGCATGCTTGGTGGCAATTAAGAAAAAAGATAAAAGAAATATAACAATCAAAAGAAAAAAAATACATACAAATTAAAAGCATTTGGTGCATCACAGGCGCGAGCGCAAACGCGCACTGGTTCCTGAAGGGGCTCTCGAAGGGCTTCGACGCTCGTTCACACGGACGGCGTCACTCGCTCTTCCTGCAACTCTCATCTCGCGTGGTGGCCGTGGAATGCACGACTCGAGCTGAGTTATATTGAACATTTTTACAAAATACTTTCTATTTACTTCTATGTCTAAAGTACTTTCTGTTTATTCTTATGAATAGCCAATAATGTTTTGGGGAAAGTGGGGTAAATCGGGAGAACGTGAATAAAAAGGAACACATCTATATCGAGAAGTCGTAGGCTACCGCGGCCAGAGTCATGTGAAAATGATCTTGGCTGTCCAGGTGACGCCGCGTCGAAGGCTGTGTTGCCGACGTTTCGACCATCTTGTCATGGTCTTCCTCAGGGCTGTTGTGCGATAAGTTGCACAAGACTGTTGTGCACAACAGCCCTGAGGAAGACCACGACAAGATGGTCGAAACGTCGGCAACACAGCCTTCGACGCGGCGTCACCTGGACAGCCAAGATCATTTTCACATCTATATCAGCTGTAAACTGACAAAAATACATTCTTGAAGACATGCTTTGACATATTAAAAGCAAAAATTGTGGATAACTTCAATAACAAAAATAATAAATACATTTCCAGGTTTTCATGGGTTTCCCGGTAAACCCATACATTACAGTATGGGTTTACAATGTTACAGTGTATTTACGGCGTAACAGATAGTGATAATGAATATTGTTTTTGCGGGGTCATGAATGAGGAGATGAATGTTTGAGCGGTGTTGTTGGAGGTGGCGGCGCGAGCGAGTAGGGTGAGGGCGTGGCGGTGTGGCAGGTGGCGCTGGCGGCGGCGGCGGGCCCGCTGGCGCGCGTGGGCGCGTACGACGGCGCCTCCACGTGCGCGCGGCCCTTCCGCGGGCGCGCCGACGCGGGCGACGGCGACGACGGGCTGGGCGGCGGCGGCGGCGCGGGCGGCGGCGCGGGCGGCGGCGCGTGGGGCGGGCGCGGCCCGGGCCGGCCGCCGCCGCGCCGCCCTGCGACTTCCGCAGCCAGAGCTGGTGCACCGTCCCCGGCAGCGCCTACCCCTGGCACGCCGTCAGGCGCTTCGTGCAGGTAAAGCATGCGAGCGTCCTTCACTTCACCATGTATCACTGACATTTGGATGACAAGATTTTAAAACAAAATTAGGAACCTCTCATATCACTGGTGAGGGGGCTTCAAAAAGAAATATACGCTAGGGACGCAACATACACAACAAATCATCGATATTTCAAAACATTAATATTCTAATTTTAAAAAAGAGATGATAAAAATACGTGGTCTTAAAAGTATGGACGTTTTTAAAATTTACTACTGTAGCATCCACAGAGGTCAGTGTCACGTGGGGGGAGCGATTTCTTCGCGGTGCTCGTGTTTACTATTTTTCAACTGAGATTTAACTGACAAAACGAAAACAAAAAAATATGAGACCAATAACCATAAACTTTAATATCAGATTGGAAAATATGAAATCAATACTCCTTTATTGTCAATAAAAAAATTGACTCACCTTTTCTTCGCTTGTTTACCACTTAGCTTGCAGCAAGCTCTGGGCTTGTGGATGAGTGGTTCCAAAAAATAATTAAAGAAGTCATCTTAAAGCATTAAAGCAATTTCAATTGATTTCTTTGATGACAAAATATTTAATTTACACATTATTTTCAACTTGAGATTTTTTATTAATAAAAATATTCAAAGGCGTCTAAACGATATTTTTGTCTTGATACTAGCGCTACTTGTCTCACTAGAAATAGTAATTTTAATTTACCCTTGATAACAAGGAAAAAATATTATATAATTTTATTCTTTCATCTCTTGATTCATCCATTTACGAACTATTAATCGTTCGTTAAGTTGAGGTTTCTCACACTGGACGGTGATTTTTCCGGACTAGGTCCAAAATAAAGCATTGATTTGATTCGTAGTAATACGTAAGACATAGTTTTGTACGGTAAGACATCATTCCTAGAAACCAGTGAGCTACACAAGAATGGTCACGGAACTATCAAGAATACGAAGTATATCGTATTTCGTTAACGATACGGTCAGTATGTACTTCGAGAAAAAGAATGTTTTTTTTAATTGCTTTCTTACAGCACATAAATAGCTGCTTTAAGAGGTAAGAGTAGAATAAAAATACAATATTTTAAATGTTTGTTTCCAAGTTGAAATTCAAAATAGTTTTTCTATTGGAATAAGTAGTACTAGTAGAAAAACATACAATATAGTTTTATTTTTTTAAAAATTGTTTATAAATGAAAAATTCAAAAGTAAAAAAAGTATGAATCTCAGGCAAAATGTGAAAGTTTCTGTCTCTTGCTGCAGTTGGTGACACCCCACCCAAACATTTTGGCCTTGTCACATACTACTATTTCGAAAAACGCCATTTTTATTATTTTTATTTTAACTAATAAACTCTCTCATAAACTGAAAATATCAATTGTTAATAATAATAATAAATTAAAAATAAATCAATTTGAACCATATTTTTAGAATTCTTAAAAAATATGTTTACACCTGTTTTTTTCAAAGTTGAGCATGTCCTGCATGGACCCTCTTGGATTGCCAGTCCGTTTCCTGTTCCAGGAGAACCATGGGCTGATGCGGCGCATGTACGGCGAGCAGCGCCATCTGTCGGTGCTGCGCGCGGAACTCATGGACTCCGACAATCTGGTGGAGGGGCCGGACCCCCCCAACACGCCCCCGCCTCCGCCCCCACCGCCCCGCCCATCACCCCGCCCGACCCCTCGCCCGACGACCCGGCCGGCGGCCCGACCGTCAGCCCGGCCTACGCCCCGCGCCACATCCGCGCCCTCGCCGTCGCCCACGCCCACGCCCGCGCCGTCGCCCGCCCCCGCACGCCCGCGGGCGAAGAGGCGGTCGAGGCGCGGCTGCCACCCGCCTCCATCACAGCCCCGCCCACGCCCTTCGCCGGCGCCGAAGGTAGGCGCCCACGCGCGCAAACGGGCCTATTACACCGCAAAAGATGTTGGACAAGTATCTTTCACGAAGAACTTGGTCGAGAATCTTTGAACTAGTTTTGCATGTGATTCAAGATAGGTGACGCATAATGCATTGCGTGCTACTTTATGTTCGATAATAAGCAATCTATGTTTAATGTTGAAGAGGAAGAAAAGGGTAAATCATTTCTGAGTGAGGTCATGGTTTGCACGTCATGAGGCATCAATCATAAAAAGTATGGACCCTAGGACGTGCTTTATGAATTATTGAAGGGTGGATGAGGCAACATTCAACTTCGTTTGTCTTACGTTCTTTGTCTTCCTTCCTTCTAAAGTCGGTCCTCTACTTTTATGTTAAAAAATATTTCCTTCATGAATTGTGCATTTTTTCACGCCCAGAATTTTCCGTTTCCCGGAAAAAATTTGCGCTTCAATTCGTTTGGTTTTATTTGCAGTTCGGATGGACAGTATTACATAAAAAGCTTTATTTCACAAACTCTTCAATTGAAACTTTGATTGAAGCAATGCTTCGCCTGTACTTCTCGGATGTCATGCTACCAAATGTGTTAAAACTTGGACGTTTCAGGAGACATTTTATCAAACAATTTTATAAAAGAAATCTTCATAAAATATGAGTTGTTACACAAAAATATTTCCTTTTATAAAACATTTTTGACAAAGATTTTGCAGTGTAATAGCGGCCTCGGTGTCTTTAGGACAGGGCGTGTCGTATTGTTGCTTCCGCGGAAGTTACGAGCTGTACAATACTATAGTATTTATTTAAATATCACTCGAAGATTGGAATGTTTTGACACATCCACGAGTCATTATTTTACCTGACTGTAAGCAAGAGGGGGTAAGCTAAAGGGAAGTAGCAGACTCATTTACCTCGGACAATAAAGGAATTATTTATGGGTATTATTAAGAGGAGACTCATCACGTGTGTTGAATGACTCTTTATGGAGGTTTTGATGAAAGCTAGTTCGGCGCCTGAAGGGCAGGCAACCTGTAAAACACCCGCTCCAAGCGGGTTTCTTCCGCAGACGAATTTCAAAAGGAAAACATTTGAGCCTTGACCCAAAATCATCTCATTCTACAATCTACCAAAATTAACTTTTTCTCTTTTTTTTGATAAGTTCACAGACCTAATGGATATTGTTCAAATTCAGCATACTTCCTCCTACTTGCTGACAGTGGCGTAACAAAAAGCGTGGAGCTCTGTACCAAACAAGGTCCCTCATAAAAATATTCTTTATCTAAGAATATGGCACCGAAAGAAAAAAAACAATTTTCTATTAGAAAAATTAATCAAACAGCAAAATTCTGCCAGTTAAAAAATAACGTAAACAATTATTATTCCTGCTCTAGTGTTTCAATAAAAATGGGAAAATATTTGACGGAAATTATTTCTTAGTTGTTGCTATTCTTATTCCTTTTATCAAACCTTTGCAACTTATTTCAAAGAAATTCTGCGTAAAACGAAAGGAAATAAATGAAAAGAAAACAAATGTCAATAACTATTGCCTCTATAAAAAGTGAATGAAAATGTTTAGGAGTGAATTATGCTCGAGACCTGATAGTATTGTTTGGGCGATCAATATTCCATGGACACTGTGACTTTCGTTGCATCCGCTCCCCTGCGCCGCTGTTTTATTTATTCTATTTTCTTGCGGGGACTGTTGAACGAGGAACCAGGATATCTGTATTCTCCGGCCTTCCACACAACAATGGTTTCAGAACAAGGGCTTTGAAACCGTCCTGGAATTCTAATGTGTTTGTTTCGGAAAAATTGGTTTTCGTCTCTCTTTTAAAAAAGAAGGTTACTAATGTTTCTCCTTGTAAACTAGTCTCAAAATTAAATTGTATCTTTTAATGTCAGAGAGCCATTGACTAATTCTGAGGAAACTTTGAATTTATTCATTTTTTAAGTAAATAAGTTATTAGGCATTATAGTCATACTTAATCGTTTTCCTTTATATTCAGTATATGAGCTATAATTTTAAAAATATACGTAATTTTAGTTTAGTAAAATAAGCTTAATATCTATTTTAGAAATGGTTAGAAGAGACTATAAAGTGCAAGTTGGTTGATTAATTCTTTCCGAGCGAGGTATCACGAATGTATAATTACTAAGGAACACATAATGGCACTTTAGCCATGTGTAATGTAATCATTTCATCTTATCCGAGCGTCTTTTTTAATATTTTGAGATATTTTCTAACTGTAAGTCTTCATGATTCATGGTATTGTATTGGCTTCCACAGTTCCCTATATCCCATCAAATGAGACACATTAACTTCTTACGAAGTTTCATCGTAGTAAATGTAACATCGAGCCATGTTATTTACTTCGAATACAGTAAAGAGCATATAAAACCAATCGGACAAGAGAAAACCAACTTTCATTTGTGAATATTATTTATATTAACGGAACGTTTATTTTGAAATAATGCGTCAGATGAAATGAGTGACCCGTGAGACCTTTGTTGTGTGCTTGTTGGAATTGTCTTGACATCAGTGAGGTTCGTCGCCCGATGTGCTCTGCGCGCCGTCCCCTGCTGACGAGCGCCGTCGTTTGCTTGCGCAGAGGCGAGCGGCGCGACGGAGGCGGGCGACTGGGAGGATGACGACGACGGCGCCGAGGACGGCAGGGCCCGACGGGGGACGAGGCCGAACGAGGCGGGCGAGCCCGCGCCCGCCGCCGCCGCCACCTCCTCCACCGCCGCCGCGCCCACGCAGCTCTTCCAGGACGTGCGCGGCAAGGACCGCGAGCCGGCCGCCGCGCCGCAGCTGCGCCTGCGCGGAGTGTGAGTTCCACAGCGCTCGCCCTGGCCTGCCGCTTACATTAGGATTACTGCGATAACAGGATATCTCAAACTCAGAAATAATATAGAATTCCTCGGTATCTCGAATTCGTCGATATCACCAATTTATCGATACCTTGTATTGATCGATACTTCGAATCTTCGTCATCACGAATTCCTCGATATCTCAAATTCTTTGATATCTCAAATGCCTAGATATTCCACTGTTTTTATTCTTCTCTCTTTCCCAATACATGTAAATTTGCCTCCATGGGTGAAATATTATGAAAGATGAACTTCCCGAATACTTACTATTTTCTGGCCACGAATAACAATAATCAGCTGTGGAACGGTCAGTACTTCGTGAAATAAGAATATTAAATACCATATTGGGAGTTCCTTGGAGAAAGTCTTTATAAAACGAAAGAAACAAAAGTGGATGATCGAATGGGGAAGGGACGATGTGGTAATCCTTCTCCTTCTATCTTGCAGGCCGTGAGTCCTTTTACGCCGTCTTTTTGCCCTCTCTTTGTATTATGATAATCTTTGAGTTCTTCTTGCTTACTGAAATATACAGTGTTTTTCTTTTCTCCTTGAATCAGTGTGGATCCGGAGTGCTTGTCGGCAGCACCGCTGGAAGATGAGCAATGTCTATCGCCTTTCATTGTATGCTTCATGATTGTCTGCTAAAAATGCGCTATCTTATATATTTTTTATTGTATCACAAATGTTTCTCGGCAAACTGCTGCCAGATGACCTGTCTTACTTGTATACATTTACCCTTCAATCAAGGGTTGTTGAACCCGTGAGGTTCTTTAGAAGCATTGCTGGAGGGTCCAATACGAATGCTGTATTACACTTCTAGTAGTTTGTGGATACTGAATACTTCTTGGTAGCTAGCTAAGTATTACGCAATGAACAATCATTCTCCTTGTTGCCTGAGTGTTCATCAACAGTACTAATAGGAGATAAATATTTTATCCATGTATATTTAAGAACTGTGGATGCTTGTGCGTGGAATGGAGATCTATTCCGTCATATCTGTCAATCATAGAGGACTATATCAATCAATTAGCGAATGCTGTTGAAGTTAGTAAACCGAAGCGGTAACCGATGTGCACAACCCGTCTTTTTTTCAACCGAAATTTGTTTTCATTCGCATGTCGTCTAATACTTTTCGTACAACAACCATCTCAGAAGAATAATTCATATAAATAATAATAATAATAATAATAATAATAATAATATAATAGTAATTTGCTTTGAATATAAGAACTCAACCCCATCTTTTGATACTCTCGTTACATCAATAAGGAAACCCGTTTAACGCCCGATTTAGCACACCGGCTTCGTCGACGGTGGCGGCATCTGCTCGCCGCATCTCTTTTTGCGCGTGTTTATTCCGTGGAGGAGCCCATGCGGTGGGTGGCACGACGCCGCGTGCCAAGGCCTTTGATGAATTGCCTGCAGCGCCGCAATCGCTGCCACGCAGCAACACTTCGGCGCCCTCGCCCCTAGAGCAGCGCCGTAAGTGGAGGCTTGCAGCCACTGGGGCAACAGATGGTAATGGGGACCATACCCTCACAGGAATTTGAGCCACGGTGGCTCTTTGGTAGGACACTGACTTCCTAAACTGAAGGGCCTGTGTGCAAACCCCAAGGGCCAGATCCAGGGTCAGGGCCAAGAGCCAGATCGGCTCGAAATGGAAATTACTCAGCCTCCTTTCTAAGTGCGTACCAGGATCTTTCCTGGGGGTAAAGGCATTGTGCTCGCCTCACAACCTCCTTTTTGTGCGATGGCGAAGAATAGATGTAGCCCTTCCTTGTGCAATGGTGAAGAATAGATGCAGCTCTACCTTCGTCTTCCCCTTGGGGAAGGTGGGTAATTGCACAGGGATTTCTTTGCCTTACATATACCTTCATAGGAATTGAACCTGCAACCCTACATATTGCGTACATGATTGCGATGTATCATAAATCAGGGCTGGCTCTTCTCCCTTATCGTAAAGACCGTGAAGGAATCCGCTCACTTCCGCCAGAACTCGGCGAACTACAACACGCACTTGCGAGTGAAACTGCGTTAAATTTTTTAAGTCGAATTGAAGCTGCGCTAATTTCATGTCGAGGCTCTGACTTTCAGCCTACGCGTTTAACAAACAACGTCCTTGAATTATTCAACACATTTCCTTTCAAAGTTCTTGTTGAACACTTCTAATTCACATTAGACGCTTCGCTATGCGTCTCGAAGTTCGTATTGAGGCACCGACCTTTGGTTGCGCGATTAATATAGAAATTCCGAGGGCTTATCCAACGCATAATTTTCGCATTTACACTAAACATTAAAAAAATTAATTAAATGTTAATACTAATTTGAACTACGAAAGAGAATGATACCGTTCCCACGTTTCGTTCTTCACTTTCGTCATCGATCTCATGACTGTGATTCGTTACGAAAAGGGTTAACGCCCTTCGGGCTCGCCAGAACGACGGATCTGGAGGAAGGAACTGCCGGCAGGAACCAGAGCGGAGGGCGGAGCAGCAGCAAGAGGCGACTGCTCCAGCTCGCGGCGAACGGCTCAACTTCATGCTAGACGACATTTAAAAATGAGAGTGTACGTCACGCAAGATGAAGCATGTCGAATCTCTTTGAAACTACAAACTTATTGATACTTTGTAATATAGATATTAAATCAGTATATTTACACTTTTCTAACAATTTAACATTTCCTACCAAAACTTTTTTTGTCGCAGGTATTTATTGAAATACCGACCTTGATAGAATGTTATGTCTACTTATTGTTATCTGATGGTGGTGCAGGCGAGAATAAGCATACAATGGCAATCTGAATAAAATATTTTGGTATCTGAGCTTGAAAGTTTTCAAGGGTGTCGTCTGTGTAAAAAACGTCACAGTGTGGAGCGAGTAGCTACAGTGAACATTGGCCGTTGAATTTCTATTCCTCTGAATCTGCCTTCAAAAATTCTCATTACGCTCCACATTGGGATAAAGTGGACTAATTCTTGGCCAAAAGTCGAAAAATAAGTTGTAACATATCACAAATTAACATGAATATAAGTATTCTAATATAATTAAAGCATCATGATTCGCTATTATTACTCAAATTGGTTGTCCTGGTTTTACGTACAAGTTGCTGGAAGTTGGCACTTTTTTATTTATTTATTTTTATTTATTTGACGTCAAAAAAACAGTTAAAAACTGCGTATGACGTGCTATGGGGAAAAGTGAATTGTGTGCACATTTTCAAAATTCTGCGATCCCTACCATAAGTCATATACTACTTAAATTTTGAATGGGAACTTCTGTAAGCAAGTTGTAAGGCGCAAGTGCCATACGCCTAATAGTACATAATGTTTTGTTTCTTGTAGCAGTATTTCGGAGTTAGAATCGTAGTCGAAGTATAGGTACTAACAATGAAGGTAAGCTTTATTACTTCTAATAAGAAATGTAGATGTAGATATTCACAACGCGGAATATTCGTGCCTTAAACATATCCTGTAAAGGTTATCATATTTTAGGTTATGTTCATGTTTATATTGACTTATAACTAATATGCCGCCGTTTGCTGCGCTGAATCTATTTCTAAAGTGTCACTCAACTAAAGGAGATAATGTTTTACATAATTTTAGCTGCCGCTACCTGCCGCCTTACACGAAATTTGCGTCTTTTCAGGTGTGTGTCATATCAATCGAAAAGACCTATTCATTGTGTGGCATTCATCGGAGTTAAAAAGAGGCAATAATGTGCAGTTCTCGATTATATTGTGAATGGATGTTATGGTAATAATGTCTCTGAAGACTTTTTAAAGTATTTGAAGATAAAAACAAAAGATTTTTGCCCCAAACTTAATAGAAGATGGCAAGAAGGTCACCGAACTCTTATTAAAAAACTTATTAACTTATTTACTTATTAAAAAATTCTGAATGGCTTTCTGAGGATTTCGTGTGCCTACAGAACAAATTGACTGAATCACACGAAGACAAATCTCGAACAGGGCGACCTGTTCGTTCCTACGGTGAGAAATCTGAGAGGTCCAAACGAAGAATCGCTGCAAAATTGTCCTTCGAAAACGACCAACAGGCAGATTTAATGGTGAAAGCTGCAAGTATGTGAGCTCGAGCTTCGAGGAAGAGATATAGCTGTTATTCTGGATCAAGTCACTGAAACTCCAACCAGACCATCTAAAATTTAAAAAAAAATTATGCAATTCCCAAAACAAGAAAGGCATTATCTTATTTGCTAGATAACAATAAAAAAATTTTATCTGAAGAGGAGGCATTATGCTATTTGTAGATAACAATTTGAGCAAGCAACAGTATATAAACACAAAGATACTATCTAAAATCCACAATGCAGATATTTAATGCAATTAATGGCTGCATAGCAATGGACAGACTATAAGGGTTTCATTTGTTCTATATTTGACAATAATTGTTTTAATATAATAACAGGAAACAGATCTAGTCAAACCTGCCCAATTTGTGGCGCAAAACCTCTTCAAGTAAAGGATGCGACAAAATTTTACGCACCCGAATTTTTGCCGAAGTCTGGTACTTTACAATTTGGGGTAAGTCCCCTACATCTTTGGATTAAGCTTTTTAATGTGTTCTGCACATAGCTTATAGAATTTACTTAAAAGTATGGCAAGTCAGAGGTGATGTAAATTAAAGTTTATTGCTAAGACGGAAAAAAGCAATTAAAAAATTGTTTTGGGGAAAAAATGCATATTCATGTGGATAAGGTGAAAGATAATGGTTGCGGCTCGTATAATGAAAATACTGCACGACGCGTCTTCTCGGAACCCACAGTTTTTTCACGAATTACTGCTGTAGCAGCTTCAAAATCCAGAAATAGATTGTACAGAAAGGACAGACACTCACACAAGGAAAGACAGCAGAATTCACAACATAAGACATTTTAACCCAGCTTTGGAAACATCGGATACCATCATTTCGACTTCTAGCCTCCAGAAATAAGTTCATAATAAGAAGAAAAAGGAACTTCTACTTGAAGTAATTAAAATGCTTATTTACCCTGCATCAGAATCAAGTTCACATCAAGCAATTGAGTAAATATCTATCTTGTTGAAGTATTGGATGAGGATGCTATGGAATGGATTCTTTCTAGTGATCAGAGTGAACATTACTTAATATTAATAATATGAATGATGTCTATAGCTTTCACAACAATATGAACTCTTGTTAAATGAAAATACAGATGAATGATTTCATAATAAAAGTTTTCATACGAATTTTTAATTTCTATCTTTTTCTACCTAAAGATAGTACGTATACATGAGCCGCCATCTTGAAATTATGCAATAGGTAATATGGTAAATGTATTATATTCTTAAGGTCTACATATGTACCAAATTTCAGGCGATTTACTCTTCAGATAACCGAGTTATGACTTTTGGCCAAGGGCAGAGCGCTTTCATCCCAAAGTGCGCTCCTGCTGGTTCCCATCCGTCTGTTCAGAGCTGTGAAAACTGCCCTTCGCTTCAAGGACGTAATGAAAACGACTCTTGTAAACCAAATTCATTCAAGTCAGAATTCATTCGACCCACTCTGCTCCCTTCTCAGCTTACGTATTATGAATCCGCGCTTGCATGCAGGACAAATTCACCTCGCGCCCTCTGAGCAGCTGCTGAAGGAAAACGAAACGGAGACGTCACTAACACCGTGGGCGGACGAAAACAAAAGTCAGACGAGGAGAAACGTCCTTGACCACAAAGTGTGTATGTGTGTGTGTGGGGGGGGGGGGAGGGAGCTGTTAGCGGGAAAGTGATCGAGCGGAACCAGACAGCGGGACTCAGATAAGGAAGAATTCCATAACCCTGTTTTCCTGAAAAAGTTTTCCTGAAAAAGGATTTTGGTCAAAAGTTTTTATTCTGGGGTACAGATAAGGAACAGTAACATTAATGTGCGTTTCTCTGAAAGCTTCAAATAAACAGGACAATGTTCATAATAATTTTCAAGTTGTTAAATTAAAGCAAATTTCTGAATTATGAATTTCACAAATTCTGCTTAAAACCATTTCGAAAATAAGAGCCAAACCTAAAGAATTATTTATTCATTAAACTATTGCTGAATCCGCAGCGAGGGAAACAGTTTCGTTTCGGTTGTTACGCAAAGTTTTCAAGTATACAAATTCATAGAACAAATAACAGATTCTTGCAGATTTTTTTCTTAAACGATAATATACGAGTATTCATTTTATTTTATCAATGCCTTAGATAGAAAAGGGACTTTTCCTTTGCAAAATTATGTCCAAGAATGTTGTGGAAACTGAACAAATCTTAATCACTAACCTGGAAAATATTTCCCATATATTCAAATAAAAATAATAGTGTAAGCATGCACTATTCTTGTTTAGAACCATTCCATTTCCATCAAAATAGCTCTCAATTATTGAATTTCCTATTTTAAAACATTCACTCTATATCTACATTGAAGAATGTTAATAGCGTGGTCGCTATCACAAATGGTAAACATCTATCTAACAGTTGCGTTGCACTAGCAACGCTGTAAACGTGAAAACCTCCATTATTCACTTTCGATTACATTAAATATTATCTATACAGCAGGTACATATACAACATTCTAATTACAGATAAAATCGAAAGTTATTCTCGCAACTTGTCAGTTTTGCGTGGCGATGACCAAATTGCAATTTTTTTCATTTATAATATTTGAAATGGAAAAAGCACTTTTTTCATTTAAAATGTTAGTTCTTGTCTGCTGGCTATTTCTAAGGACGCAACAAGGTTAAAGAGTAAAGGGCACTTGGAGCAGCAAAGGTTTCCTAACGTTTTATTTTCACAAGAGATTATCTCAACGGGGCGGACATTTATAAACGACGAAATTGCATAATAGTGCGGAGTGTCAATGAGATCAGACAATTATATTGCAACCTCGCTAATCTCAAGTGAACCTGTAGTCATTAGCTTCCATCCGCAATGAATATCTGTGAAATGTAGTATTTACCGGGTCTTCATAATCGCATTCGGAAGGCAAACAAAGCAACTTGTTGCTCACAGCACTCAATTCATAGATGTTGGGTATGAATATGGATGTTTTTGTTCCTGAAGTCTCCAACATCGATTTTCAAGTTACAACAGAAATACAGTACACAATAGGTATTTACGAGCCACAATTCTACACATCTGTTTAGTTGGACTCCTCTCTTTTGAATGAGGTTTCCTTCCAACCTACTGTAACTGCTCTTTTCCCCTCTAGTATATATTATTATATAGGGATTAGCTGTTATCAGGTAAATTTATATTATCGTGGGTTCGATAGTCTGCCTCTACAGGAATTCAGCTAAAACAAAAATATTACGTAGTATTTTAAACATCCCCTCTTAGTATTTATTATAGGAAATATTATGATGTTTTCTGCTCCTGTTGCTTCAGTTCCAGTTGTAACTAATAGCACCTTTGCTGTGATTGACTAACAAGAAAAACAACAAAAGAAAACAAACATACACACTTGAAACAACAATTTGTTATTATTAAGTTTTTTTTTCCCATATAATTTAATTTTAATTATGCCAAGACTTGATATTTTTACATTAATCACCAAAACAAATTTCAATTAAAGCGTCCCCGCTTTACTTTCCTTTCTGAAGTTTCAGCCTTCTTGACCGATGTGTTGTTCTTTCCGATTCCATTTACTGTAAATTAAAATATGTTTTATGCTCCCTCGATGTCCATAACACCACACACGCAAGTTTCCTTCGTTACTGTCCTTTAGTTCCGTAATATAAAACACCTCCCACCTAGTCACGCTTTTCCATTTTTTAAAACTTAACTACACCGACATCGCGAAATTTGATAATCAAGAATTAAAATGTCAATCCTAATTTTTGTGCAAAATTTTGGGTTGATTCATCAGTTAATCATGAGATCATGAAATTCACTCATAATAACTTGTTCTGATTCATCTTCGGAGCAGTGTGTTTGTGTGCGTGGGTATGAGATTTTTAGTTCTAAATTTTTGTAACGTAACAATTACGTAACAATCATTTTTTATTTTTGTATACTACTTACATAGTAATAAAAATATATTTTACCGAGCAGGACCTCTCATTTACGTGAACTGACGTAGTATTCTCACAGCAATTTCAAAGTTATCTGAATTTTGAAGCCAATCGATTGACATTGATCCGCCGTTGAAATTTTAAGAATCTCTTATATCCTGGGTCAGGAATAATTGTCCCAACATTCATAGGAATATTCTTGCACAATTAAAAGTGTTTTATCAATTGGCAGATGTAGTTGAAAATATTTAAATATTAAATAATATTAGAGTGAACGGCCTTTGGTATGGCTCATGGACAGCGTACTAACTTCCCGTGCTGTGATCCCGGGTTCGATTCCCAGTCGAGGTAAAAATAGAGTTGAAGATTTCCTTTAAAATCGCTCCAGTTTCTGTAACTGTGTGGCGCAGAAAAGCTCAAGCAGGCGAATCGTGCCAATTACGGTGAAGGAAAAACGTCGTGTTCGTCTCATGTCGCTCTTACCCCCAAGCACGGGCATTTAACTAGGCCCAGGCGTGGGGGACACCGGTGGCTAGCCGGCGAAGTCGGACTACCAACTCAAAACGCCAAATACATACATACATTATAGTGAATACAACTGTACTATGCACTAGTCGAATCGTCAGGTCAAAAACAAG
Source organism: Teleogryllus oceanicus (assembly GCA_964035755.1). Lineage (NCBI taxonomy): Eukaryota > Metazoa > Arthropoda > Insecta > Orthoptera > Gryllidae > Teleogryllus > Teleogryllus oceanicus. Next base: position 3,891,339 of record CAXIVR010000010.1, read on the forward strand.
ATGTTTCCTAAATGAGATTTTGCTTACGGCATTACAACAGCATTGATATTCGTTTTGAATATTGCAGCGAACGCTCGCAATGTTGGCACTACTGACCCGCCCCTGTAATAAATCGTTGATATTTATTATGTGGTCGAAGGAAAGCGCAGTGTTTAGAGCGCGTTGGAGCAACCAGCAAAATCTGGAAGCTGTCCCAAGACTTCTGGGCTTATGACACGCACACAATCCTAAGTGGAAGCAGATGGCTGGGAACAGCTGGCCAGATCGCGGGAGTTGGCATCTCCTCCAGCGCAGATATGGACAAACAAATTATTCGAAGCGGCTGGAGAAGAGCCACTCCTCCATTGCAGCGGACCTCCGTCCTTTATTTCCCCACTTGTCTGTGCAAGCGGGGAAACCCCCACTCCGCCTCGCGCTTGGCAACGCAGTGGAATACGTGCGTTCACGCAGTGGTTCGGAACAGCCTAATAAAGTGAAAAGCTAAATAACAAGATCGTTGCATTACCAGAGCCATGAATGCAAAACCCTCCACTTCGCACATCGCATCCCTGTCTGAAAAGTGTTAACTATTTACGCGTCAGCGTTGGCCGTGAGATAATAAGAAAAATGTCTTCCTTGAGGCAAAATGCATATGCACTTAAATGCGATTAATATAGAGGTGGTGGAGCGAAATATCATTTTCAAAACTAGAGGTTTTACAAAATAAATATTTAAAGAAAATATAAAAAGCACCTTGGTTCATTAGAAATGATCAAATATTACACGAATTTAATATTGTTCCTCTAAAATCCTACACCCTACGACTCTCAGATAAATTTTGTGCTTCTCTTTCTTCTTCTCCGCCATACACTTCTCTTCAACTTGGAAAAACAGTTAATCCTTTTCCCCGAATTAAATCACGTAACCCAAAAGACATTGTACATCTTCCTTCGTTATCTTTTCACTCGATATTTATTATTTATTGTAAAAACTTTTATGTATCATTTCTATTTATAATATTATATATGTCAGAAACGTGTAGAGGTAACGTTTTACGTTTCTCTTCTTATTCTATTTCAAGTTAATATAATTGTTCATACCCTTGAAAAACTCACTTTTTCCAACAAGGATTAATAAATATTAAAAAAATAACGATTTAAAAAGATAAAATAAAAATACAACTAAGACCCTACTTATATTTTGTAAAACGTGCAATTTCACGAAAACATCAGAGAAGAGATTTCACATTTTTCATTTGCTACTAAGAATTAGTAAACAAAATTATTCAGATGTACATTACAAATTGTTAAACACGAATTATTGATGATTCGGTGAAGTCGTGGGTTCCAGGGGACAGAGTCATTTCGAATCAATGCAATGCATATGAGCCTAGAGGAAGGTCGCGATTTGATGATTGAAACATCGGCAAAACATCGTACAGTACGGTGTCGCCCGGACAGCTGGGAACATTTTTATTAACATCATAATAATTTTGTATTAATTTATAAAATACAAATCCAATGCATTATATTCCCAATTTCAGAATATAATTTTGAAGAAATATGCCAGACACTGTAAAAATATTAGCAGTACGTGACTATAATTTTAGACGTTGGATAAAACACTAAGTACTAGGAAATGTGTGCTATCTAGTAGCATCATTAATTTACACATATTTTTAAAATATGTTAATCTCTAGATCCGTTTATTACGTATGAATTGATTTTTTACATACAATTAATTCATTAATTTTTGACACAGTGGTTCCTTATTAGCATCGTTGCTTCTATATCTCTGAGTACCTGGCTGATCTCCATGTACATTGCACGCACGATCCCTCGCCCAAATCAACAGATTCTGCGTACAAGGCACTCTGACAAATTCCAGAATGATGAAGTTTCGCCATCTGTGGAACGAGATTGATTATTAATGACCATTCAATATTAAAACGAGGCTTCTGTTCATCATATTGTTTTCCACTAAGCATTCCTTTTCGTTTTTGACACTGCATTGTTTCTAGTTCATTTTACTAATGTCTGAAACAAAATAAGTGCTCTGAAAACACATATCAGAACACCTACTTTACAACTCCCGGATTTTACGAAATTGCAGCTATGATATTACACAGTGCACGTGATCATTAATCTGAAAAACAAGAATTCAAAGACAACTAGAGTTGTTTCCTATGCGCGTTGTGATCGAAGAAATTTGGTTGATTAAAGAAATTGTACCCGAGATACGCAGTTGAAGTGAAACGTATTTCAATCGGATTTTTGTGAACCAAATCCTATGTATTTAATTACGACCAACTTACAACATAATTGCGATAACGTATTTGTGTAAAGGTTGAGAACTGAACAACGCAAGATCAGGTTGGTAATATCGTCGGCATACAAGAAAAAAGACTCCCTAAAAGACGAAAAAGGAAATGGCATACTTTTACCAGTAAAAATTTGTTTATAATTCACAAGAAAGCCGATATTCCCGTCATTTGGCGCAATACAAATCACTCCTCTCAGACTAAACCCGTTCTCCGGAAAATCTTTAACATCAACGCAATAGAACAAATAGAAACGAAACAAAAAATACTGAATGAAGGAAGTGTTGAAGGAACCATAGTAAAATCCAAAGTAAATAAGACGAAGGTAACGATGAAAACAAATAACTCATGAATGATGACGACAGCAACGATGATGATGATGATGATGATGGCATTAACGATAAAAAGCTTATTAAGAATTTTTAAGGTTATTAATTAACTTTTAAGAAAACGAAGAAACAAAAAGTAGACGAAGGATACGAAAACGATACCGAAAACTGTGATCAAGAGAAACAAAGAAGACGGAAACGTAAATTAAAAAAAAAAAAGACATCGAAGGAGACGATACAGGCAATAAGGATTGAAAAAGAAAATGGCAAAACAAAGACGTTGGAATTACAAAATAGACGACAGCGGTGAAGAACAGCTATGAAGGTACAGATTAGAATTGGATTCGGAATTATGTCAGGGGGGGAGACAATTTCAGTTCAGTTCGAATCCTCCACTATATATACATTTGTTTGAAATAATAATTTTTGAAAAGAAATTAGCTTATTAGCTTAATAACTACAATGCCTCTCAACCGGCCACTTTTTAACTGATCTTCGCTTTAACAGCCATCACAAATTTGGGGCTATGATGACTCACTGATCTGTCGCGGCGTGTCTCTAGACGGAAAACAACGACAGAAAATCCTCCAATACTTTTAGATTTTATTTTACTGTAATATATATAAGACCGGTTTAGTAAGCTCTAATACATGTATATATAAACGAACTACAATTAAATGTAGATATTGAGGGCTGTACATTTAATAGCCTGCTATAACATGTGTTTTTTCTTTCTCGCCCTTACTTAGTAAGAAGAGAAAGTATTGTAATCGGGTGCCGGAAATCAGCAAGTTTTCAAAAGAAAAACTTTTTGGATGGTTATGAAAATATGGATAAATATTGTTCCTATATAAAATAAATTACTTACTCTTGATACGTTGTGTTGTCAGAATCCATATTTTGTGGGTCCTTGATTCCGAAAAATCGATTGGCTGCAACACATCTGTCTGTCAGTCTCGGTTCAACACTTGTGCTTAAACAGTTCAGACGATTTTCTCCAAAATTGATATTCCTCGATTTAAAGGAACTCGAAGAACTAGACTGCGAGTATAAAACGGATATTTTGATTTGTAGGGGTACTTTTCATGAAGTCTCATTTACATTTTCCAAAAATTAAAAAAACGGCTCAAAATTTTTAGATTAAAGTTTGTCTTCGGATACTGTAAAGGATGCTTAAAAGAATGGTGTAGGTTTATATTTACTTAAAATCCTTGATTTTTCGAAAATTGCATAAGTTTTCGCGCAATTTCTGCTTGAAGTTAATCCATGTGATTTTTTATCACATGGATTAACTTCAAGCACAAATTGCGCGAAAATCTTTCTTCACAAATCACTCCACATTTTTTCTTCAATTTTTTGGCCACGAATAGAACAAGATATGCTCCAACGAATGATGCATGTCTCATTTTCGTTGATCTCTCTTTAATTTTTTGGAAATTGCGAGAGTATGTGCTGTTAGCACTATTAGTTTCAGCAGTTTATTTTAGTCCTAGTAAGTGAGCAACGGTTTATCCAACCAAATCGTTAACTGCCATATCGATGCTAATCCCATGGTAGATGGTTAAAAGGGAGCATTGTATTCATAATGGGGACATTTTCTATGGAATGAGATGGTTAAAAATGCTGTGGTAGTTTTGAGTCAGTTAAGAAAAAATACAAAAATGAGGTTGAATTTCTTAGGGGGGTAAGGCATGCTCCTCCTAGATCCGCCACTGGCGAGGGCGAAGAAGTTGCCGAGGGAGGCGGTGGCTTCCTTGGCGCCGTGTGCGCGCGCAGGGGCCCACCGTGCTCGTGCAGCCGCGTGCGGAGTATTTCGGTGCGTGTGCAGCGCGTGCGGGGGCCGCCCCCCTCTCTTGGCACTCGGCCACCGCGAAGAGGCTGCGGCGGCGCTGGGGGGCTGCCAGGCCCCCCCCCCCCTCTTCCGCCCTTCACAGCTTAACGGCGCTGCTTCGAAGACCCTTGTAATAGGAACGGTTTACCAAACGCCGTCAAATCAAACTGTTGTTTTGTTTTTGTTTTTTATCCTCTCTGGTTCACACTCTGGTTCTATAAGTCTCAACTAGTGACGGCGAATGTTCACATACGAGTATATTTTGAATTCTTACAATGGTGCACAGGATCGGTTCTGGCTGTCCCTCTGGCAGTCATTGTGGTACTCGAGGTCAGCGTTTGTGGCGGCGAATTTGGTGCTAGTTGTTTCATAATTGAAGAGCAAATGAGGTTTCTTTGCGAACATGCAAATGATATATCGTAGGTAAGGAGGTCCTAGGTTCAACTCCCGAGAGTGTTAGGATTTTTCGACACTACTGTAATAGCTGTGCCGTGGCCAACCACTGTATGGATGATAAAACCTTTATTTATTTGTTTCTGATAGTTGATCTGAGGAAGGGAATTGTTGACGATTGTAATTTTTCTCGGCATTTATCCTAGGTTGTTTTGCTTACTGCAAGTGCGTCATGGCCACTGCGGATTTGCTGCTCTTTGAAAATCCACGCACCTCAGTCGGGATCGAACCCGTGCTCGGGGGCTCGAGTAACCACCCACATGCGCTAGATGAGTTTCAAAACGTCGCCCCTGCTGGAGAAGTGAGACAACTCAAAATTTGTCATTGCGCACGAAAACGGTTTTATTCTGAGCTGTTTATTTCGTGCCAAGTGCGAAGAATTTTACTTTATACACAGCCTCTTACACTATCTTTATAAATGTTTCTGTTAAAAAGTAAATTTTTTGTTCAGATTGTATTTAATTATTTTTAGTGTATTGTATTTGGTTGGGGTGACAAGAGAATATAATAACTTCTTATTATTTAACTATGGTGATTGGTTAATTGAACCTATATTATGGAATAAAGATGAAGATACCTTAGGGATAACAGCGTAATGTTATTGGAGAGTTCTTATTGATAATAAAGATTGCGACCTCGATGTTGGATTAAGAAAATTATTAGGTGCAGAAGCTTAATTTATTGGTCTGTTCGACCATTTTTCGACTATTTTATAAACAAATTTCTTCACTTAACTGCGGGGGGGGGAGTTATGACACAGATTAATAATGATTAAAGCAACAATGGCCATTCTAAGTTTCTAAAAGGGTACTAATATTCTGTTTGCACTGCATAGCAGTGGTAATGAGTAAGCGTGCGTCTGTTGCAGGAACGCGTGTCCCGTGAAGGAGGAGGTGGTGGCGCCCTTCTGGGCCAACAACACGCGCGGGGAGGTGCTCGCGCTGCTCAACCTCTACCCCTTCGAGCAGTACGTCCACTGGGAGAAGTGCACGTGAGTAGCAAGCCAGCGACATTCCGCATCTCATTCTCATTTATTAAAAGCTAACTTACTTGCCAGTTTTTTTAATCTCAGGTCAATAGAACAAGGGACCTTCTGTGACATAGCACAAGAAAGACAACTAAGAAACAACCTTGGATGAATTCAAACCCACGACCTTTCGCACCGAGGCGTTGCAACAACTCGACCGCCCACACGCATTCGTCCTTTGCTCAACTTAAAAACAACACGCGAAGGCTAAGCTGACCACCGGACGGGACCAGCAGACAGGCGGACAGACAGACACGGACAGATATACGAAAGAGACAGAGGAACAGACATACATACAAGCACACAGGCGAACAGAGAGTCAGACAGACGGACTAATAGACAGGCCGACAGGGACTGACCGATAGGCGGACAGACAGTTGGAGAGATCGGCAAACAGACAAATGGACATACCGACATTTTGAGAAAAACAACTTTTTCTGCGGTCTTGTAAAATTAAGCGATTTTACGTATCGCTACACGTCCATATATTGGTCTTTTTGTGGGCATCAGAGGAAAATTAAGGGCGCAGCGTACAATATTCGATTTTGCATGCGGCGAACGAAAGTAGTTCTTTTTTTAGGTTGTTTTTTAACAACTTGGTCATATAGCGACAACTGTGAATGCTTTAACTCTAGGGGGAACTGTAAGAACCACACGAACACACACCATACTCGAGATTCAAAACCCGCGACCCTTCGAGCCGTCGCAGCTATGGCCCTTCAGCCTTAGTGACCTCGGCTACCCACGCCGTCAGAGTAGCTTTGTTTTGTTAACCACAAACAGAAGAGAGACATGTCAGTTACCAGTTGTTGAAGGTCACGGCACCTGTCGTCAGCATCTCGAGCAGCATAGTCTGATCCAGTTGCTCAAATGGGTGAAAAGTCGCCTACTGACTGGGATGGCACAGTGTACCAACAGTTGCCGCTGCAGCGTTCCTGGCCGGATTGTCCAAAGTTGGTAGTCCCGACGGTGACAGATATTTGACATTATTCTTCGCTTTTTATAACGTGGTGCCTGAAGACTCGTGTTAACTGCTTGGTACTGTCGCGATCACGAAACATATACCTGTACGACCGAGAAAGGCGCGAAATGCCGTGAATTATTCCATCGTCAAGACGGGCCTTGATGCGCCACTTTATATAAAGCGAAGAAGTAGAAGAGTATTCTAGAGCATGGTTTCTCTGATAGATTGTTTTCCGTGGGCTCTCCAATCAATTCCAAGCAAATGACGCTCGTGATCTTCTCTTTCTCGTTCTTGACCCACCTCACTCCTTACACACACACACACACACACACACACACACACACACACACACACACACACACATTCACTACACTACCATACATGTCGGGGGCTTACAGCTCGTTCCGATTGGCGCGGAGTTCCGCCGGAGGAAAAAGTGGAGAGGAGAAAACCCGCCAACCAGGATCTCGTGTTTGAACGATGAAAGAACACTGCCTACTCTCGGAAAATAGCACACACTACAGTCACATAATTATTGAACAAAATAGTTGACACGCCCGAAAACACTAATTGAGTCTATGAAACGTACCCCGACTCAGAATCATGCAAAATGTATTAATATAAAATGTTAAATATGTCTCAAGACTTTCGAACTACTATCGAAAAATTACACAAAAGTCGAAATGTGAATAAAATGAAATACATTGAAGAATAATTCGAAAAACGAGATCTCCTTTCCATTCCGCGAAATAAACAGTTCTTCAAAGTGCCACATCAGACTTCCTGTAATTGAAGGAAGCCCCGTCCCGAAGGCAGTTTCACCGGCTTACGCATCAACTGACGTCACTGCAGTGCCTCTGGCCGGGGGGTCTCAGGATTTGGTTCCCGGCAGTCTCAGGAGTTTTCATACTAGCTAAACAGCTGGGGCCGGCAGCTAGACAGCTTCAGCCGCTGCCTGGAGGAGAATTGTTGCGGTCGGCTGCTCAGATCGGTAGTTTTCCATGGTTTCTCCGATCAACACCATGATCGGAACCATGAACACGATGATGGTGAATGATGGAGCAGTACCCTAACAAACGCCCCACAGACAGCGCACGAACTTTCCTTTCTCTTTCTTGTCCTATCTTAACTCTTACATACACTTACATGCATTACACTACCACATATATCGGTAGGTCAGTGGATGGGGCCGTGCCCGGCTGGTGAGAGATGCCTGGTTGGGGAAAATCTCGCTAGCCGACAGATAGATCGATGATCGATAGATAGATCGGCCATCCAGCGGTGGTAGATAACCGCCACCTCACTCGATGAAAACGTTCACGACACTACTAAGCTTAGCAATTGACGCCCGGATACATAAATCAATGATGAATCAATCAATCAGCTGAAGAAAGCTTCATGATGTCAGCGTTTTGACTCGTGGGCGTCGCTCATTTTTCGCACGTTGCTTGGAAGTTTTTCCAAGGTGCTCATCACATGCAGGGAAGCTATTAATTTTCGCCAGCGGCTGATTGAGTTTGCCCTCTTGAGTATAATACTAATAATAGTAATAATAATAATAATAATAATAATAATAAAAACAACAACAACAACAATACATTTGGTCATATTTATTACACGTTCATAAAGATTAAGTCTCCCGTAAGGAGGAAGAGTATAAGACGGAACTAATACGCAGATACTTGAAAAATCTGCATTCATCATCCTCTTCCTTTTCAATACAATTTAAATATTGAGTTCACAAATGATGCCAGTTGGAACACTCGTGCATCATCTTTATTCATAACAGTAATCTTTTATCTTCTCGCTGCGTACATTCTGTAGATTTAGAAGGATATGAACCCGGGTTGATCCATCCGTCGTAAAAAAAAAAAAAAAACAAGTACGTCAGCGTGTCCAGACTGCAGCCCCGCCCAGAGGCGAGTTATTTATCGTTAGCTACGATGTGCGGGAGTGTCCGCGGGGATATGTAGTCGTTATGTCCACGCTTAATGGACATTTTTTAAATTTTTTTCGGGGAAGTGGTAGCGGCGCGTTCGCTCAATATGCGGAGAAAGAGGGTGATGGGAATGTTTGGCGAAATTAATGGAAATGGCGTACGCGTAACCGTGAGTAGTACAGTCCCCTCCACTGCAAATTGCACATTGACTAGAATGGTTGCATTTTTCACTGACCGGGCGATACGGTACTGTGGACGTCCAGGTAGGATCTGGCAAGATTGCTGCAGACAAAACTTGTGATGCAGTATGTATGGAACTTTTCGTGAACGATGGCTTGGAGAAATGAAAAATTCAAGACGTTGTCATTGTCAACAATATTGTTGGAAATGACAAAGTCTTGAATTATTTCAATTATTTAAAGGTCTACGACAATTCACCGCTAAACAAATATATGAGAAATGAAACTACAGCGGGGGCATTACTCATAATACCGGCCACAAGAGTTTTTAAAGCAATGCCACCCACTAGAAAATCAATCATTTCTGCTGCTGACGTAGTCGTCACCGCTTTGGGTCAATATCGGTGACATCACGGTAATTTAAAGCAATACTGAGAGATATTATTATTTGGTTTCCTTTTGTCAACACACATGCCTTCGCAACGTGCTTTCTCAATAACTTTGATTCGTTGCTGGATAATTATGAATATAAAAGATAGAGAAACAAGATTGTGATCAACTAGCGTAGCAATTAGAATATTCTCGCATGTGAATACCTGTCCCCCTTTCCCCCGCGTACGTAAGAAGAAAATGTATGAAAAGAAAATGAACGACGAAGATCTAAAAGATTAGAGACAAAATACTTGGAAGAACACGAATATTATAAATAAGAAGAATAGGATGGACTAGAATACGAAACATGATTAGACACGGCCCGTGTACTTCCACCTAATGACTGTGACATCATCAGGAGATGAAAATACGGAGATGCAAATATGTCGAAAAACAAAAAGCCCATGATAATAAAAATACAACTCCACCCAGTTCCAACAGACGACCGCCGGCGAGGGTCGCAGGTTGCACCAACCGCTCTCGTTCCCAACCACTCTCTCCCTTCCCTGCGCCGTCCGCCCCGCGAGGCGACTCCCTTCCCAGCGCGCGCGAGCCTCGGTCTGGCGCGGGGCCAGCCTCTTTTTTCCGGCCGCGCGCTCCGGAACTGGGGCAGACGGCGTTGCCCCTCGCCAAGACACGCCCTCGCCCTCGCCCCCGCCCCCGCCCTCGCCCTCGCCCTCGCCCTCGCCCTCGCCTCGCCTCGCCGCCTCGCCCTCGCCTCGCCCTCGCCCTCGCCCCGCCCTCGCCCCCGCCCTCGCCCTCGCCCTCCTCGCCTCGCCTCGCCCTCGCCCTCCCCTCGCCTCGCCCTCGCCCTCGCCTCGCCTCGCCTCGCCCCCGCCCTCGCCCTCGCCCCCGCCTCGCCCTTTGCCCTCGCCCTCGCCCTCGCCCCCGCCCTCGCCCTCGCCTCTCGCCTCGCCCTCGCCCTCGCCCCTCGCCCCGCCCTCACCCCGCCTCGCCTCGCCTCGCCTCGCCTCGCCCCCGCCTCGCCCTCGCCCTCGCCCCCGCCCTCGCCTCGCCCTCGCCTCCTCGCCTCGCCTCGCCTCGCCTCGCCCTCGCCCTCGCCCCGCCTCGCCTCGCCTCGCCCCGCCTCGCCCTCGCCCCCGCCTCGCCCTCGCCCCCGCCCCGCCCCGCCCTCGCCCTCCCCTCGCCTCGCCCCCCCCTCGCCTCCCTCGCCTCGCCGCCTCGCCCTCGCCCTCGCCCCCGCCTCGCCTCGCCTCCCGCCCGCCTCGCCCTCGCCCCCCTCGCCCTCGCCCTCGCCCTCGCCTCGCCCTCGCCCTCGCCCTCGCCCTCGCCCTCGCCCTCGCCTCGCCCTCGCCTCGCCCTCCCCTGCCCGCCCCTCGCCCTCGCCCTCGCCTCGCCCCCCCTTCCCCCCTCCCGCCCCCGCCCTCGCCCTCGCCTCGCCCTCGCCGCCTCGCCCTCGCCCTCGCCCCCGCCCTCGCCCTCGCCTCGCCCCGCCCCCGCCCTCGCCCCCGCCTCGCTCCCCTCGCCCCTCGCCCCCGCCCCGCCCTCGCCTCGCCTCGCCCTCGCCCCTCGCCCTCGCCTCCGCCCCGCCCTCGCCCTCGCCTCGCCTCGCCCCCGCCCTCGCCTCCTCCCTCGCCCCGCCCCGCCTCGCCCTCGCCCTCGCCCCCGCCCTCGCCCTCGCCTCGCCTCGCCCTCGCCCCTCGCCTCGCCTCGCCCTCGCCCCCCTCGCCCCGCCCCCCTCGCCCTCGCCCTCCTCGCCCTCGCCCTCGCCCTCGCCTCGCCCTCGCCCCGCCTCGCCTCGCCATCGCCGTCGCCCTCGCCTCGCCCTCGCCCTCGCCCCGCCCTCGCCCTCGCCCTCGCCCTCGCCCTCGCCCTCGCCCTCCCCCTCGCCCTCGCCCTCGCCCCCCCCCCCCGCCCTCGCCCTCGCCCTCGCCCGCCCCGCCCTCGCCTCGTCCCCGCCTCGCCCTCGCCTCGCCCTCGCCCTCGCCCTCGCCCTCGCCCTCGCCCTCGCCTCCGCCTCGCCCTCGCCCTCGCCTCGCCCTCGCCCCGTCGCCCCCGCCCTCGCCCTCGCCCTCACCCTCGCCCTCGCCCTCGCCCCCGCCCCGCCCTCGCCCTCGCCCCCGCCCTCGCCCTCGCCCTCGCCCTCGCCCTCGCCCCCGCCCCGCCCTCGCCCTCGCCTCGCCCCCGACCTCGCCCTCGCCCCCGCCCTCGCCCTCGCCCTCGCCCCCGCCCCGCCCTCGCCCTCGCCCTCGCCCTCGCCCCCGCCCTTGCCCTCGCCCTCGCGCTCGCCTCCGCCCTCGCTCTCGCCCTCGCCCTCGCCCTCCGCCCTCGCCCCTCCCTTCGCCCCCCCTCGCCCTCGCCCTCGCCTTCGCCCTCGCCCCTCGCCCTCGCCCTCGCCCCCGCCCTCGCCCTCTTGCCTCGCCCTCGCCTCGCCTCGCCTCGCCTCGCCTCCCCTCGCCCTCGCCCCCGCCCCCGCCCCGCCTCGCCTCGCCTCGCCCTCCCCCTCGCCCTCGCCCTCGCCCTCGCCTCGCCTCGCCCTCGCCCTCGCCCTCGCCCCGCCCCGCCCTCGCCTCGCCTCGCCCTCGCCGTCGCCCCCGCCCTCGCCCTCGCCCCGCCCCCGCCCTCCGCCCTCGCCTCGCCCCCGCCCTCGCCCTCACCCTCGCCCTCGCCCTCGCCCTCGCCCCGCCCTCGCCCCCGCCCTCGCCCTCGCCCCCGCCCCGCCCTCGCCTCGCCTCGCCTCGCCTCGCCCTTGCCCCCGCCTCGCCCTCGCCTCGCCCTCGCCTCGCCCTCGCCCTCGCTCTCGCCGTCGCCCTCGCCCTCGCCCTCACCTCACCTGCCTCCACTCGCCTCGCCCTCCGCCCCCGCCCTCGCCCCCCTCGCCCTCGCCTCCTTCGCCTCGCTCGCCCTCCCCCGCCCTCGCCCCGCCTCGCCCCCGCCCTCGCCCCGCCCTCGCCCTCGCCCTCGCCCTGCCCCGCCCCGCCCTCGCCTCAGCCCTCGCCCTCGCCCTTGCCCCCGCCCTCGCCCTCGCCCTCGCCTCGCCCTCGCCCTCGCCCTCGCCTCGCCCTCGCCTCGCCCTCGCCCTCGCCCTCACCTCCTCCGCACTCGCCCTCGCCCTCGCCCTCGCCCTCGCCTGCCCTCGCCCTCGCCCCCGCCCTCGCCCTCGCCCTCCCCCCTCGCCCTCCATTCGCCCTCGCTCTCGCCCCGCCCCCGCCCTCGCCCTCGCCCTCGCCTCGCCCCGCCCTCGCCCCCGCCTCGCCTCGCCTCGCCCTCGCCCTCCTCGCCCTCGCCCTCCCCCGCCTCCGCCCTCGCCCTCGCCCTCGCCCTCGCCTTCGCCTTGCCCGCCCCCCCCCGCCCTCGCCCTCGCCCTCGCCCCCGCCCCGCCCCGCCCCGCCCTCGCCCTCGCCCCCGCCCTCGCCCTCGCCCTCGCCCCCGCCCCCGCCCTACGTTGGCGGTTTTCTCACACTAGCTACATAGCGTGGTAGATTTCAGCCGGTGTCTAGAGGCCTGCTGCTTTGATCGGTGGTTTTCTGTTGTTTTTCTGATCAATACCGGGAGAATGCTGGAGCAGTACCCTAACAAACAAGCCATGGACAAAGCGCGATCTTTCCTTGATTCTTATCTTACTCAGACCAGTCGAGAGGTTAGATCAGTTTGAGATTGTCCTGCTTGGGGTGGTGCCCCCCCGGAGGGGGTAATGCCCATGTGACGTAAAGTTCGGCGCCGAATCTCGCATTCCACCGGGTGAGAAAACCCTCCCGGAATATAACTGTACTACACTTACAGACTAATTATCTTAGCAGTTAACGCAAATTGAAACACAAAATAATCATTCAATTAATCAATTACTCGAATTCCGGCGGTAGCGCATTTTCGACACTACCTATAGAGCTGAGCATAAAGATTTTTATTGAGGGGAAAAATATTTCAAGAGCAATCTTATCTGTCAGTGAGGAATTGTTGGCATTGATATGGCAATGCACGAGGTCGTCTTTATCATAATAATAATAATAATAATAATAATAATAATAATAATAATAATATAAAAATTATATTAATTATAAAATAGGAAAATCTAGTTCACTTGTTGATTTTTGTACACTTCAATACAATCAGAACGACATAATCAAAGCGGCAGAGCAACGACTTAAATACAAGTGTTAGAAAACTAGAAGAGCCGAACTGACTGTGGCCGTAAAAACTCAGGTCGTACCGACAGCTATATCTGAGATTTGTTCCGGTAATTGTTTGTAAAAACATGTTTTAATTTCTAGGTTTTTCCAAAGACTGGAAAGGGAAAGAAGGCACTTTATTGGGAATAGCACATATTTTGCTCACAGTATTGCAAAGGTTCCGACATATACTAGACCAGATCGTTAGGGAAGTGGTTGCAACCTGGACTAGATTTTATATTTAACCGAAATGTATCACATTTAATCGTGAATTAATTGAATAATAAATTTTGAACAGTAATAATAATAATAATAATAATAATAATAATAATAATAATAATAATAATAATAATAATAATAATAATTACTGCTACTAAGTACTATTACTACTACTTACAAAGTTAAGCAGCTATCGTTCGCATAGAATCAGCTACCCATCTTTTGAATTTTAGTCTTTAGTCTTTAAGGAGCGTTGGTTATGGTTTTTTTGTGGGTTATGGTTATGGTTATGGTTATTGGTTAAAGAATGTTGGTTAAATGAGGGTGTAAACATTAATCAAGCATCTAGTTTAAGATTATAGTTGAAATGCAAATAAATTTAAGTAGGAATAAATTAGTTTTATCCATTTTGAATATCCAAAGTTGAACTTTCGTACATGAAAATAAAAATTCATTACAGTGTTTAAAATTACTCCATTTAAGCATTTTCCGAGCACAGAACGACGCTGAAAGGAAGTTCTACCTCTACAAAAGTCATTGTACACTCTTTTGCAATGTTTTCACCACATATCAGAGATTTATTCGGAAACTAAAATGCGCATATACAAAGTTGTTTTCGAAAAGCCGGTCCTCAAGGGAACAGTAGCACCGTGTAGCCAGTGAGGTCCCGGTGGAAAGCAATGGTTTAACGGAAACGTATTCTTCTCCCTCAAAGCGTACAAGCCGATTGGACAATAATCTGTAAAAAATATTTGTTAGTTTCCATTGAGTTACAAATGTGCTGTTTTATTAAGCACGAACACGTTTGCGAGAGAATTGACCATGAGTTTTCATGAGCAAGCATATACTTGAAATTACTTCTGCTTCACAAAGATCCATTCATCTTTGACATAGAGTATGCAGTTTCCAAAAAAGAGAGGATGGGTTAAGTTTGACAATTTATGGTGAAGTGTTATGGTGGTCATAGAAGAAAGTAGCATTACGTTTCTTTGTAAGAAAGATGATTCCGTGATATGTATTGCCGCACCTGAAATGGTCAGTTTCGGTGTTTAAACACATTAAAATGTATTATCAGGTAAAAAATGTAAATATATAATTTTACGAAAATATGTAAAAATATGGAAAATGAAAATTCTTGTAAGTTATTCAGAATGTCTTGTTAACTCGAAAAAATATTATTGAATGTAGGTATCTTTTTTCTGCAAAAATTTGTAATTACATAAAAATTCGTTCCCTAATGATTAGTACAGATCGCAAATTTTCCAATAATTCATGACCTCTTTAATTATATAAAAATCAGTCTGTCAACTTCCACAGGATGAACTGGTTCGATTTGGTCAATTTTACACGAAAATTGCAGTATATTGGAATCCTTAAAAAGAGGATAAAACGTTATACTCGTATCTGTCCTAACATCGTATTACAAACCGGCAGAGGTGGCTCAGTGCATCAATTGATATCACTACACCGGAAGGTCTAGGTTCCAGACTCGAACTCTAGGACTGGAAAGGTCGTAGGGTTCGAGTCCCGATGGTGGCAGGATTTTCGACACTAGCTCGATAGTTAGGTCGGAGTTCAGCCGCTGTCTGGAGAAGAATTGTAGCGGCCGGCTGTTCCGATTGGTAGTTTTCCTAGGTTTCCTCGAAAAAAAAAAACAGGTGGATGCCTGAGCAGTACCCAAACAAACGCGCCACGGATCGCCTGCGAACTTTCGTTTCTCTTCCTTGTCCCCTTCTTCACCTCTCATTCACACTTACATGCCTTACACTATCACACTCGTCTGGAACGTAGAACGTGGAGTGGTGCCTTGTTAGGCACAAGCCGACGCGCAAGACGACACAAGAGGGGAAAACACCGGCCCCGCGCGTGACAAAAGCATGCACTACATTTAAAGGACTAAGACGAATAGGAGTTGAACTCGGCCTAACGACATCGTTTTATAATTACCCAATCTCGTATTGTAATGTCGCACGATTCTTATTTAATAAATATTATCTATTTCAACGTGAACACTCAATAAAAGTCAGGACGCTTGCTCATGTCTCTCCCGCTTCAAGGTCGTGAATCTGAACAGCCTTCTGTCAAATCATAGTTGCAGTTTTCAGGGAATTTATTATTAAATTGCAAAATCTTCCCCTTCTGGGCGGATGTTATTACCGGTTTCGTTCATTAAACCATTATCGATCCACAACTGCACGTTGTGTCACATCGAGGTGGAAAGAGCTACAGCTATGAGGGCAGAATGACTCAGCTACACGAAATGACATAACGCACGCACACAACAATACATTAATGTTTGCAATATATTCGTCTGCGAGTTTCACTTTTTCGAATACTACAAAGTTTTCTTTTTAATAAGTCTTCAAAAGAGGACTTTTTCGCTTATTTTCGAATAGCTGAATGAAGGGGAATAACTGAATTCATTGAAAACAAATTATAGATAGAATTTCTACTTCTTCATTTGCGCTTTTCTATTTTTCCTTAATAAATTTTATAACGTAAAGAAATATACCAAACAGGGCAGAACATCATATAATGATACCAGCAAGTTGTATAACAATTTGAAGTCGCATATTTCATTATCCATTCCCAATAATGATCAATTTTCCAACCTCGTATGAATTAAACTTGTTATGAAATAAACACTGTCTATATATAAGTAAAACATAATTTGGTTTGCCAGAAAAATGTAAATTTAAAAACAAACGTGTAATTCATGCTCCATTACTTTTATCGGATAGTTTCTGCATGTGTGTGTGAGTGTGATAAATTATTGGCAAATTATAAAGTAATTTTCTATAGACCTTTTCAGGAGAAATTACAAATAATGAATGAAATATTAACGATCTGATTTATTACACGATTATTTTTATATTTAACTCCGTTACGAATGGTTTACGTATTAAAAATTGGCTCTACCCCCTGAAACACTTTTATACTTTATTTGAAATATAGATGAAAGCGTTTATTAAGTTGATTTACATACGATCCCGCTGTAAGATGTTGAGAATTGTATATTTATTGTAATCTTGCTAATATTTTCTACACTCTTATTTACTGTAGCTTTAATTAAATTATATTTCAGCCAGGTAACAATTATTTGACCCTGACTAAATTTTACTCGTATGCCTTACGTTTGTTCACACATATCGAAGAATTGTCCCGTTATTCTCAAAATGTTTCAAAATCGCCATCCATAATCGATCCACACTTCCCTTTTCGTACTAATAATATTAAGCAAGTCAAATAAATAATTTTTTAAATATTGTCTGCAGCACATTGTATTGAGCATACCGGGTATATCATGATGTTTTAAATGCTTGAACACACGTTTTGTCTGGAAAATTCCGCAACAATTCTAACATTCAAATCGGGTTCAGATTTTTCACTTTTTTATAAAGCCTTTTTACAAACTACTCTCACGCCACAATTAAAAATATTTATTCAGTAAAACACACACTATATTAATTTTTTACACGACAATTCAAAAGATGCAATATAGTGCAGACTGAAGTTTTATTTGCGCTTAAATCGAACTGAGCCGTCTGCCGTTCTGACATGAACAGTGCAACTTGGGAAAACCTATTCTCTAATTTAATTATAGTGACTTCTAACTTTCGATTAACTGGAATTCGGTTGCCCAATCGGCAGCTTCAATACCAAACATTAAGTCATAACGAAGCTCCCGATTGTATAATCCTTCAGCCAAGTGTCCCTCCTTTCCACTAAATGGCTCGGCGCGTGCGCTCGAAAACATCCTTCTACGCTTATCCGGAGAGCCATTTAAACGGTGTCGAAAGTCCTTCATCGATGAGACTTAAACCCAGAAATGCCTGATCTACGAAGCTTCAGCTGCGGACTCGCAATTCCGTACACACAGGCTGATGCATCTGGTGAGTTGTAAAAATGAGTGAACCTGGGAAACGGAGATCGTTAAGATGGCAATGCCTTAGCTGTCTCGGTTCGAAGGGTTTCGAGATCGACTTCCACCTCAGGAATGGATGCCAGTGTGTGAGTTGTGGTCTTTTGGAACTCTCTCAGTCCCCTGCGTCATTCTTCCTTTCCTGGCCGGCACCGGTAGCGGTAGCTCAGTGCATCAACTGATCTCACTGCAGCACCTCTGACCGGGAGGTCCTAGGTTCGAGTCCTGACGGCAGCAGGATTTTCGACACTAGCTTTTCAGCTAGGTCGAATTCAGTCGCTGTCTAGAGGAGAATTCTAGCGGTCGGCTGCTCTGATCGGTAGTTTTCCGTTGTTTCTCCGTTCAACACCAGACGAATGCCGGAGCAGTACCCTACCAAACGGGCCACGGACCGCGCGCGATCTGTCCTTCTTCTTCCTTGTTCCTCTCCCCTTACACACACTTACACTAACATGCACTACACTACCACATATTCCGGGAGACCGATCGGGAGCTTAGAGCTTGTTCCGACTGGGGCGGTGCCCCGCTGGTCGGGGAATCCCGGTTTGGGGGAAACCCCACTAGACGACGGTAGGTCGGCACCGGATCTCGCCATCCAGCGGGAGAAGATCACCGCCATCTCCAGAGAAAAAAAACATGCTCTACACTAACGGGACTAATGACCAAAGCAGTTGACGCGCCCGGACACTCCTGGCCGGCCTATGTGACGCAGGGGCTTCGAGCGTGTGCGGCAAGTTCCATTGTTGATTGGTGATTCAGGGTGCTTCATCTGATTAGGTCATTAGTCCCGTAAGTGTAGTGCATGTTTTCCCTCCGGATATGTCGGTGATCTTCCCCCACTGGATGGTGAGATCCGGCGCTGACCTACCATCGGCTAGCGGGATTTCGCCCTAACCAGGACTCTCCCATCAGCGGTGCACCGCCCCAGCCGTGACAAGCTCTATGCTCCCGACCGGTCTCCCGGAATATGTGGTAGTGTAGTGCATGTTACTCTAAGTGTGTTTGTGTAAGGGGAGAGGATAGGACAAGGAAGAGGAAGGACAGATCGCGTGCGGTCCGTGGCCCGTTTGGTAGGGTACCTCCAGCATTCGCTTGGGGTTGATCGGAGAAACCCCGGAGAACTAGCGATCAGAGCAGTCAGCTGCTAGAATTCTCCTCCAGACAGCGACTGAATTCAACCTAGCTGAAAAGATAGTGTCAAAAATCCTGCCGCGGGCTGTAGGTTCGAATCCCGCATAAAGACATGGACATTGTGCGTTGAGGCTTGGTGTACATTCCGAGTACACCATGTATCATCCTTGAACCAAATCCTCCCTTAATTCCTTAACTTCCTCGTTGCTCGGAGTCGATCGGACGCGAGACTTTGGAGCCGCAGCGTCAAGGCGATGAGCTCACAAGCTACGCTTGTGCATTATTGTGGGGGCAATGACCGACTAGGGCTCACGAACTAGATCGACGAGATGGCTGAGTAAACACACATATTCCTTGGTGGCTCCATCGTAGAAAACAACTTCAGCTCAGTCAACATCTGTAAGCATCGAATCCATGTATCTCTTGGGGCACCACCCCCGCAGGGGTAAGCTCTACACTGACTAGTTTTCCGACATGTGTAGAAATGTAATGCGTGCTCAGAAAGTGTAGCTGTTTGTAAGAGGAAAGGTCAAGACAAGGAAGAGAAAGGAAAGATCGCGCGCGTTCCTTGACCCTTCTGATAGGGTACGGCTCCAGCAATCAACTGATATTGAACAGGGAAACCACAGAAAACTACCGATCAGGGCAGCCGACCGTTAGAATTGTCCTTTAGTTAGTGTCTAAATTCGACCCAGTTATACAGAAGTGTCGAAAATCCGCCAAAACCTACGGCCTCTCGACCAGAAACGCTGCAGTGGCAAGAGCTGTTGCCGTGAACTGCCTGTGGCGGCATCCACGGGCGTGCAGCCGTCGCGTCGCGACGCGGGAGCTGGGCGAAGGCAAACGAGCCAAATGACGCGGGCAGCGCCATGTGATCGCATCCGGTGGCCGCGTCCGGACCCTCTGCCAAGGGGCCAGATGTGCTCGGTGAGCGACACGCCAAGCCCATTGACTTCGAACGATCGCCTCCGAAATACTGCAGCTGGGTTATTTTGGTAAGCCCGGCCCCTAAGCCTCTCTCCGCTCTGAAATGGGGGAACCCCCCAGTGACGAGGTCACCGACGCGTTGTTCCTCCCACTATTCTGCGAAGTTTGTGCATTAAGAGGAATCTCGACAACTCCATATTCGAATATGACAACTCGAACGTCAGTAGCTCAAGTTTTTCGTTATTTGGAATTTTTCATTTTTTTTTCACTTTCCTCACACTCGCCTTTCTTCTCACACTTTCCTCACAATATTATAACTCATATATGAGTTATAATATTTTAAATAATATGGAGATTGTAAAAGAAGAACCTTCAACGGCTGACTTTTGTCGACGTACTTTTCCAGTTGTTCAACCATTATTGGGCATGTGTTCTTTCTTTCAAATGGAACTGAAATACAGAAAATGAAACGATGGGCATCACTTGCTTGTGTGGCTGAGTGACTGTCAGCACGGTGTTCAAGATCTTGGAAAACTGTTTCCAAAAACTTAATTTCCTCGCTCCAAGATAATTTGTTTTCGCGGATACACGACGGTGTGTCAAAGTATTAGAATTGCGCAATTATTAAACCAGTCTTGTTCGGTTTATCACAAAGTGATGCTCTCAAAGGGTACGAAACTATTTTGATGAGGGAAGATTGGTAATGTCGCTTGGGAAAGTCGACTCAGAGTATTACTTTGATCGATTTGTCTTTCTTCTAAGTGTAAAAGTTCTCCTAGAACGCAAAACATTGTTATTTCTATCCTGGAGTTATGAATACATGGAGGTGCCGTTTCCAACCTCTTCCGTGTTCAGCAAGTGAACCTAGTCCTCCATATTGGTGGGTTCAAAACAGTCTGTCAAACCAATACCTTCTTTTCCTACAGGCCTAAGAATACTTCATTAGCTGCTTATAACCTAGGAGTATGTAGGTGTGGTGGAAAAGCTGGAAATTTTGATAGAACTGCAAATACCTGCAAACGTACACACAATAAGGAAGTTCTATCAAAATTGTTTTTTAAAAATAAGCTGAACATAACGTGCTGTAATTGCTAGGCTACCAATTGTCTCTCCGTACATCTCTAATCTACAATGCTCTCCACTTTGGATTTGCAAGAAATATTTAAGAAATAAATTCACGAAAATTAACGAGTAACTTACAAAGTTACTAAATGTTCCAAATTACATGGAGTAGCTACCTACTCGTGGAAAGTAATGTCCGGTTTTCCAGTATGGTTTGTACAGCCGTTAGCCACACAAGTAACTATAACGAGCTATTACAAAAAGCTAGCTATTCCGAACAAGGTTTTTAAATATTAAAAACCACGCCAGACAACACAACTGATCACGAGCACAGCTGCAAGCCTCAGACCACTCACACGTAGTTTGTCTATGCTACGAGCTTTCTGAACTCACTAATATGGCGGAAATGGCTTCAATTTTGTGACGTCATGCGATTTCCTTATATTCATAGCTCCATGATTTCTATAGTCTTTTTGCATCAGTCAATTCTATTGTTAACTAATTTCAATACGTCGATACTTTCGATACGTCGCATTTCGCAAAGTCATTTTTTTCTTCTTCAGTGAAACAGTTGTTGCACAGGCTCGAAACTATTCGTAGAGTCTGGTTTGAAAATGTGGAAAATGTCATTTTACGCTAAGGAAAAACTAAAAATATTTAAGATGATGAAAAATGAAGACGTGATTACGAAAACAGATGTTTTGTACTTCACCTACAAAAAGGCAAACTTTTTTCTATCTTGTTATGATACATGTGGGAAAAACCCCTATCGGTCACCTCAGAGTGCTTTGGCTTACAATCCGCCTTTCTGTGTTTATTGTGATCTAAATGGACAAAAGATTTCTCGAGTTTCAACAGACGACTCACGTCCATTGTAACATCTTTTCTTCTGTCATTTTCTCTGGTCGAGTTGTTCATCGGTACCAATTTTACCCACTCATCCATCATCCTTATTCCATCTTAACCGCATTAAGTCTAGCGTAAATGATTGATGGGGTTGAGATTCACAAATAGATCTCCGAGCGACATTTTCTCCGGCTCGTCAGGACGTATTGTGAGGTAATCTTTCTATTAATGTTTCAACTTAATAACTATTAATAACTAACTATTAACTTAATAACTATTAATGTTTTAACGTGTTAATCTCTCGCACGTGATGAAGATATTGCAGAGTCAAAACCTTCTGCTTTTTAATTTGCATAGCATGTAACTATTTTTAAAATCTTATTGCTTTCTTTTAAAATAAAGTTCGAGAATTTAACTATAATTTATTCAGTACCTGAAGAGTATTACGTGACGCTCGTTTCGTCGTCATAGTGTGCAAGGTCTAATCCTCTCGAAGGGACTGAGGTAAAAATGAAACGCAAAATTTTTTAAATTTCCAAACCTTTTATATTTTCTCAGAGAGAAATGTCAGCTCAAGAGATATTTTCAATTATAATTTTAATTAAATAGTCTTTTTTGTGCGTTCAAAATACAAAAAATTCGTACGATCACAGACGTTTAAGTAAGAATGAAGTAATATCTCCTGCAGCAGCTGTGCCTTGCTGTATATATTTAATATCTTTATAGTATTAATACCATTCAATCTGTTCAAACATCTGGAAATAGTCTGAAATATTAACGACTGAGTTTTAAGAACTTTGCTTCAATATGTAGTTTTCCGTCCAGCAAAAAACGCCAGCACACTATTTCAAGACAGTATATTATGATTGCATGAAAAGTTACCAGTTTTACTTTGTCGTATCCTACTTTTTTAAAATTTTTATTAAACATTTTTATCATATTTCCAGTAGGTTTCGCAGATAAAACTTCACAAATACACATATATACACACTTTGAGAGCACGAATTGATTAATAAACTCTAACAAGGCACGTTATGAAAACGGGGGAGACTTCGTGGTAGTGAATATGAGGCCTTCCAGCGTGCTCTTTGCCAGTTCCCCCTCCCTTCCGCGTTGCCAAAACCCAGAGACAGACATATGGCTACCAGCCGCTGTATTTCCCCCGGGCGGTTCTGGATTGTAATTGCATTGGACTGTGTCCAGGATTGTAAGAACTGCGAAATGTTTTACGAGTAATCAGTGATCATAAAAGTCGAAGAAGTATTACTAATTAACTAATGAAGATATACTGGAGAATTTCATTGAAGAATGTCTGATCAGATGGTGCATTCGATTGATTTCCAAATAGTGAACGAAATTTCACACGCTCCTGGTCATAATTACCTTTCTACAGTTATGGCTTCATTAACTTTAACGTACGCGCGGGCTCACTTGCGCGTGTGCATGTTTGCAGGATTATGTGGGATGTCGAGAATTATTACTATTAATATCATTTACGTATTATTTCTAAGGGGAGGAGTTGCTCCCATAATATCTCACTAAGACAAATTTAAAATCACTTAGCCAACGTTAACATATGTAACATTTTCTAAAATGCTCACCAAATATAATTTTGGCACATTTGGAACGTCTTGTTTCTTTTTCTTTCCAATTTCTTGGCCTTATGTATAAAGATCACGGTTTGCAGAATTTGAAGTCATTTCATATGGGGCACATCTTAACATGTCAACCTCATATTCGTGCACTATCACACAATGTACTGATTGCCGATACATGGTTAGCGTGGAATAGTGCTGAAGGTTGACCTAAGAGAAAAAGTTATAACGAACGAACGAACCTATACACGAAAACAATTTTCCAATTATAACGGTAAAGAATTAAAGAAAATAAAAGAGCTTGGTCTCTCACCACGACACTAATTGAATGGTAATATTTTTTGGTAATACTGTACTGTTGTATCGACTTAATGCAACCAAACACAGTATCGAAAAATCAATCTTAACGGTAGCATCCGTTAAGACTTTAGCTGTCTCTCTCCCGTTAAGAAAAATCGAAATATGTAGCTAAAGATGGTACGAGTTCACTTATTCAAAGAAAATAGTATTGCTTATTTCTATTTTTCTAACACGAAGATTGTAGTACTGTCAATAACACAACCAACAGACTCGGTTGGTCATTGCTGTTTATTAGCCTGATGAAGTTAATAACTCTTACTTTGTGACGTCCTCTTCGTGAAAAATCTTTTCAGCGAAAATTGGCTTTGTTTGGAAAGTGTAATGATTCACTTAACTAGCACTCAGGTGACATCCTAATGCCCGTAGGCCTCACCTTCTTTAGTACGACAAAGCCGTCAAAGGGACATCCTGACAGCTCCACATCGAAGTGCCTCTTAAAACAATAATTTCCAATCGGGACAGGAGTAACCTGAATTTTCGCGACCAACATTAAAAAATATTTATAATTCTTAACGACTGTTAGGGATAATATGAATTTTTTATTTTCAACCAATATCAAAAGGTATTTATTATTTAATTTCTCTAAAGAGAACATAAATAACTAAGAATAATTAACGAAATAAAAAACTATTGTATAATATGACCTAAATATAAAATACATATTGCAAAATGTTTCGATAGCCCCAGTTTCGGCGTCTTCAATATATATTTTTAAATTTGATCGATTGTTGTAATATATCATACATTATCATTTTAATGAATTAATGTAGGTTTCTTCTGTTAAATACACCTCGGCCTTTTGAAGTCACGAGTCGCGATATTCTGGGAAAAGATGAATACAGACACAATGGAGAGGGGGAGAATATACGTATCAAACCTTTCGGGGGTAGGGATATATCATAAATATCAAAATCATATCACTAATATAACAATACTTTGAAAGTAGTCTAAATCAGATATGAATTAAATTGCATTTAAAACAAATGTAAGGAATATTTAAATTAAATAATATAAACAATCATCAACAAGGTAGCATACAATAATTTACATCGTTTCGATTTCATAGGGGATTGAAATCGGGCCACCTCCCGGGCCACCTCTAGAATACATGGGACGCAACATCAACAAAACGTAGATGTTCAAAATGAAAGTATGAGTGTTAAAAATACATCGCCCCAAAACATTGTTTTTTAAAAAACATTAATGCTCCTAATACTGAATTAGTTATCTCCAACATCAATGTTCATGTGCAGGGGATTTAATTTCCCTGTGATCGTGTATATTAATTTTTAACTTAGTTTAACCGTGTTTTTTGTCAATACGGTACTTCTCAATTAAAATAAAACGTACATCACGTAGAACCATCGTGCAAAATAACATCGATTAAAAAAAATTAGCTTCAATAAAACGATATTAAATATTTGTTGATTTTTTTAAACATCCATGTCTTAAAAAACTCCACATCGACGACCTGTGGCGTGATAAAGATTTTTATGGGGTGGAAGAGGCATTAGTTTAGTGTCCAGTGAACTCATGTTTTTTTATAAACAATTTCTCATGCTGAATTTACAGTGAATTTTCTTTGATAATTTTCCATTTATATATAACGTATATGAGATATTGAATGACTTCCATTAGAATAGAATATTCGTGAAACTACATTAGCGAATATGTTTTACGAGGAGTCTGTACTGCCGGCATGTGCTTGAAGAGAGATGAAAGCATATTGGCTTTAAAAGTTACTCGGGCCCTAAACCTTGATGACAACGAGCCCCTATTTTAAAAATTTATTTTATTTGCAATGTTATTTTATAATTTTTATTCGGAATTATAATAGTAATGTAGTCCTAAATATATTAGTATAATTTCTGTGAACTTACAAAAATAATTTGTACGCAGATTGGCAAATTTCAATTTTAGATAACTAGAATTTCAAGTTCAACATTTTACTTTAAACTAAGCAAAAAAGGGAAAAACATGAAGTAAAAATTGAATAAGCATTCGCTTAACAATTTTAATTATCAATTGTATTATCTAAAAACTTCATAATTAAAAACAAATCAAGGGGTCTCTCAAAAATAGGCACCACCGTGTGGCTCTGACGGAATGAGCGCGCGTGGCCGTGCCGCCCCTCGCGAATGCCACGCAGCTCCCGGGCGCACGCATGGGCGGGCGGGCGGGCGGGCGGCCCGGGGCGAGTTCGATCCGGGACGCGACGCATTGCGGCGTCCGCCGCCGCCGCCCTCAAGACCTCGATGCCGACGCAGCCGGCCGCTGGCGCGCGCGCCCTCCCGCGCGGGGGGGGGCGAACAGCAGGTGGCCGCCCCCGCAGCCAGCCCGCTCGATATTCCGCTCCGCCGCCCGGAGCCCCCAGCCTGGCATTTGCCCGGTCACGCGGCCATCCTCTCCACTCGGCGGCCTACGGTCCACTCCCGTCCTCACTACACAACGAGGTCAAGTTCAGCCACGATTCTCCTCCGCCACGTCAGAGGCCTTCTCCCGATCAGAGGAACAGTAGTGACATCAGTTGATGCCCTTTCATCCGGTGGACGAGATAACGTACCACGCACGTATCCCCTTTATCCTTCAGAGTTTGGCTTGTTTCTCGTGGCGGAGGAGGATCGTCTCTCAGCTCAGGCTCTGGACGTGGAGACTCCAGGCGAGGTTGGTTGGGGTTACTCAACCGTCAACTGGGGTCGCGATTGACCCTAAAGTTCGAGACCCGACTGCGGCAGTATTTTCTTCAGTGTCTACTTCGTTAGGTCGAATTCTAGCGCAGGAGGAACACCACAATCTCCCAAGATATAACATATACAACGCGTATGGGACCTTAGCAGTTGACGCGGCTAGAAACCCAAATCGTTCAATCCACTTACTCAGGGTGACTTCAGTGAAAGTCTCCTAAGGTGAGTCCAGGAATGTAAAAAAGTACCCCAACGCTAAGCCATCGCGTGACGGCACGCCCTAACCGCAACACCATAACGTCGCTCTGCAACGTGGGAGCGTTCTGTTGGTTCGCAGAGCGTTCTGATGTCGCAGTCCAACGTTGTGATGTTACGGTCTGTCGTCAAAATAACACGCGATGGTATTCCGTTACATGTATGGACCTAGCTTAATAAGGATGTGATATCGATGTCCAGGGTTTCAAAAGAATTGATTATTTTATAAAATAATCCACACATCGATTTATTGAAGCCGATAATTTTTTAAATCGATGTTTTCTGTTCGTTTTTACTGGTCGATATTTATTTTTATATACAAATAACACAATAAAAAGCAATAATAATTTTGAGATATCCAGATATTAAATATTTTTCGAGTCAAAGTAACTAAGGGTGAAAAACCACTGGAGTTTACATGAACATGATTTAAGAACAACATATGATCTATTGTGCATCTACAATGTGCTATAATCTACAACGTACATTGTACTCACAGAAATACATGAAAAAGGAAGTTTGCATTTTCATTTAACTGAAGCCAATGTAGTTTGTAAGAAAAATTGATTTTCTTCATCTTTATTTCTCCTGTAACTACAATGTACTCGTCGCGCTGGAAATACTCACACTCTGGCATGATTACGTCCGTTTTACTTACTATCTTTTTACTGAACACATAATGGCTATGCTTTTATCGCTGGATGTTTCAGAATACGTATTACAAACTTCTAGGGCACGTACGGGTATCGAGGATGAACACTATTCACCAATGAACATATAATGGGAAATTGCATATAACGGAGCTTATATATATATATATATATATATAAGAGACATAATATGGTACAATATTTATTATAAACAGCGTAAATTATAAGGATAAATATAGGTGAATATGCCGCATGGCAACGGTAAGCGAGCCGTCGTCAAGATCAACAATCTTCATGCAGTGACAATCGCGGAGACGGCTAGTTCATTTTGTAAGAAATTTAGGGATTGGCTAGGCACGGAAGTACATCAAGTCTTGTCTGTAAAAAAACAATCGAAAAGATGAAGCGAGTTTTGAAGGATTGAAAGAAGATGATAGGCATTCATTCTGACTGATGCCGTGGTGTTGAACGGATCGTGGACAATTAATGTTAGGAGTTTTTTTGGGGGACTTGTAAGCATTTACTGGGGAGTAGATATTGGTAGAACTTTGAATTTGAATGCTAAGTGTGGACAGTAAAACTTAAAATATTTCAAGTGAACGAGTTAGAAGGACATTGAGGCTTAGGCGAATTTATCAGTAACTGGAATGGTTGAGTATTCAGCATACGCGTGCGATGAACTTGGAATTTGTAAATTGGCGAACGACTTAGACTTTATTAACTTTGGAAACAGTGATGCACGGTGATTGAAGTGTGCTTCTGCAAGAAAAGAAGAGAGAAGATCGTATCTTGACCTGAGGACAGCGACGTCGGAGAAGAATGAAGATGGTACGAGGCACCGTCGTCCAAGAGCGCGCGAAGACGAATACTACATTACAAGGTTGGAACAGGTCATGACCAAAGTTTTCTTTTATATTGTGTAGAATTATTAAGTACGAAAATTGTTTAATAAATTTCCATGTTTTGTGAAATGAATACATGATTATCATTGAGCCAATTCTAATAACGACGTAGCAAGATAGAAATATATTCGCTTTTCAGATTCCTCGACCACTCTGTATAGATGGCAGATCGGATAATCATCTATCAGCAGACAATAGTGATTATTTCTATGAAACCCATCGACCCGGTAGCCGGAAACTAATTTATTTATAATTAGAGTTGAAGGTTGACTTGTATGATAGTATTAGCGTAATCTTTTCCTGGCGCCCATCTATACAAATTCGGAACGGATTACATTGGAATAAAATCATTAATATATTCCGTTTATTTCAATATATATATATATATATATATATATATATATATATATATATATAACACACACGGAGTTACTCTAAGAAGGGACCGGTTTGATTGGTCGGGAAAACAAATAAACGTCATGCAGGACGATGACAACGTAAGAGATAGTGATGAACCCATTTACAAATGAGCTAACTGTAAATGACACTGATAAAAAGAGTGCATAGACATAACCTGCAATTATGTTGCCAACAGTGGACAAAAAGTAACTCTCAAAGCGGTCCCTTGTAGTAATCTTTCTATACCCATGTGGCGTTTACATCTGATTACGAGGCAACACATTATACATAGGTGTTTGGCAGGTGCACGAAATCCCTTTGGGTCAGAACGTGACCTGCCTATCATCCTTACATTGCAAGTAATCTAACCGTCAAGGGCAAGTGTCACATGTGTAATTTCTTTATAAGAAATTTACCGCCATGTGCAAAAAATGGTGATCTTCGACGCCCCTGTAGACTCTGGGTGATGGTAATTTTTATTCTGAGACGCGCTGTAGGTAAAGGTATATTGACGAGGCACTATCTTCACGTTTATGTGCTGTTTTGTGAACGGAACAGTCATCTTGTGTTAAAATTGCATGTTTATGTCCTCACGTTCACGATAACGTGTTCATTGTGAATGAGCCTTAATGCCTGAACTCTTGGTTCCCCTTCAATATGAACTGTGCTATTAGGGGTATTTAAATTTCGCACCACTTGGGATCCCAATACTACCAATTTTTGCGCGACTGCCGGACTTCCTTTGCCGGACGCAATGGAGGGATCTGAATGTGTTTGGCTGTGAATCTTGTAGATTGTGTTCGTCCCAACCTTGCTATCAAAATACTTGTCCGTTCGTGATCGGGTGAACTAGGAATTGGTCTAGTACAATGTTCCGAGTAAGTCTAGGACAATTCGCTACTAATGTTTCATCATTAGATTTAAAGATTTGTTTTTTATATACCCACATTATAAACGATATTTTATGTTGCAAGAAATCGGCCATCGTTTTACGCCACAAATGACGTTAGCATTTTAGGGTAAGAATGATTGCATCATCACACATTTATTCAATCACAGGGAGGGAATCGCGGGGAGGTAGCGGTAAACGGAACGGCGTCCCTCGTTTTTAAAACATGTACTCATGCAATAAATCTTAACTTTATAAACTACTTGCATAAACTACAATTTCCACACGTGTCATTATTGGAAACTTGCTTTTAAAGAGAAATAAAATAACACTATCCATTTTTTTGGGTGGAATATTCTTTACATACAACTCAAAACTATCCAGCTGCGATTTAATTTATTGACCGTAGGTCCCCAAAACTGCCGTTGTTCTTGTGCTCAAATTTTTAAACAACTCTCATAATTCCTTTTTCGAAGTTAACGATTTCTTCCTGTTCTTACGTGAAGATTTTCACCATCCTTTCTATTTACGTTCTGATTTCTGTCGTCTTTTTCTGAAGAAGTCCCACGGATACACGCTTTCTCCCATTAACAGTGTACCAGAACATTTAGTTGAAGAGACTATTTTTCATCCATTGTCTACCAGGAAATATTTCCAAAAATTATCTATTACCAAGTTAATATCACAGAAATGTTGTTTTAATTAAATACGAGTCATTTACTTTGAAAACCTTACATATTGTTATACAGAATTCCTTAGAATAAATGTTACAAACCTCTGGGGCGTGTACAGGAGTCGAAGATGACTATCTTTTGCCAAGAAATCTCATGTAACGAAGAAACACTTGTACCGTTGGTCCGTGGATATCAGGCAACTCATCTTCCGCCAGTGTTTGGCAGGTGCACGACGTGACCTGCCAACCTTTGCAATTTTTTTCTATGCAGCAGTCAGGTTTTGTTTCTTTATCGAACGATAATCATGTGGGACGAAATGTATGAGTATGTAACTAGAACCGCATTCTAATATTCGAATCAAAGCGAGGTGAATATGAAGAAAAATCTGAAGTCATAATTTATCGAAAGATATACGAAGCGCGTTATTTCGTAGATTGTATATAATTTTTTTATCGTGAGTTTATTTAATCATTCAATGCAATAATTGAAATCATTGAATTTAATTATTTACTTTTTTCAACGTTGCAATTTTCATTAAAATAAAAGCACTTCATAACCCTCGCTACATAAGGTCATCCATGTCCAGAAGTACTTCAAAATAAGGTCAGATAAAAAGGAATCGATCTTCTCCTCTTCTATTAATACTTCGCCTTAGGTTGCGAAAGGAGCCCATTATCCCAATCCTTTCGCTAATTTTGGTCTAAGATATTTGTAGAATACATTGAAAGAAATCAAGAGAACTGGTGACACAGGAACGTTAAAAGTTCGAAACATTACAAGACGGAAATAACTGGGAGTTTGAGAACGTAATGCTTTCTCTGAGTCACGCGACTTTTGTCAACAGAAAGACGAAATACATTCCACGAACAACTGGTTTGTGCACTCTAGGCATTGTGTAGGTATGAAGAACATTTATAATCATTTCTTCCTGGTAGGCGCATGATCACTAACAAAAGAGGAAAGACCATTTGTTTTGAATAGATATTTCACTAATGCCTTCAGTAATATTCCTAATAATGTTTTGGCGTTTAATAATTGCTTCAAGTGTAAAAATATAATAATAATAACAATAATAATAATAATAATAATAATAATAATAATAATAATAATAATAATAATAATACACTCTATATACAATACACTAGAAAAATTATGATTTTTAGTTTATTATTTAATTTTTAGTTTATTATTTATTAGTTATTTAGTTTTTTTAGTTTAGTTCAATCATCGAAACAAACCCCTGGAGTGTGTGACTGTGGTCGAGGGAATTACTCCCGAGTCAAGGGGTAGGGTACTGAAATAAACTGAATATATTTTAATGATTTATTTGATGTTGTTCTAACGTAATCCTTCCGAATTTGTATAGATGGGCGCCAGGAAAAGATTACGCTAATAGTCAACCTTCAACTGATTATAAAAAAGTGTCCGGCTACCTGGGTCGATGGGTTTCATAGAAATAATCACTATTGTCTGCTAATAGATGATTTTCCGATCTGCCATCTATACAGAGTGGTCGAGGAATCTGAAAAGCAAATATATTTCTATCTTGCTACGTCGTTATTAGAATTGGCTCAATGATAATCATGTATTCATTTCACAAAACATGGAAATTTATTAAGCAATTTTTGGTATTTGATAATTTTACACAAAATTGAAAAACCTTGGTCATGATCTGTTCCAACCTTATAATGTCTTCTTCGAGCGCTCTTGGACCATCTTCATTCTTCTCCGACGTCGCTCTCCTCAGGTCCAGATACCATCCTCTGTCTTCTTTTCTTGCAGAAGCACACTCCAATCATCGTTCGTCACTGTTTCTGAAGTTAATAAAGTCTCGTTAATAAAATTCGTTCGCCAATTTACGAATTCCAAGTTCATCCCACGCGTATGCTGAATACTCAAGGACCAAAAAACTATCTGGTGTTAGCATTCCAGTCCAGTTACTGATAACTTCGCCTAAGCCCTCAATATCCTTCTAACTCGTTCGCTTGAAATATCTTAAGTTCACACATAGCATCCAAGTTCAAAGTTCTACTAATATCTACTCCCTAGTAGATGCTTACAAGTCCCAAAAACAAACTTCAAACATTAATTGGAGCACGATCCGTTCAACACCACGGCATCAGTCAGAATGAATGCCTATCATACTCTTTCAACCCTGCAAAGCTCGGTCCATCTTTTCGATTGTTTCTTTACAGACAACACTTGATGTACTTCCGTACCTCGTCAATCCCTAAATTTCTTACAAAATGAACTAGCCCTCTCCGCGGTCGTCACTGCATGAAGGTTGTTGATCTTGACGACGGCTCTCTTACCGTTGCTATGCTGGCATATTCACCTATATTTATCCCTATAATTTATCCTGTTTTTAATAAATATTGTACCTTATTGTCTCACATATTGGTATGTCACAGTACATATTACTGCAAACTCCATTGCAATCGTGCAAAGCTCCATAACAATGAGTCCTGTGCCCTTTAAACCTGATTTTCTTGTCCCTTTAGGGAAACGAGTTTTGGAGAACATGTGAGGATAAGTGAAAAAATGGCGGGGGGTAGGCGGAATCTGTTTTTTAAGCTGTATTCGACAAAATTAAACCTTTTCGACCTATTACATTTTTTTAAATATTCGTTCTTCTAGAGACTTACTCCGTAGCATAAAACACTTGGCCTGCTCCGGCCAGCAATATTAGAAAACCATATAAAATTAAATTGAAGGAACAGAAGCAGAAATAATATTACACGATAAAATTGACAATTGATTTTCTGTTAAATTTAATCTCAACGCTCAGCACATTACAATTCAGGCGCTCTATGGAACCTACAGTGCTTAAACTAATGCTGCCTGCTATTGGCGGGCCTTTTCAAGTTAGGATCCAAATGAAGCTATTTTCACTTTTAAAACAATTTTTTAAAATATTATTTATTTTTCTTGTTTGACATACAAATGTCTTTCAAGGATGTGCACAATTTTAATTTTTTTCACAATTCAGTAATTTTAATTTTAAAATTTCTTATTTGCGATTAATTTAATTTTTTTTTTTTTTTTTTTAAGGAGGTTGAAAGAGATCTTTTGAATATCGAGTCTTACTGCGGGAAAAATGATTACATGATTTGCCTAATTTAATTTCATTAGTTGCTGGACATGATGGAAGAGAAGAATAAAAACGATTTGAAAATTTTGAAATATACGTACTTACTGGTTCTAATGCTAGTTCATTTAAAATTTGATCATTACGACTAAACCAGGGAGCTTTTAATATTTGACGTAAAACCTTATTCTGAATAACTTCTAATTTGCGTTTATGTGTTTTTGCAGCACCACCCCATATTCGAGAAGCATATGTTATTGTGAGACGAATGATAGATTTATAAATTAAGAAACATGAATCAGTTGAAAGTTTTGATTTTCTATTAATTAACGGGTATAATTTGAGAATTTTGATATGTGCATTATTAGATATTGATGAAATGTGTTGTTTCCATGTTAATTTTGTGTCTATTTGCAATCCTAAATGTTTAATTGGGGTAGAATTGGCGAGCTAATTAATAGCTTTATAATTAATTATTCGTGGTAAGTAGGGTGAATATGTTGTAATGAAAAAAATTGGATTGGGATTTTTGAGTAATGATTATAATGATCCAATTGGTGAACTAGGTATATAGTGTATGTAAATATTTTTGTAAGTTATCTCGACCTTGTATGAGATCCGAGTGTGCAATAAATATTGTAGTATCATCTGCAAAAAAGGCTATGTCTGAATAAGTTAATTTAGCGATGTCACAGATAAAAATATTAAAAAGAGTGGGAGAGAGAGGAGAATCTTACGGAACCTCTGCATTAATAAGTTGTTCAGTTGAATGAGTGTTATTTAATTTGTTATTTTTTTCGGTTTAACAGAAAATTTTTAATAATATTTTGAAGATAGTGAAGGAAACCGTGTTGTCGTAGTTTATATAGTAATCCTTCATGCCAAACTTCGTCGAATGCTTTCTCTATATCTAAAAATATGTAGATTATTTTTCTTGGATAATTATAGATTTATTTGGGAATTTTTTTAAAAATTTTTTAATATTTAAAATTAATTTTTAAACTTTTTGAAAATTAAAAAATTGGGGGTTTTAGAATGGTTTTTATTGGGTTTTGGTATTGCCAATATTAATGTTGTTTTCCAAATTTGTGGAAAATAGTTTATTCTAAAACACGCATTAAATATTGCAGTTAATGAAATAATACTTGAATTTGGAAGATGCTTTATGATTATATTTGGAATACAATCAATACTTTTAGCTTTTAACTTAGAAATAATAAATTTAGTTTCTGATTTATTTTTAACTTCATGTGTTAGACGATTAAGGACAATTTTTATATGAGGGTTTCTTGATATTTGCCATTTTCTACGAGCTATATGTTTTAGTTTAATTAAATTTAAAATTTCATTTGGAATTGATTTTAATTTGCTATTGCTGCGAAAAAAATTTGTGTTTGAAGATAATCGAATTGCATGTGTAATATTATTTTGAAAGTTAAGTATTTCTGTATCTATGTCTGAAGTAATTCGTAAGGACGACGTCTATTTGTTTAATTTAATCATATTGAAATGAAAAGGTTTCCAGTTTATATTAACAGTAAGCGCTGAATTTGGATATTCTATTTGTGGGAACATGTTGTCAAATTTTATTAATATTGGATTATGATCAGAATTAATTGCTGGAATACAATATTGAAAGATATGTGAATAAAAATTATTAGATACTAGCAAAGCTCGGCAGACGTTGTACTGCTCTCTCTCCCTTCACTCTCTTTTTCCCTCATTCTCTCTTTTAATTTTCTCCTCGTTTCTTTTTTCCTTTCCTTTCCCTTTCCCCCCCTTCTTTTCCCCTTCTCTTTCTTCTTCTTCCTCTGCAACCTTCTTTCTCTTTCCCCTTCTTTCTCGTTTCCCTCCTCTTTTCACTTTCATCCTTTCCCCTCTATCTTTCTCCCTGTCATTTTCTCCCCATCTCTCTTTCCCTTTTTTCCTTTTTCCCTCTCTTTTCCCCCTTATTTTCCGTCTTTTTACATTTCTTTTCCCTCCTTTTCCATCCCTTCCTATTTTCCCTCTCCTTTCTTTCTCCCTTCCCGTCTCTCTTCCCCCCTTCTCTCTCCATCTTGCATTGCTGGTTCCTCGTGGCCTCCTCGGCCTCGCCCCGCGTCACACGGCAACGCCCAGCAATAATGAAGCTGGTTCCCATGATTGGGAATTGCATTTAACTGAAGCGCCATCTTGTGCTGCAGCGCCTTCTAGTGGAGCTACAAAAAATTAACAACATAAAAACCTTCCTGAAAACACATAGATGTGCCAACTTTCATGGAGATCGGTCACAAGGCCATCGCCCTATGCTTACTCTGTCATTCTACAGCACCGCTGCTAGCCTCTGGCGGAATATATCAGGAAACCGTCTCTTAGCGAGAGGCGAAAAATAACGACCGTGGTGCATCTACCAGCATATTATTTAAATTATTTATTTTCCGCATTTGTATTGTATTAATCTTTACCAAATTTTGCAAGAACACGGCATCAAATTCTGAAGAAGAGCCTGTAAATATTTCGTATCTATTCGTACACTCATTTTTGTGGAATTTTGTGGAATACACACTTTTATTAGTATATATTATAACATCTAATATGTTACGTTCTATAGTGTGATTATATGAATAATATGTTGGTTGATTAGGTGCATGAATTTTCCAATTATTTTTTATAATTAATTTAAATAAGGATATACCTTGATATACAATCCCATGCTTGATGTTCAGCATTTAAGTCACCTTTTAATAATGTTTTGTAATTTGTATTGAGTATTTGAGAAAATATATTTAAGAAAGGTGGAATGTTTAAAAAAAAATATTTCAGAAAGGTGGAATGTTTGCACGGGTGCAGTACAATAATAATGAAACAACAACAATAATAACAGCAACAACAGCCACAGATTTCTGAATCATGGGAATTGGCCGTTTAAGGCTAAAAATAAATCTATTCAAGTGTGCCGACGTTTCAAAATATATAATTTCATAATCCAGGCTATATAAACAAATCACATGAGTACTAATTTTTACCCTTAAATGACCAAATTCAATGATCTTAAACTCTGAGATCAAATATGGTTGTCAATCTTTCTACAACAATATTATTACAAATAAAAGTATCCACAGTTTTTTATGACAATCATTTATTCAGTAATTTCACAACGTTTCGTAAATCGTTTTGTTACATCTTCAGGTCAACAAATGTGGACCTGAGCCTCACCTGAAGACATAACAAAACGAGTTACGAAACGTGAAATTACTGAATAAATGATTGTCATAAAAAACTGTGGATACTTTTGTTTGTAAACATATATTGACAATCAAGCAGAAATATTGTTTAACAATATTATTATTATTATTAACATTAATAATAGAAATAATGGTAGTAATTATAAT
This sequence comes from Teleogryllus oceanicus, assembly GCA_964035755.1. Taxonomy (NCBI): domain Eukaryota; kingdom Metazoa; phylum Arthropoda; class Insecta; order Orthoptera; family Gryllidae; genus Teleogryllus; species Teleogryllus oceanicus. The sequence continues at coordinate 3,927,896 of CAXIVR010000010.1, forward strand.
CATTACTGTATTGCAATTATGAAAGATTGCAATCTAGTGCGATTACACATACTCAGGTGCAATGCGTCGTTTTTATCCAGAAAAGTAGTCCTTGGATTTTGTGTTGCATTGTAGCTCCATTTCTCTCATGACCCGTACCTTGACTTACAGTTATCTACACCCTCTGCTATTTTATCTCATACTGTTTGCGTGACTTAAATTATGGAAAAAGTCACGCTAATTTTTTTCTCACTCCCATGTGCTAGTCAGTTTCGGGTTCAGTCAGAATTCCCTGACACATTTCTTATCGTAACCTTCCTACATCACATCTGGAAAACTGAACAAAATTAATATTTGTAAATTTACCTCATTTTCTTTTCAAACTCGGCTTCTCTTCTTTTTCCGCTTTGCTTTAAAAATTTCCAACTGCTTCTCCTAATGTTCTTGATTCTTGCAATTTTCTGAAACAGCAATGTAGTCAACGAGTTTAAGAAAAACTACACTTTTCATTCTTCTATCACAACACGTCTCTTTCTTCTGCTGTTCCTCCTCCTCCCAACCATTTTTTAAACATTATTTCTCTGCCCCTCTCTATTCATCTCCTTTTTTCTATTTGAGTAGTTTTCCCCTTCGTAATATTCATTTTGGCTTCCTGCTTTACCTTCCGGATCCTCGCTTTTTTCGTGTTTCATCTGTCTGAATCTCATGAACTATTTCTTTCCTAGTTTCGTCTCTTTTCCTTTTCGTCCTTTCAATCCGCCCCGTTATTTCTATTATTCTTTTCTCTCTCTCTTCTTGATCGTAGTTTCCATTCGCTGCACCATGCGTCCATTCTTTTCTCTTCATCTTTATTTTCTTATTCAGGCCTGAGTTCCTTTCCTGGCCGCCCTTCTCTCTCTCTCTCTCTCTCTCTCTCTCTCTCTCTCTCCCTCTCCCTCCCTGGCTCTGTCTTGTGTCTGTGAGCCGTGTGCGCCGCAGTGGCGGCAGACGCTGAGGCTGCGCGGGCAGACGGCGCCTTGCGCGGGCGGGGGCGGAGGAGGGGCGGAGGAGGGGGCGGAACCGCAAGCCCCGCGGTCGATGCCACGTGGTGCAACCCTCGCCACCCCCGCCCCATCTCGCCTACTCTCTCCCCAACCCTTTCTCCCGCCACCGCCCATCTACAGTCCCTCTCCCATCAGACTACGCCTCCCACTCACGCCGTTGCTCCCGCCACCCACCAGAATCCGCTCCCGCCTCCATCTGCCAGCTCTCGTTCCCGTTCCCGTTCCCATCAGCCCCCCCCCCCCCGCCACACTCGCGTCCACTGGTTCGCTCCCGCAAGTCGTGTCCCCGACCCCATTCCGTTCCACCCCGCAACTGCCCCGACTTTACAGTTCTGTTTGCATATTTAGTATTTCCAGTCGCCTTTAGTCCCGTATGTGCTGTTGATGTCACCGGGAGTTGGTGCTGTTCGTCCCTCTCTGGAACGTGACGTTCGGGACCAATCTATAAGCTGGCTTGCGAGGTTTTCCCTCCAGGTATTTCCCCTAACGGGGCACCGCCCCCAGACAAGGAAAGTTCGCGATTGGTCCCCTAAAATTTGTTGTAATGTAGTGCTTGTAAGTGTATGTGTGTATGCGTACGGGGAGAGCACGAGGAAGGAAATGAAGGAAGGAAAGTGGTCTACGGATCGTCGGTCTACTTTTCCGACTTGCGCCTGTCATTGTTCAGAGAAACCACGGAAAATTGCACATCAGCAGTGGCCGCTACAGTTCTCCTGCTGCCATTGGTTACATTGATCCCATCTATGTAGCTAAAATAGTCCGATCGCTTCAGCCCCGTCCACCCTTCTCCCCCCCCCCCCCCCTCCCTTGCCCCCCCCCCCCATCAGCCCAGCCCGTGCCCCTGCCCAACTCCGTTCCCTCATTCCCGCCGCCGCCCTGCGCACCTTATCTCTCGCCCCCGCCGGGCTCCTCGCAGCCGTCGCGTGGGCGCCTCCATTGTTGATTGATTGATTATTTCGTGTTTCCGGGAGTCAATTGATACGGCCATTAGTTCCGTGTTGTGTATGTTTTATCGCGGGTGGCGATGGTCTCCCCCTGCTGGATGTGAGATACGACGCCGACCTACACGCCGGGTTGTTGGGTTTTCCCCAAACCAAGTATCTGCCACCAGGGGGGCATTGCTCCAGCCAGGTCAACCTTTAGACTTCCGAATGCTCTCCCAACATGAGTGGTAGTGTAGTGCATGTAAGTGTGTGTGTGCGTGTGTGTGTGTGAGGGGGTGAGGAAAGGACAAGTAAGATGAAGGAAAGATAGCGCGCGGTGTATGACCTGTTTTTAGGGTACATCCGCCTGGTGGTGATCGGAGACCTCGCGGAAAACAACCGATCAGAGCAGCCAACCATTAGATTTCTTCTCCAGACAGCGACTGAAGTCGATGAAAAACCAAGTCGGTTATTTCAATCGAGTTAGAAAATTTTCCATTCTTCTTTTTATCAATTTATTAGCATTATTGTTTCTGTTTTAGTGTCCGTTAATAACGCATCGCACTTGACTAAATTTTCCATTGTCTTCAGATTTTGCAGAAAAATCCCTTACGTTAGAATATGCCGGAAGGCACGAATGGTTAATACAGGAACATTATCAATGGTTCCATCCAGATATATCTATATTGTACCAAATAAAATGTTCTCGAAAGGAAACATTATATAAATTACCAAGAAGGGGCCCTCGGCTCTTTATACTTGTATCAATGTTGGTCTTCACAGAACTAATTGAAAAAGATCCCATCGCTTTTCCGGAATACTGTGTAAACTAAAAAAAAATACAGAATTGAAATTTTAAGATTAGTCGGTTAAAAAAAGTCATTTTTTACGTGGAATAAGTCTTTATTAGCGACATTGAACCAATTACCGTGCTTGATATCGTTTGCATGCATCGTTAATTCATGAACGAAGTAATTTATTTTTATGGAATAACGTTGTTTAAAACTTCAGTTCTATAAAATCTATTTTCATAAATTGAAATACCTAGAAACATAAACAACTTTTTATATAATTTGAATATCGTCGATAAATGGGAGAAAATGGAATTTCAGGGAAATTAAATCGCATTCTCTTGAACAAAGGTTTTTTGTTTCAAAAGTATTCTGAAAAACAGACGCTGTGTCACTGTAAAAGTAATAATTTTCACCATAAATCATGAAATTGTTATTTGCATATCAACACATACACGATGCTGCTTCTTTTCGATCGAAGTACATACAATTTTTTTGTAAATTCCTTTACAACTTTTTTAATGGTGCAACGTCTTTATGACTGGTCCTAGTAGCTCGTACTTAACGTTTTAGTACAAATTCATCTACAGCCTTTTTCTTCGTGGAAACGTTCATCGGGGCTCCGTTTACGACAATCATAAATCAAACTGACGTTGCGATGATGTGAAAAGTGCTGGCGATGGGAATGCTGCCAATCTTAATGTGATTATTTACGGTCCATTGGATCGCTCCAAGCAGCAGCTATGGTGACCCACAGAAACCCAGGAGCATCACTCCTGAGGGGAGATGGAACTTCAAAGATTCTTGTGCAGATATGAAATTTCGATTTATTTTATTTTGGTGCACTTGAAGGGCGCTGGATAACATTTTTACGGTATGAAAGAGACTTTTAAACCACTGGAAGATTTGCAAGAAATTGTAACGCTTCGGAACATACGAGAAAGTTATGTAAATTATGGCACGAATACGTGATTCCCCATGTAAAATTCAAATGAGAAACATTGACATCTCCCGGGACGCTATTTTGCCGTCTATCAAAGTCAGCTATTTTAAGGAACGAGCATACACGTGTAGCATTTATCTCTGATGGACAGATAAATCATCGTGCAATGGTGTTTGCCAGGTGCACGTTCGGAGAAAAATATATTGCATTCACCCTGCACTTCGACTGATTTATTAATTATAATGGGTTTCCGACCGCGTTAATGTCCAGTAAGGGTAGTGCACATTTATATATATTCGGGGAGGTGGCAGTGTTCCTTCCCTGTTGGATCGTGAGAGCCGACGCCGACCTACACATAGTCTTGCGAAGTTTTCTTCCCTGAAGTATCTCCTCCAGGTGGTAGTGCTCCATTCGGTATAAGCTCTGCGCTCCGAAGAGCAGTGTTATGTTGCATGTAAGTGTGTGTGTGTGTGTGTGTGTGTGTGTGTGTGTGTGTGTGTGAAAGAGGTGGAAATGGTGAGGAAGGAAAGAGCGCGCGCGGTCCGTGGCCCGTTTGTTAGGGTACTGCTCCGACATTCGCCTGGTATGGTCCGGAGAAACAACGCAAAACTGCCGATCAGAGCCGGTTGCTAGAATTCTCCTCCAGACAGCGTTTGGATTCGGCGTGGCTATTTAGCTGCGTAGTACGGAAAATCTGCCACCCTAGGAATGCTGCCACTGAGCCATTCTTGCGCTTCGACTATTGGTCGAGAGGGTGGGATCGATATTCCGCTAGGGCCCGCGGCCGCGCATAGGGCAGGGCTCCGTTGGACGCCGCCCAAATTCTACAGGAAGCGCCTTTAATCCCAAGCGCACACGAAGCCTGCGACCGCCCTTCGCGGCCCCGCGCACGGTGTGAGCGCTTAGGCCGTGAATCAAGTCCCTAAAGCGGTCTCAACGGCCGAATTCACTGGAGAACGAGCGAGGACGGTGGGAAGTACATTGCGTGGTTTCAATAAAGGATGCTTTCCTTTTCAAACACACTCTCACTTTATGAACTTTTCGGGAAACAAAGTATTTTGCCATACAAATGCGTTGGAAATTTTGCTTTGTACAGACTGAAGGTTGTTATAGGTAAATCTCGAAAGCCGGAGTACCGGCGTACGGAGGCGTATTTTGGAATAAAAATACAGCGGGAATTATGCGCTTAGCAGAGTTTTGTACATATATTTTGTGTTTGTTATTGTTAATGTCCAATTCTGGCTAATTTGTAAATTAACCGGTTAATGTTCGCATTTTGCTTTTTCTAGATGTACGCGGTATGGACGTAACGGGAAAAGTTGGGGCCGTAAATAAAATTACTTCAGTTTTCTCTACAGATAGAATTCTTTCTTTTTCAATAGAGATAGAAACCCTGGCACCAACAGACCCTTCAGCTATTCAGTCATAAATGCATACATTTCTCCTAATGTTTAAGTCTTGGTAATCCGCCTCGTTCTCATAAGAATACTATAATCTTCACGTCACTTCCTAAGTTGCTTTTTGCTTGAAACTGCTCAACAGTGCTTTGCGTTAGGTTTGCCAGATGGTGTAGCTGATATGAATGAGTTACATCGGTTTCATTACATGCAATTGGTATATTTCGTGCAAGTGTTTAGAGGCATGTGCGAAATAACAAAAGCTCGTTCGAAGTATTGCACAGAACACGTCTGAAAAATAAGATGATAGACTGAATCTGATTTTAGGTCAATAAGTACTCTCTTTAGAATATAAATGCTTTTGTGAAATTTTTTTCTCTTTCTCATTTTTCAGTTACTTTGGTCTGTACGTATTCTCACATTACATTATTAGAATCACTGCACCAGAGAACCAAGAATCACTGCACAGATATTTACTCGCAGTATTCGTAAATTTTCGGCAGGAGAAATAAACACTATTTTTATCTCATTCATGTGACTCATGATAAACATTAGACCTATAAAACTGATCCTATAGTGGCCAAGCCAATATTCTCCATCCAATTTGAATATCATATTGTGTTTTTATGATGTCATTAAAAATATATTCGATTTTTTAATTGATTGATTGATTCATTAGTGTTCCCGGGCGCTACATATGCTAAAGTAATTGGTTCCGTAAGTGTAATGCTGGTGGTGGTGATCTTCCCAAGCTGGATGGTGAGGTCCGGCGCCGGCCTACACGCCGGATTGCTGTGTTTTCTCTAAGTCAGGTGTCTCCTATCAGCGGGGCACCGCGTCAGCCGGGACAAGCTCTAAGCTCGTGCCAGGTCTCCCCACATGTGATAGTGTAATGCATGTAAATGTACGTGTCTATAAGTATGGGGTGACGACAAGACAAGGAAGAGGAAAGATCTCGTGCGCGGTCCGTGGCCCGCGTGTTAGGGTACTGCTCGGGCATTCGCCTTATATTGACGTGCGAAGCAACGGAATACTATCGATCAGCGCAGCCGGCCGCTAGAATCATCCTTCACGACCTAACTAGTGTCGAAAATCCTGCCACTGACGGGACTCGACCCGTAAGATTTCCCGTCTAGAGCCATCGCCATTCATTGACGTTCTGAGCGACCTAAGGCGCTAATTTTTCAACATTAAGTGGATACTAAAGACATTCATCCGTCCTTGGTTGCAGGTACGAGCTGAAGCAGATGTACTGCCGCGAGGGTTGCCGCTGCGAGCAGCAGTACCGGCTGCACCGCCTGCTGGCCTACGACCCCAATAACGAGTGCCGCGGCATCTTCAGCGACTGGTTCAAGTTCCCATCGTGCTGCGTGTGCCGCTGCTACGACCTGCCCATGGAGCTGCAGCTCACCTCGCGTTCGCCGCGGAGTCGCGACCCGCCCCCGCCCCCGCCGGCCGCCCCGCCAGCGCGTGCCAGGCGCGCCGCCCGTCCGCCCCCGCCCACAGCGCGCCGCCCGCGCAGCCACCCGCGCCGCCACCGCTCGCCGCCGTCCCGGAGGCGCGCTGGTACCGCGGCGGCAGCCCGAGACGCTGAAGGCTCACGAGACGAACTGTCTCATTACGTTCAATACGTGCAAGGAATAAAGTGTCGCACTGGGTGCCTCCTCATGGTGCAGTCAACGAACACACATACCGTGGTAGATCGGTAAAGTTCACTAGAGATAATTATTCCCCCCGTTGTGGTCCTTGGGGCGCTCCACGACGCAATCACGTACCGGATGGTCCACTCATTATGGTTCGCGAGAGAATCAAACATTTATTAGGTCATTGTGGTCCACTGTGCAAGGAAAAAGTGACCCATTGTGCGTCTCCTAATGGTGCAGCGAACAAACAAGCACGCGTGGTGCTATTGATTTAAAAAAGGACGCCTATTTAGATTAGCGAAACGATTTTATTACCCTGATTGTGGTACTTAGGTGCTCCGTGGTGCAATCACCCATATCTTCTAATGTTGTAGCCAAGAAACAAAAAGATGGAAAGATAAGAGAAGGTTCACTCCCTGTCAACTAGCAGCTTGTAATACGAAAAATGTCCACTACCGCGCAAGTGAAAACTTGCGCTTTACTTCAATTACACGGTAGATGCAATTCTAGTTTGCTAGGTGCTAGCAGACTAGCTATTTGAAGCAGCTAGGATTGCATTGTGACTTTACGGACGTTCCTCGATATAAGGAAAAATATGTACGAGTAACAATGCGCACTCCCTACCGGTACAGCCAAGAAACATATATGATGTGATGGATCAAAAATGGAACTCATTAAAACTAGAGAGAGGAACTATTTAATCACGAACCGAATAATGAGAGAGAGAGAGAGGGGGGGGGGATATTTCATTAACTTCTAGGAGGAGCAGACATCCCAGAGTTAGCGGATTTTTGCAGAGCGCAATACCTGATATAATTTACGCTAAGCACCAACACCGGAGCCTATGCATGCGCTTTTAAATTGCTTGTTAAATTGCTTAAATTTGTTGGCTTAATGTAAAACGTAGTAAGAAATTGGTGGGTCAAGAAAATCCATATGCATTTGTAAGTCGCCCGCAACCAAAAAAGGGATAACACTGCTTTAAATGCAAGATAAATAATATGACTTCTTTCAACTGCCATTCGATTATTATTAATATATTCGCCGATTATTATATATTATATTCGCCAACTGACATTCATTTATTAGTTTAGTAATTGGCAGAGGCGACCAGAAGGGGGAGGGTGCAGCTGGAGCAACTTGCCCCAGGTCCCAACGTAATTGAGGCCCCGAATTTTTTTCATTCAAAAGAAATAAAGAAAGTATTCATCTCTATACAAAATTCAATGCCATCAGTTATTTCTGATGCATGGAGAAATGAATTCTGTTTATGAATTGGGTAGGAAGTAACTTTTTGTTTGAAATAGGGCTCCCCGAAGATCAACTGCCCCAGGTCCCTGGTTTTCTCTGGTTATAGAACAATTAATTCTAAAAATCTTTTTTTCTAAAAACAAGCATTTTAATTTATTGTCAAAAACCGTAACAGATTATACTGACGAATAGGAAGGAAGTGCAAGTTGAAATTAAACATTTTTCATTATTCTATTCGGAGATTAACTTTGTCGGATCATAACATCCAATCGCCTTTTTTTTTTTTTTAGTTAATTGTTACTTTTTTAAACTCGTTTTTTTTAGGACACTGGTACCTCTAAACACAGCTATTTATTGATTCCTTTCAGATAAGTACGGTATACAAACCACAAAAGCAATTTCTTTGAATTCGCCGAACATAGTACTGCCGTTTTCCGGCCTTGAGAACTGTGAAGTCATTCTCCTTCCAGTTTGTAAGTAAAACGTACGGAACAAGCTGCCATACTCCGATGTTCAATAAGTTGACGATCTTCGGCATATTATTGGGAACAACTTGCTGTAGTTCTGAGACCGTCGATCTAAAACTGACCCGAATACACAACTGTTTCCATGAAGACACTACCCTTTCAACATGAGATTCGTTCAACACTGTAATCTGAGAGCTTACAAACGGTCACTCCTGTATGCAGCATTTAGAACGAAAGTAGAAACCAAGATCCGTGCTTTCATTGCTTAAACTTTACATTCCACCTTCATTGTTTGTTCAAGGTAAAAGCACCGCTAATTGACATGTCATCAGTTGTTGACACTTTCAAATATGCTTATAAATATAAAAATTACTACTCTGTAATTATCGCTTTGCATGATTTCTGTACGATGGAGCCATCTGTATTCTTATAAAGGAAACATTCTGAAATATAATCGAACCTACGTTCATACAAGATACCATAAAAAATAAGTATCTCTTGGGTTTGGCTGCATCCTGCATGAAAGCTTAACAACATATACATTTCAACACGATCAATCTGAGGTAGTTTTCAGGCACAATTCTGGCAGTGGCATCTGATTAACTACTCTACTCATATTTAATTAAAAAAAAACAACTGGTTTTTGAAACGAGGCCCAGCCTCTGAGTTGGGATCTAGCAAGTTGCCAAACATCACTTGTACAGAAACCTTTGAAATTAATGAGTGTTTAGCCATGAGATCTTCAACTAGCAAATAAGCTTCTGCTTAAATGATTAAGCACTTCCCTAACAGGTAGATTAATATGCCAGGGGCATTTTCCCAACTCCCAGGGATATTGAATATGAACGAGTTTCAAATATAATTTGTGTGAACACACCTAGTGTGAACTTCCAAAGAAAGAAATGATTTTGAATGAAGAAATAAGAAACCAGTCACTGGGGTGCACCAAATCTTTCCAAAGTGATCTCCCAGTAAAAGGAGATAAGGATTATTGTGCAAAGTGTACCAAATGTTACAGTATATTTCTGAACATAGATCAGCTTCTTTGATAAATGATGAACTCAAAAGTGGGATTGCAGGCTTTTGGTGATTTCTATTTGCTATCACCCCTGTGATACTTTTGTCATATGAGGATGACATTTTCTATAGACTTTTTCACACATTTTTCAATGCCAAGAGTCTTGACAACATATTTAAAAAATTACAAAGAGAAAAATAAATAAAAAGAATGTATGTTCTGTGGTGGCAGCGGAGATTCTACCACAATATTATTACATGTAATTTTAATAGGATTACATATAGCCAGACACGTGTTTCAGGAACACTCTTCCTATCTTCAGTGGTTCCAAGTAACACAGATTAAACGCATAATTTCATGGAAAGTCGTCAAAGTATGACACCATTTTGATCGTACGCTCAACGAATCTACGATCGTACGCTCAACTCGTCAAGATTTAACCTGTGTTACTTGGAACCACTGAGGATGGGAAGAGTGTTCTCGAAACACGTGTCTGGCTATATGTAATCGTATTAAAATTACATTTAATACTATTCTAGTAGATACCTCATTGACCCCAGATAGTTTAGAATGTATGTTGTTGCCCAATTTATCTCAAGATCACACCATCAACTGCAGAGGGAAGTTTGCAACTTGCAACTTCCAGGAGAATTTCAGAAAAAGAAAGGTGCTGGAAAGTAATGCCTGAAATGTCTGAATGTGGGTAAAATAGTGTTTCACACAGTATGTGCTGAATATATACTACTAACAATATGATATTTGCTGGAGCTTGTAGTTATCTGAAATTACAGCAAGTTGTGACACATTTAGAATCCACTTTCCTGTTTGCCTTAGGAACCATTAGAGACAAGATTCCAAGATAGAACACATGAAGCTCTAAATCTGTTTGGAAATACAGAAAGATTGCGTATTGATATCCAATATTTTGAATATTTAACAAAATGGACTTTTATGTCTCACAAACAACCTAGACAACAAGCTACCATGTTTGAGATTACCTTTTATATTTTAATCAAATTTCATTGTTTTCTTTTACCCAAATGAATTGAAATTATAAATAGAATAACCATTAAGCTATTCTACAATGAAATTTTATAGCAATCAGATGAAAAATTACAAAAATCTTTAGAATTTGTTAGGAGGACTTTTATGTCAAGGGCCAAAAAAACAAAATGGCTAAAACTACACATTACATTTTTAGATTTACAAAACTCACGTAAAAAATTAAAAGTGGAATGTTTAGTGGAATTTTAAACAATCTACTTTCTTTTCTATTTTGCCCATTTTGCATTAATAAATTTAATAACTTCATACAAAAACAGAAATTTCATAAAGAAAATTTGATTTAAAACCCAAAGAATATTCAATAACTTCAATTGAATTGCTTGTTGAATGATGATAATACTTCATATTAAATTAAATTTATTTCAGACCTCACATTTTTTAAATATCTGTAAAAAAGTTAATAATTGGGCAAAGATCCCTGATTAATTGTAATACCTCCACCTTTATGAAGAACAAATTTGTATTCAAAATATATCTGATGACTACTTGAAATATTATGAACTATCACAGGGACATTGTTAATCTATTATTTCATAAAATTTAGCCATTTACAAGTGTATTAAAAAATGAAACTAATGTCAAAAATAAATATACAAATATTTTTGTATTCTGTTCTAAAGAAATTTTTGTATGAAAAAAAAAAATTAAACAAACCACACTTTTAATAGTGTTAATGAATGCAAAAACAAGACAAAACTGTCTTTGTATAAATTACTGTAAAGAGATTTTGTGTTAATATGTATATATTTATTTGTGCAATAAAATTGTTTTGTTCATGTACACTGCTGAAATTTCTAATTTCAAATAAAGCTTGGAAATTTCCACATTCACCAGAAGTCAGATGGTGATGAATATTCAATATTGAATTTAAGTAAATTTCAGAGCTTAGTATAAGAGATGAAGAGAAAATATGATATGACATCATACTTGCAAAAATAAAAGCAATTGAATTCATTTCAATGATGCCTTACTTTTTGTGGTGAGGTTCAGGCCATTAGGCCTGCTCTTCTATCTGACCATTCAAATTCTGCTACGCTTTCACCATCTGGCAGAAAAAGGAGGTATCACTCAGCTGATGAAACAGGTTTGCTCAGAGATTCTTTTAGGTTTGAGGATCTTTTACAGCAATAAATCTACAATGTGGAACAGATGATTTTACTTCTCCTCCGAAGGAAGGTGTACAAAGCATTTTTTCACCATTAAAAATCCTTCTTCAATCAGAATTGTACCAAGCGAACTTGGGTAGAACAGTCCGATACACTAACCATTACATCACCAAAACCAATTATGCAATGAGAGTGTAATGAAGACAATACTGCACAACCAAAATATTACAGAAAAGCAAATAAATGAACAAGTGACAACCTTCTCCTACAAAGGAAATAAGATGACTTAAAATATAGTTGACTAAATAAAAAAATTCGGAAGAAAGAGCTATGATCATGTTAAGAGAACAAAACCTGAAAGATTTTGAGAAACAGTGCAAGAGGAAGGAGAGAACCAGACAAATAAGAAAGGTGATGTTTAAAGGACAATGAACACTTTAGTAGTAACTAATGGAAAATTGGAAATTGAGGAACAGGCCACTAGCTCTAATCCTTAAAAGTTCATGGTGATGATGATAAGATAAAAGAAAAATTAAGTTTATACCATGATCTGGAATAATTTTTCATTTCTCCTAAACGAATTTTGTGCTGTTCAAAAAATTTACTTTGCTCTTGTTAGTGGGTTGGTGAAATGTTGAAATTTTTTAACTCCAGAGAGACAGCACTTCCAAGAATCAAGAAAAGTATTCCTATTTCAGACAAAAACTACAATTTCTTAAGAACTAGAAATTTTCCAGAAATTATGATTTCTCAACTACCGAAAATGCATCACAGGAAGCAGGAAGTTTTGAAACATATCCAACCAAAAAATATATATATATATATATATATATATATATATATATATATATATATATATATATATATATATATATTTTTTTTTTTTTTTTTTTTGGTCCACCCACAAACATTTCCCTACCTAAAGAAGTAAGTTATGATGATGATGATGTACAGATACTGACAGAGGTAGCTCAGGGCAGTGCCTCTGACCTTGAGGTCCTTGTGTTCCAGTCCCAACAATAGCAGGATTTTAGACACTAGATACATAGCTAGGTTGAGTTCAGCCACCTCCGGAGAAAAATTCTTGTGGATAGTTGCTCTCATCCATGATTTTCCTTGATTTCTCCGATCCATACCAGAGCAGTACCCCAAAAACGGGCCACAGACCACAATCATTCCTTCCTCATCCTTGTCCTTGCCTCACCCGTTACTTGCATGAATTTACTTACTTGCACTACAATACCACACTTGCCGGGAGTCCGGTCGGGAGCTTAGAATTGGTCCTGGTTGAGGTGGTGCCCTGTGGGAGATACCTGCCTAATGAAAAACATGCAAGCCGACAGGTAGGTCAGCATCGAATCTTGCCATCCAACAGGGGAAAATCACTGCCACCTCCTGCACTAAAAATCATGCTCTGCATTTACAAGACTAATGAACTTAGCAGTTGACACACCATGAATCATAAGTAAATCAATCAATCATGGTGTAGAGTATGTGATTACAAAGGGAGAAACCACAGCCAGGAGGTGCAAATTGCGCAAAAGCACTAAAATTTATAAATTTACAAAAGTGCAATGTTCATCTCCATTTGTACCGTTTTCAATCGTCTCATTTCAAAATGAATTGATGTACCCTAAGGTCCCAGTCACGTATATGCAAAATTACGTTGCACATTGACTATAGGTTAAAAAAATTATAAATTATTTTTTTTATCATTTCTAGTGATTTGATAGAGTAAAATACACAATATTATTAAGAAAATATTATTTCAATGCTTGGTCCTTAATTGCTTAATCATTCTTGGGCTTTAGCTTTTTCAATTGAGAAGCAAAAAATCTTCGGATGGTCCACGTTCATCAGATCAATCACAACTGGACTACTTACCCCAAAAATTATTTGAGTAGTAGGATTGCACAAATGACCCCAAATCTCAAATGTATTAAAAGAAACTATTGACTTCTCATTGGAGTAATGCCGTTTCAAGCTCAAAAGGCGATACTATGTGATGTCATTTGACTTGTAATAAATATAAATGTTCAATTTATTATTCCAATTTTAAATTATATAATTGCCAGTATTTATTTAATACAATGATGTTAGCTTAATGATACTCGAACAGAAAGGAGTGATACTTTGATGATCTACTCACTCTACATGGTCTTCTCATTATTGGTTGTCACTTAGATCATTGATATATTCAGCTTTGTCCTAGAAAACTACGAGATTGAATAATAGAAAGAAGATATTAAGAGATCAATATATTTATCGAAAGGTGGTTATATATAATGCAATGCAAAGAGCAGATCAGTAACGCGATGAAAAAAATTTAACCTCAGAAATGATAATTTATACATCCGACAGGATGCAAAATACCAAAAGGAATTATATCTATGCATTTGAAACCAAGACAAAGTTATAGTCTATGCAAAAAAATATGTCAAGAACACATTTCAAAATTAAAATCTGAAATACAACTGCTCTTTGCAATGTTCTTCAATGCAAATTTATAAATAAAACAAGATTATTTCTTTTTTGAATAAAGGTCTATTCTCCTTTTCCAGTGCAAATGCGCAGAATCACTGCAATAAATAGAGCAGCTCAGGGATACTGAAGCTGCACTCTAGTCAGTAAACTCTACAAAAATAACAGTGCTTCAAGTATAAATATATCCATGTACAATATAACCCAGATATCTTCACCATCAATGCTACAAGATTTGCTACAGAGTAGTATGTTTATAAACTGCATTGGTCAATATCTTTTCACACCATCCTAGGCTGATGGGATGTCAACAGGGAGGTACACGTGATCAAAAAATATGGAATATACAATAATAAAACACATCAATGCTGAGCTAGATACACCCCACAACCTGATATTACAGGCACCAATATTGCTTTTGGTATGTAAGCAGCATGCATGAGCACATACAATCTTCTCTTGCTTCGTGCAAAATATTATTCTATAAAACAACAGTCAGGTAGAAATGTAAATCGGGTACAAAATATAAACCATAGTTACAAATGCAGTACACGTTACTATGATTTGCCACTGAAATGTAGCACACTTCTCAGGAGCACATCACAGGATAATAGACACCCTCATTTTCCAAGCTGAGCTTTGTTATTTTGCAAGCCCAAAAAGGAACTACAACCAACTTTCCTAGCAAATCTTCATCTTGTAGAGCATCAGTCACTCACTGAATCACACATTATTATACAACTGTAAATACTGAGTTGACACTCATGTGCCAAGTTGCGGTAACTTGATTATGGTCCACACCTGTGCCTCAAACATCCATTAAGAAGACAAAAACTAAGACACCAAGGTGAAGATTTACATACGGAACATCTTATCTCATTCATTATCTAATAAAAATATATTGTTTTCATCAATGACACCAGACTAAAGTCTACTAATTGGGGCACACTGCACCAATCTTGGAGCCACTAAGACACTGGTGACTTTACGTAATACCAAACAGTAAAAGCCTACCTGATCTATGTGGAAAAAATCTCTTCTTTACAAGAGAAAAGCATTTCAACAGTTGCCAATATGAGAACTAACTCAGCTTTTTCAAAAAGAACAGTTCGATTTAAGATAATGCAGAATCCTTTTATCAATTTACAAAATATCTTATAAACACTGGGGAAATGTGAGCAATTCTTGACTTAGCTATTATAAACTATAACTACCGTTAACCTTCTCATTTACAACTTTTTATTGATGAGAACATACATGAAAAAACAGACAGAAAATGATCTGTATATTGCAGAAAACCTTCTTGAGCTATTAGAACATATATTTTAGAAAATCATCTACGTAGTTTTTATTATTTATAAAACATGGAAGATTTGAAAACAAGATTTTGAATCTCCATTCTCTTATTTTTGTAAAAAAGCTTAGAAAACTAGTGTAAAAAGTTTAGGTTTTGTTATTTTGTAGACTATTTTATAGCCAATTTCTCCCACACTGAACAGACTTTACAAAAGAACATAAAAGTTAAGATAGGATATAAAACAACTAATATATGCCCAGTAAAACAATATTTAAAATTTCAATGATTATTACAAGGCAATTCTGTAGGAAGTACTACCTACAGAATTGAAGTAATCCTAAAGAATTTAAAGTATTTGTCAGAAAGAATTTAAAAGATAAAATATCCAAAATATTTCATGAGAGCTTGTGAGGGCATCAACAGCCTTAAATACAAATCTTACACACCACAACATGAAATAATAGGTAATGGTCAAACAGTAATAGGCCCACAAACATTTAATCTGTAACAGCAAACAAGGATTCTCACAGAACTGCTGACTAGGAATTCACTGTTTGAACCACTTCATTTGCGATTGTGTAATAAATAGCATTTCGTTGTCAATATTTATATCATCTACACATTGAATTTTGAGTCAAAACACATCCAGGAAGTAATTTTATGAATTGTGAAGACTATAACACATATTCAAATCCAAGTATCAAGAAACATTCGTTGTACGAGTCTACAGTAGATTTACATGGAATTAGCACACTCTTTCTATATTTCTGAAACAGCCCCCCACCCCACCAAAACTAGATTGATTGCAGATCATTCTTCTGGAAATAACTATTATTTGTTTGTGTCTGTTTTTAGGTGAAAGTTCAAACCCCATAATTAAGACTATCCCAAATACCTTCCAAAAAAACCTTTTCCCACAAGATACTGGTTTCATACAAACTCATTATAATTAGAACTCTCCTTCATGTCTCGAGAGAGAAAAAATATTTATACCCATGATATGAAAAATTTCTAATTTCTCAAAGAAATATGCCGTCATTCATACGTTAACTAATTTTCTGAATCTACTGTTGACCTAACAAACAATATTGTTCATTTTAGAAGTTAAATACATTCAAAAGCAAAAGCATCTACAACTCTTTCATTACAGTAACACATACAATACAAAAGAACACTATACAATATCCAAAAATATACAAGGTGATTACCTAACACTTCCAACCCTTCTTTTAAAAGTTCAAAAGAAAAAGAAGCTGCCACAAAGTACCCTGAGCTGCAGGTATGTATACAAAAAAACAAACAAACAAATTCACCAGGTAACATTGTTAAATAACTATTATGTACATATTAAAAAAGACTGTTACATAAAAAGTGTAACAAATAATACACAGTGAAATCTTTTACAAATATTCCTAGATTCATTCAAAGATTAAGATGGATGCTTTTAACATGCAACAAAAAAAATGTAGCACCAAATATAATTAATTCTGGTGACAAAAACAACAAGTTTTTCAAAAAAATTATATTCTGATCACATTATTTTCATTGACCAAAAGTCTCAATCTGTGAATATTATATGTACAATAAACTCTTGATCATTCACAGAAGGAAAGTACACATAATTCTCCAACATCCATTAAGTTGGCACTGCTACTAAGTAATATAAAATCTCAATTAACCATTACCTTGAAATTAATCAGTAAAAAATTTAACTGACCAAAAATATAACTTTGGGATTGCTTATCTCCTTCAGGCAATCTGAAGGTTTGCGCAGGTAGAAATCCACAGGTCCTAGGCAACAGCACTCAAGATCAACAAGGGTGTAAGGAAGGCCAAAGAATCAGGTCTCAGGAAAAACAGAGTGACATTTTCTCCATGAGAGGAAAGGGACGGTGATGCCTCTCAAAGGATTTGACCCAAATCATAGGCACTATTACTAATTCAACAATGCGATTCACACTAACATAAGATTACTCAATTTTATCTTCTTAAAACCCACTTAAATTGAATCATGGATTAGGATCTAGCTTGGCTAGCTAATCAAATTAATCTAATTCACTAGATACATATTAGTGTGCCCAGTCCTGGCACAAAGTAGGATCTGACCCTTGACAATGCTGATTTTTCCTGAAACCCTGTTTATGAATATTTCCCACAGCAAATGTTCAAGAGTTCATCATTTCATAGCACCCAGAATCTGCCCAGGTTTTGTCTGGAAGCGCTGAGAAGGAAGCTCACAGCGTAGGCCAGTAATACTCGTTTCCTGGGAGAGGAGCAGTCCGCCGTGATCGGCGGGATCTTGGGTGTCACAAGTTCCCACAGGGCACCCATAATACCTTCTTCTGTTCAGTATCAACAGCAGCTTTCACTTGGGTGCACATGTAAGCCACATTTACTCCAGCTGGGATTACAGCTGTAACAGGAAGTACAAACCACAAATGACTCCTGCTTTTCAACTTAATATAATGGATTTGTCCACAAATTACCCCTTTGAAGTACAGTTCCAAAATAAATAGATGAATGTCATTAGGTTTTGGTCTAAAGGGACCATTTTTGTATTGCCTGAAAACATAAATTTCCACTTAAGTACTTATAATGCACAGTTTTCCGTTTTATCCCCAATTTGGGTTCCTTGGGGCTTGGTTGCTTTGGTTGGCTTCTATGGTAAAAGTTATATCAAAGTTCATTGGTTCAAATCCCAAGCTGTGGCTTTTTAGAGGCAAAAAAACGTTTACCTTTCTTCAGAGGGAAGGAAAGCCTTGCATCTCTTGTTATAGATTTACTACATGTAAAAGATCCTCAAGCTAAAAGAAGCCTCTGAGCTAAATACTAAATGTCAGTTTCCTCCCCCAAGTAATACCTTGTATCACTGCTAGATGATGAAAAAAGCATAATGAAATTTGTGTGGTCTGATGGAAGAGAAGGCCCGATGGCCTAAGCCTTGCCATGTAAAATAAGACATCATTCACTCATTCACTCACTCACTCATTCATTCATTCATTCATTCATTTTGTGGTTACACCATTTTTTGTTGATCCTCAAGTAAAGTCCACTCTGTAATTTACTGAAGAGAGCAATAATGCCAGCAACTGTCTTGGTTGAGCAACTCGATCTTCACTGGGAGAAATGTTAATGTTTCTTATTGCTGTTGTGATTTTCCCAGTGGAGTGGTGGTTGATGATACTAACTTTCATTTAAAAAACTAGAAATTTTGAAGTGTTGTACAGCTATAACTTACAATTAAGACAAGTTTGCCATATCTTTGGTTAATTTTTTTTTCTTTACAGCTAGTCAATTACACTGCACAATATTTTAATTATAAATATGTAATATTCTTCATGAAGACAAAAAATATGAATGTTCTCGTAAGTTAATATTGTCAATCAAACTACAGCAAAACCCCAATATAAGAGACCCCGTTATAAGAGAATCCCCCATGAGACCGCATCTAAGAGACCCCGTTATAAGTTCCCACCTATTAGAGTTTATGCCCCGCCATGCGTTCCTTCCCGCTTGTAAGAGACAAAGCGTGAAATTTTCCTCCACGTGACTCAGGAATTTCGTCAGCTTGGTAAGGGTTGGGACACATTATTTAAATAGACTGGAGTAGGATTTTGCACACCAACGTCACCTGGAGGGGGGTAAAGGGGCTGCAAATTTCTCTTGAGGAAAGCTCATCCTGTAAGCTTTCATGTCTTTTGGCGACAAGGAAGACGCTGCAGTGCGTACATTTCTATTATTTTTGGTGCAGTGGAGCTATTTTCTGCCATGTGCACAATTTCGAAAGTAGTTAGTGCAGTTATTAGTGTGTAATACTGCATTAGTACTTCGTTGCCTTCAACGAAGTTGGCAAAAAGTTTGTCCGAGTTATGGCATCGAAACGGAAGGTTTTATCGCTAGCGAGAAGTTCGACATTCTCAATGAAGTTGATAAATGTAAAGGGCAATCTCTGAGAGCTGTGGCGAAAAGATTGAAAATTCCAGTTTCGTCCCTTGGAAAGATAATGCAAAAGAGAGAAGAAATCCTCAATGCTGCCGGGAAGGTGGGTTCGGCGAAATAAATTCATTTGTCTCCCTTCAACGAATTGGAGAGGATTCTGCTGGAGTGGTTCCAACAGTGCACAGCTGTAGGTGCCCCCATTGATGGGAACATTTTGCGGGAGAAGGCACATGAAATTGCTCTGCGCTTGAACATGGAAGATTTTTCGGCATTGAATGGGTGGATTGATAGGTTTAAGAAGGTATAGAAATATATATAGATAGGTATAGAAACAATTGTGAGGAAAGCAACAGTGTGAGTGCGGAAAAAGTGGACGAGTGGAAGGACAATTTACCTTCTCTCATTAAAGATTATGAACTGTAAAAAATTTTTAATGCTGACAAAACGGGTAATTTCTTTTCGATGTTGCCCAGCAAAACATGTGCTTTTAGAGGAGAAAAATGCCATGGAGGTACCAAGAGTAAAGAATGATTATCAGTTCTCCTTTGTTCCAATGCTCTTGGTACAGAGAAACTGAAGCCACTAGTGATAGGGAGGTTTGCGAAACCTCGATGTTTCAAAGGTATCCAGCACCTCCCCTGCGAGTATAAAAACAATAAAAATGCCTGGATGACCTCAGAAATTTTTGTTAATTTTCTGAAGGCATTTAATGCACGAATGAGAAGTGCTGGGAGAAAAATTCTCCTCTTTATTGATAAGTGTCCAGCTCATCCTCCTGATACTTCCTTCCTAAAAAATATTAACGTGATATTCCCCCCCCCCCAATTGTACAAGTGAGCTGCAACCACTTGACTTGGATGTTATTAACAATTTTAAAACCAAGTACAGGAAGATTGTGGTTAGAAGACTCCTCACCAATCTGGACGCGTGTAATACCTACATCAAAGTGAACGTCCTCCAAGCTATTCATTGGATTTCCTCGTCTTGGAATGATGTGCATCAAGATGTCATTTCCAATTGCTTTAAGAAGGCTGGATTCAACCTGAATGTACAAATTGTTCCAGAGGAAGAAATTGTCATGGAAGAGTGGGAGCTTTAGAAGCAGGGGTTACATTTGAAGAGTACATTACTGCAGATAAAGAAGTGGCAACTGCTGGCATTTCGTGCATTTCAGACCTTTGCGACAACCAGAGTGATGGTGATGATGTGAAAGACTATCACGAGAGTCCACCACTACCATCACATAGTGAAGCCGTTATGATGATGGAGTCAGTGAGAAACTATTTGTTAAACAAAGGTGCTTCAGAGTCAACATTGACTGCAATTAATTTTGCTGAAAGGGAGTTATTAGCAATGAGACCTCATAGGAAGCAGATGGATATAACTTCCCATTTTTTAAAAAAAATAAGGTTTAGATTACTGAGCATTTGTAAATAGCTGTACACAATTGTAAATATTAGTACAGTAAAACTTCACTTATACGTTTTTCAGGGGACCGAAGAAAAAAAATGTATAAGTGAGAAAAACACATAACTGAAATTGAATTTTATGAGCAAAAAAAATCTCTATTTTTACTTTACTGTTTTATTAGAAAACTTACTACCAAAAAACAAGATTTTAATATGTAGTTTAAATGATTACTTATGAAAAAAGTCTGTTATCTTGGTCTGTTTAACATTATAACCCCAAGGTATACACTTCCCCCTCCAAACGTATACGTCCCCACCTGCACACTGTGTTGCATAACAAATTTCACTGAAACCTACTCATTTATTTCCTGTCTTCATCAATCTCTTCATTGATTTCACTCACAATGTCCTCAATGGACCTTAGTTCAGATGTAACCACATCTTTATCTACATCCACAAATTCTGTGAAGTCCGCTTGATTGATGGGTAAATCTCCCAAAGCTAACTCCATTTCTACATCATCTTCGGGCGCAAATTCAGCTTTCCGAAACAGTTCCTGATGGTAGATTCTTCAACTTTCTGCCATGACGAGGAGATAAAATGCATAGCCTATGAGAAAAAAAAGGAGTGTTCCTGATTATAAAAACTAAAAATTCTACCTCACTGACCATAAAACTAAAAATTTTACCTGTAATACATTTATTTTAGTCGAACTCCTGTTTCCGTTGTCGATGTAGCGGATGGCCTGTTGCACCAACATTTTTCGGTAGTGCAACTTTAAGTTTCGGATAACCCGTAGATCCATGGGTTGCAACTCACTGGTGCAGTTCGAGGGGAAAAATTGCACCTTGATGTTCCGTAGATATGAGGTGTCTGGTGGATGTGCTGGACGCTTGTCTACAAATAATAGTATTTTTCGCCCTCTGATACCCATTCTGGCATCTAAAGCCCGCAACCAATCTTCAAAGATTTTCGTGGTCATCCACAAATTTTTATTGTGTTCATATTTGGTGGGCAATGTTTTAATGTGTTTGAAGCATCGGCTTCGCAAATTTCCGATGGTGACCGGTGGCAATTTTTCTCCCATCACTGTTAGCACATAAAAGCACAGTTACACGGTCTTTGCTCTTCTTACCCCCGTGACAATTTTCCCTTGAACGCCATCGTCTTTTCAGGCATTAGGGAATAGAAAAGCCCCGTCTCGTCGGCGTTAAAAATATCTTTGTGGGCATACTGCTCCACTAGTTCTTGAAGAGGTCCCGACTTCCATGCAGACACGACATCTGCATCAACATTTCCGCTCCGCAATACTTTTGCAGCAGATTCCGTGTCGCAGCTTGAATTTATGAAGCCAGCCAGATGAAGCTTGGAAATTTTCTAAACCAAGCCGCAGTCCAATTTCAGTCGCTTTCTCGCACAATAAGGAGCCGCTTATTGGTATACCTTCAGCACGATGCTGCTGAAACCACTGTAGCAATGCATCTTCCATATTTTCATATTTTCCTCCTTGAATTCGCATTCTCTTGCTACTAGACACCCCAAACACACGTGCCTTGTCCTCGATTTCTTTCCCCTTAGAAATGATGGAATTTAGCGTGGATGCCGGTATTCCCAGTTCTTTAGCAATTTCTACTTTCTTTTATTTCCACTCTCCTAACAACTTTTAAAATTTTTATTTTCTCTGATATTGAAAGGGGTTGCCTTTTCCTACCACTCATTTTCGTGTAATATCGCGGACGCAAAACCAGAAAGAAGACGAACTACGACAGTACAACAAACGCGAGATGAAGGCGCGACCTGAGCGACACGAAGACTATTAGCAAATCCCAGCCAAGAGCTGCAGATTGCAGAACAGAAAGGATGATACTGTTGAACTTGTGTGACTCAGTTTCACTACGGAAACGAAGGCCGTGACCTGCGTGGCTACAACTGGCGACGAAGACCCACGGCTGCTTGCTTTGCTTTCAAGCTTCATGTTACTTGAGATAACGCGGATCAAAGCCCGGTGATCTAATACGTGGGCGACAGGAAGCGCACGACAGCCACAGCTCCACCGTCTGGCGACACCCGCCGCGCCGCCGCGCCTCGCGGAAAGGGATCTGTTTCATTAGCCGCTTGCGCCATCCGCTACCGAAAGGAACTCGTGTTATTACGGCGAGCCAAAGGCACCTTTGGAGACTGGGACAGTCAATGCACAAACATTCTCATTTATTGGTCATCTATGTCATTACTCTCCTGGGGACACCTTTGACCTTCCCTCGGAGCTAGCTGTCGCCTCCTGAGATCCTCAGAGAGCTCCCATGCGCATACGACTGAAAGTTTTCGTTTTGGAAGTCCCGCTTCTGGAGGTGAGCCGGGAGCCGACTTTCGCTACCACCCGCGGGCTCGCGCGGTCTTGACCCCTCAGCTAGGCCGAGTCGAGCTTCTATATTACAAGTTTCATTAACGGGAAGTGGCCTCAGAGGGCAAGAGTCAGCCGCGGAGCGCTCTGGCATGGGATAGTATGCATGGGGGACCTAACAAAAAAAAACGTATAACCGTAAAGGGTTTTTTTTACCGTGAAAAACGTGTAAGTGAGAAACGTATAAACGGAGTTTCACTGTATTAGTTGTAAATATTGTACATACTTTTGTCTCCCAAAATCCAACTTAACGTCCTCGCCGTGGAAGGTGGGCAACAGAAAATTGAGTTGTTTTACATAGAAAGGATAATAACATCAGGTATTATCTCTCCTATCGTACAACAAGATTTTGTTGAACATTGAAACTCAAAAGATCTGGCTAAATGGGCTCTGGTTTGAAGTTATTAATGTTTCCTCAAGTTTAAAATAACATACAAATCTTACTAATCCATAAAAAATATGGTAACATTTCATTAAACGTGTCAAAACCCATTTCCCATTTATAAGAGTTCCCGCTTATAAGAGACAAAATTCCATTCCCCCAGGTGTCTCTTATAAAGGGGTTTTGCTTTACAATTACATTGGCAATGAAATTTTACAAAAAGGCCAAAAAACTATTGCAACCATTGGGTCCAATTCTTATCTAAATGAAACTGCATGTTTTGTTGTATCTTTTAAAGCAAACTTACTTTATGCAAGAGATCATCTTTACTACTTTCCTGTTCATTTTCCAATCACTACAGATGATTGTTACCACTTATATCCAAAACTAAATGTGAGACTAGTCTTGAGAGAAGAAACTCTAATCCAAGAAACAAAAATTTTCATGGTTAACACACAGCAACAAAATGAGGTTACGCAAAATGGACTTACACTCATTTACACCCATTTTTAGAGAGATTGTGTGTTTGTATTCTCCACGATTTTCTTTATAAATCTGCAAAATTTTATACTAATCTCTTCGAATTTGATTTCATAATGAAAAATTAAGTAGACAGTGCACTATGAACATACTGTTAATGAATGAGGTTAGCTAACATTATTCTTGTAACTATAGACTATTGACATGTTATTTGCGTTAGTGTTTGGAGAGCATTCTATCATTAAATACGATTACCAAATCAAATTTAAATGGATTAAGCAAGAACATATTCATAATGAGAATAAACCATGAGTTATATAAAAAGGGCACAAGGGAAACATGGATGATTAACATCAGCCTAAAAACGGGATATAATTGTAATATTAATTTAGCATCTTTAGTTACAGTTCTAATTTATTTAATGGAGGTTTGAATTCATAGTATTGTATGCTATAAAAGTTAGATGAAGGATAAAAGTTCCAAACCTCATTTTCTCCAAATATGAATAACTAGTCCCATTTTACATAGCATTTTACATCCCCTAGCCCTTTTTACATAGAAATCAACTGCCAATGGAACTCTCATTCCACAACAGGTGGAACCGGGTAGAAAGAATATTAAGTACCCGAGATTAGATGACGATGCTCCAGTTCCAATTTCAGTGTGTGTTCGTACATCTCTTTGGCAGCTTTTGCTGAAATTTTGTCCAGCGGGTAGCGGGTATCCTTTACTTCCCGAATCTGCTTGGTTGACTTGAATTTGATCAGCAGCACAATGGGGTAGAGGCGATGGGCGTGGAGCTTCTCCACAGAAGGCAAGCTCACATCCAACACACAATGCACGTTCTACAGAACAGAATAACAGTCCCATTTCAATAAGGATGTACCAGTTGCATCAACTTAAAAAATTAGAACAAATTTCATGACATCAAACAATTTACTTTCCAATACTCATTAAGTTTCAATAAAAAAAAAAAAATTCATTGCGTATACTTCCCACCACAATCTCACTTTGATACATATTATAGATATTGATGATATTATAGATATTAAAGAGAATAATCCCAACGTAAAACTTAGAATAGTTGGTGACTACAACATCAACAGTAGTTTACCACAAACATAATTTGAATCATACCTGTATGAAAGGTTCTTTTTGTTGGAATGCTCTCAGTTGAATGGTATACGCAATAACCAATCAGGCAGGACGGCAGGCAGGCACGACGGCAGGCAGGCAGGACGGCAGGCAGGCAGGACGGCAGGCAGGCAGGCGGCAGGCAGGAGGCAGGCAGGCGGCAGGCAGGCAGGCAGGCGGCAGGCAGGCGGCAGGCAGGGCGGCAGCAGGCGGACGGACCGGACGGGGCAGGCAGGCAGGACGGCAGGCAGGCAGGCAGCCAGGCAGGACGACAGGCAGGACGGCAGGCAGGCAGTAAGTTCAGTACACTTACCTTCTCACAGATATCCTTGACTGCAGCAGCTGTAGTGCATTCAAAGTAGCTGCCTTTGCGTCGAAAATCAACAAACACATGCTCTGCCAAGCCTTTCTCCATGACAGCCTGAGAACACTGCATCACTTCTGGGTGACAGCGATTGAAATCTAAAGGGAAATCCTGTAGGAGTTTGTCTGTCACACAGTCTGCCAGAGGACCCACGATTAGAACAGGCCTCGGGGCAGGCTCTGAAAGAAAAGTACATCTTGAGAAGGGAGTCCCCTTTGTTGTACAATACAGATGTTACAATATTTCTAAATGGAAGATATTTAAGAGAAAACAAAAAATAACTGAGAAATATTATTTTTGATCTAATTAATCCCCTTTGTATGTATTTCTAAAAGAATGGATGTTAAAAAAACAGGCATCGGAAAAGAGGAAATTTTGTTGAAAGCAAATGGTACATTCATATTATTACATACCAACCGTTTCATAATGCTTGTATAATAAAGAACACAATGGAAACATTTTCATTTCCCAAATACATTTGAACTAATCAGTTGTTCACAAAACTAATCTTTTGTGTGTGAGAGAGTGTGTGTGTGTGAGAAAGTGTGTGTGTGAGAGAGTGTGTGTGTGTGAGAGAGTGTGTGTGTGAGAGAGAGTGTGTGTGTGTGAGAGTGTGTGTGTGTGTGGAGAGTGTGTGTGTGTGAGAGAGTGTGTGTGTGTGAGAAAGTGTGTGTGTGTGTGTGAGAGTGTGTGGGTGTGTGAGAATGTGAGCGTGTGAGAGAAAGTGTCATAAAGTGAGTGAGAGAATGCATGAGAAAGAATGGGAGAGTATCTAATAACTAACAATTTTCAATTATAATCAATATAGATTTTCTTCACCATCTAATGAAATAAAGATGCAAGGGTAACTTGGGACCACTGAATTATATTGTGTAATGTATTTATTAATGCAGCAAAATCTGTCTAAACTGGAACCTGTACAAACCGGAAACCTGTCTTAACTGGAAAATTTCTCCAGCCCGAGAAGTTAAATAGCATTTTACACTGCACAAAACGGAACCTTTCTAACGCACAAACGGAACAGTTTTTCATGTCTTGCAGGATAACAAAATCTTTATAAAATGCAATTCCTGTAAACTTAATGCAATTGGCTGAGACACAAGATGTTCTTAATGAAATGAATGCATCTGAAGGCCTGTTCTCTATCCCTGTGACACGTTATTTAATCGTAGTAGCCACAAAGTGAAGAACAGGGCTTTAGCTGTCAGCTTACAAATCCATGGTGAGGTCACTTGTCTCTTAAGGCATAGGACGTACGGGAATTCCCTCTCTCCCAACTCCCTGAGCGTAAGAAGGTGTTATGTTGAAAATCATAGCCCTGAGGGGCTATCCAGATACGCATTGCTCAAGCCCATGCGAGGGTATTAGATAGTTGTAGTACTGGGTTGTGACTTCCATAAATACGTTATATGTTAATGTGTTTTGATAATTATAAAAATGTCATGTAATTTACTACTTTCAGGGTAGAAATGTTTAATATTACAAGTGTCATAAAATTGATAACCTTGCTAAAAGCAGAAACCTCTCTTAATCAAAATTTTTTGTGTCTCGATCATTCCTGCTTGGACATATTTTACTGTAACTATAATTATAATAATCTTATTAAATAATATTTAATCAATAATGTGAGGAGTCTAAAGACTTTTGGGATGTAGTCATTACAATACAGGAGAAGTTTTAAAGAATTTTATACTTTCAATTGATTTAAAATAATATAACGTTGTATTATTGTTTCTGAGAACTTTTTAATTGTTCCTCAAAGGAGTAGAAAATAGTAGAAATAATTATTCTTTTCACATCTTTCACATAATCCCAATACTACAGTAAAACACATATTTAATGTCACCTCAGGGGTGGAAGATTCTTATATTAAATAGGGGGTTACACTAAATGGGGGTTTGGGGTATTCTTGGAATAAAGTTAAAATTAACTAGGACTTATCAATTTTATTTTAAAAAAATGCTTGATTATTATCACAATATTAAAATGCAAGTTCAGTAACATGATATATTATGGACATAAAATCATATTGTGTATTATTAACAAGTTATTAGCCACAGTATTACGCCTGTATTATTTTCAAAAGAATTCCATTGTCTGCATTTTTGGGTTGGTGGAGATTCAAATGTCTCTCTCTAAACTATTCACTCTGGCTAATAAACCTTGAAAGTCTAGATGTATTTCTTTATAACTTCAAGGCTTATCACAGCTTCACCGAAAGTTAGTTTTCCTCTCTTTTACTGGAACAACGTTGAACATTCCAGTGGTGTCAACATTGTCATCTACAGTAGCATAATCACTAAAATTGACCAATGAATTAGATCACAATTGCCTCAGCTCTTCTTCATCGTTGTGTTCTTCACTATACTCCTCAGGAATGTTAGGCTGCATAAATCCTGCCTTAAAGAAACAGTTTGAAATAGTTTCCACCAGAAACAGAGTTCCATGCTGCAGTTGACACATGCATAGCTTGTAAAATATTGATTTTGTTATTTTGCTTCTGACCAACGGAGGCAATAGTTTTCCTTCCTAGAGCTTTTCGGTATTTAACCTTAAAACTGTGGATGATCCCAAGATCCAAGGGTTGAAGCTTGCTGGTGCAGTTAGAAAGGAAAAAAAATGAATTTTCACGTTTTTAAAAAACGGCTGCTGCAAAGGATGGGCTGGACACATATCCATAAACAAAGAACTTTTCTGTTTGTGGCACCAAATGCCTGAAGAAATTTTGTGAAAAGTTGAGTTGTCATCCATGCACTCTTGTTGCTGTAGTACTTGCAAGAAAGAGTAAATACCCTTTTAGAAGCTCTCGATTTGGCAGATTTTCCAATTATAATTGGCTGGATTTGGCAGATTTTCCAATTATAATTGGCTGGATTTTGTCATTTTCATCTGCATTACAACAAAGTAAAACTGTTAACCTATTTTTATTGTGTTTACTACCATTACACGGTTTACCCTTAATGTTTAGGATTCTCAATGGCATTAAGCGGTTAAAGAGACCATTTTCATCTACATTACATTCGTTGTGCATATTGTACCCATCCAAGAGAGACAGAAGAGTTTTGTCTTTCCAGTGATTCACGGTTTCGTCATTCACTTCTCCACTCTCCCCACACACTGCCCTGCAGGTAACACTGAGTCATTTTTTGAATGTCTGCCAGCCATCCGTTGGATGCCTTAAGGTCACCGATCCCCAACCTTAATGCAATGTGTGTTGCCTTCTCTTTCACCATTCCACCATCTATAGGAATGTTTTCAGCACGTGCACCACCAAACCCCTCAAAAAATATTTTCTCTATTTCTCCAAATAGAGAATACATGTTTTTCCTCTTCTTCAATATGGAGCCACACTTTGCTTCTTCTAAAATGGAAGATTTTTGTTTCAGAATGCAATTTAATGACGATGTTGCCATTCCTAGCCTCCCAGCCATTTCCACTATTTTCAATTGTGGATTCTTTTCGACTTCTCGAATAATGTTCACTTCTTGAATGGATCTTTCTCTTTGCTGCCATTCTCACACTATATCGAGAAAGTCTCACACAACTCCCACCCTCAACCCAATGAAACAAACCAAGAAAAAAACATTATATTTTGTGAAAGTGAAATTTATATGCCTGAAGAACACTCTCCTTACGTCACAACCTGATTCAGAGTAGCAAACTTAGCGTAACACTACCTTAATACAGATTGAATTGCAGCAGGTAACCATTTTTGGTAAATTACTAGTGGCTGAACTGCACGATACTTGTAGAAGGCATCAGTTGACATCATTGGCATTGGTTTCCATTCCCAATTCATAGAGGAAAGATATTTAAAAAAAGGTTTAACATTAAATGCGGATTGTATCGCAAAGTTAATGATGTTAAATCAAAAAGATAATTGCATTAATTAAATATAGTCATCATCGGGTCTTCCAGAAATTGACACTAAATGCGGGAAAACGTTAAATCGAGGTCACGTTAAATTTGGGTTCTACTGTAATCAATTTTGGCAACAATGATGACTTTATCACCCCTAGGACCTCAGAATACTTGAAATTATTCAAAGTAATCTCTGTTAGACTCGAGTATTTTTTCTCATAGTCTTATTTTTATAAAAATTGTAAATAGTTTTTTACCAAAATTGAACATTACCTGATTAACATATTATCTGTAATTAAGAATTGATTGCGATATTGTGTGATTTTTTATGCAATATTTATGAAGGGTTCATCCTGTTTGTTCAATAAATAAATAAATACTAATAATACTACTATAAATAAATAAATAAATAAATACTACTACAAATAAATAAACACTCACGGTCCAAGCGCTCCACCCGCTGATAGGAGCACAGGGCCGCGGCCTCAGCCTCTGCATCTGCGAGACCTCCACCCTCACTGTACCAACCAAGGCTCACTGATGAAAAACTGGCCAACTCTTTTGAATCGCGAGATGACCCTCGCCCAGGTTTCTTGCGTCGAAAGAAGCTCCGTCGGGCTGATGTTGCACCACGACGTCCACTACCATCAGTGTCCAAGTCCCCCAAAGAACGACGGAGTAAAAGTTCTTCTTCCACTCTGTCATACATCAAAACAACTCTTTATTACTTACAGAATTCAACAAAATGCCATTCATGTTGTGTAAACACAAGGAACAAAAATTTATAACTAGTCAGGAAAATACACAGTAAAACACTTATATAAATACATAATGAAAACAGTAAAAATATGTAACATGAGAAAATGGATATGAAAAACTATTATTTATAAAACAAAAAAAAAATTAAAATTAAAATGAATTAAATTTATAAAATATTGCATAAGCAAAGTTTAAAAATTCAAATTTCTTGAGCTACTGCATTTATATTTTTTTAAAGAGCACTTTTTATCTTTGGTAGGAATTGGAGCTTTCATATAAACATGCCGAATCACCATAGTTCTCACTGTCTGCGACAATTTCTACATGCAAGGGATTACGATCCAGATGTGCAACATCATTGATATGTTCTCATACTGGCGATTCTCAAACCACCTGTGATTTCAATTGCTGTCTCACTTTTCCCACAACTAAGATAACTGAATCAGTGCAGTTGGAGGTTAACCCAAACAGACAGAGTTCCCGATCATGGTTTCAATTTCTATTTTGGAAAATTCATAAATTATTTTCTTAATAGCAAATTTGAGAAAAATTGATAGACTAACGGAATAATTTTTGCAGATGTCAACAAAATACATAATGCAGTTCAAAAATATAAAAATAAGCAATGAAAAATTTGGATATTGTGTTAGCAATATCAAAAGCAATTTACCAAGTTTACAATTCTGGGAACAGAACTAAGATAAACAAAAAAATAGGTCATTATAGAATAATCTGGACTCTAATAATGTCACAGCTTACAGAAAAGAAATATAGTTTGATCCCCTAACTGACCATAATCCTTTTCTAATATTTAGCTTCCAAATTTTTCAACATTGAAGATCCAAGTAACAACTGTACCTTGTAGTACATTTAGTGCCGTATAAATGTGAACAGTTTGCTTTGAACAGTGAACTTTTGATCTGCTTACCAATTTGAACTCTATTTTAGAAACTCACTTGTACTTAGAAGGGATGATACCACAGTGCACTCGAAGGCCATCCTCTCCCACGAGCCACGCTCGCCAATGTCCAGGAACACCGTTAAACATGGTATTGTCCACATATAATACATCATCTTTGCGGAAGCGCAACTGCATAGACTCGCCAATACCACTGCTGGAACTGTTGGTGCTGCCAACTCCACTTTCACTGCCAGAGCGGTCGAACAGAGCTCGAATGTAAAAGCTGTCGCCAGGCTTATCTTTTATTTCATTGTATCCTGAAATGTATTTCCTTACATGATACAAAAACCTCCTTCTATATAATTTATGTATGTATGTATCTTGTTTTCCAATAACATATAACCAACATCTACTTCAAAGAGAGACAGAAAATATTTTTGAAAAGTTTTTTTTTAAATACTGACATATTCTGGTTTACTGAGGAGAACTCGATGGCACTATAATAGATTTAAAAAATTATTGAAATGCATTAAATTACTTTGAAATTTTAAGTTGTTCTTATACAAACTGTCATGAACTGTTTAAATGAAGGTACTGAATAACTTTCTACATCTTAAAAATCACATGTTAACTTTAAGTTCATATGTTCAAAAAACATAGAACATACCATTTAGAGAACAGTATATTTAATAAGATAAATTTTAAAGAATATATTCAACATTACAAAAAGCCAAAGGCTTAAAGAGATTAACTTACTCTCTAGGTCATATTGTGCAAGCAGGGTGACTTTGTCAGCAGGTTTAGCCAATTCATAAGCTGCTTCTTCAGCTGTAGCATGTTGAAGTTCTGTACCATTATATTCCAAAATCTGATCTCCAGTCCTAAAGTTGTAGCAAGTAAAAATTGGTCTTTCAATTAAATCTGTCATACAAAAAAAGGTGTTCCCTAATTATTTTTGATTCTGTGGTTTTGTTGCGGGAGGAAACAGGACAGCCATTACTATTATTTTTATAATTATAATTATTAGCATCATCACAAAAATATAAATATATCCCTTATAATAATGCTCATCCAACAGAACTATCACGCAACAGTAAAGGAATTTTACAAACTAATGGATTGTTACTCTTCTCTAATGAAGTTTCCATCACATGACATTTCAACAACTGCATAACAGCCCCTAAATAGACTTGAACAAAACTACAATTACATTAACACTTAACTATTGGCGTCAAGCCAATTTGACCTGAAGGCATTTTCTCTTTTTAATTTCTGAAAACACAGCAAACTACCGATGATGCAGATTCCATGTAATCTCTTCTCATAACATTCCTATTCAGAGCATGCAATGAAAAATGCTGTTGACATATCCATCTCTCTCAATTGCCTGTTCTGACCTGATGCCAGCATTAGGGATTCTGTGCATTTCCATACGGCGGATGTGCAAATATGGTGCCCAGGTGAACAACCCAGACACTCCTCTGGAATGCTTGCCTAGTAAACAAAGGTAAATTCAAGCTTCTTTGGCTTTACAAACGAGGGGATAATGGCATCTTATATACCAGCCTTATCACGATCTGTAGTTATTTCCACTATTCATAAGGGCAAGAAGATTGACAAATGCATAGGCACTCTGCAGAAGCCAGAAATTGCAACTTTTTACAATTGTACAAAAGATGGAGTAGACAATTGCGATCAGTTATATAGTAATTACAGTGTAGGTGGAAGAACAAGGTGTCCATTAAGTATATTCTTTTATTTCATAAACGTGACGATTTTTTATTTTTATATGTATTTCACCATGACACAAAGGGCACAATTTTCTTGAATCAGAATGGTCAGGTCCATATGAACCGACACCAGTGTAAGTGTTATAGATCTCAGGCAATGAAATTGCTAAGTTAAGGTTAATACAATTTAATTCATATTTGTATGGATGTTTAACTTTTACCTCTCTTTTGGCTAATTTAGCACATATATAATGGTTTCCATTTGATGTGAGTGATATGTAATTCCGATTGCTAAGGTAGATCAATTAATAAGTAGGCTTACTGATCACACTAATTCTGATTCTTAAGTAATTGTGATTAACATGCAGTTGTAGCAGAAATCAATTTTAAATAGCATAAAATATTGGAATATTGTTATTATTGTACTCATTGAATGTTGTTAGTTGGATAAAACTTGAGTACTCTGTATAGAAATTAAATTTTATGAAGATGAATACTTATGAAATACTAAATTTGCAATGTAGAGAAAAGATATCATCCTGAGACATTGGGTACATCATTCAAATGGAATGTCACAAAAAAAACCAAACAGAAGCCACATACATATATTTGCAATTAAATAAAGTTTGTAACTGTGTTACTTGAAATTACAAGTTGAAATTTCAGTTTAAAAATCTGCACAACTATGACAAAGTTTCATTTTTGCACAGAACTTCATGTTTAAGTTAATCTTTCTGCAAAAACATCCAGGAAAAAAAATCAAACTTCTATAAGAAACCCAAAATGTTTCGTGATTCTTCACTTACTCTTTGTACTTGCAAACATTTTCTCTGGAGGGAAGGCTTAAAGAAAAATTGATTCATGAGTAAATAAGTCAGATATGACAGTTTTTCAATAGTTTGCTTAAAAGTTCTTATGTAATATATGCTAAAGAGTAAAATAATTTGTAAATGACAAAATAATAATAATAAATAATAATAATAATAATAATAATAATAATAATAATAATAATAATAATAGGCAGTAAATATTGATTATGTAAATACATTACTCTTGGATATACAAACTCCTAGCATATATGCTTTTCTGCATAATATTATGACAAAGTGAGTCTTTCGTGTTCTATTAAGCAAATATCAAATCCAAGTCCACCTAGAAAACTTACCTCAAACCAGAAGCATGGGCAACAGAGTCAGGCTGCACACTGTGCACAAAGATGCCCACAGCATTCCCTCCTACCAGGCTGATGCCCAAGTTAGAGCACTTGCGAGTCTCCATAAACAGGTATCTAGGCTCCCTGCCACTGCCAGCTTCCGAATTTCTGAAACACACACACATACACTCATAGGTGAATGGAAGATGCTATTATTTAAGAATGATATAATGATTAGAGAAATACAGAAAAAGAGAGGTAATGAGATCAAGAGGGAAAAGGGGACGAGAAAGGAGGGGAGGCAGGAATGAAAGGGAGGAGGGAGGGGGAAGGGAGGGAGAAAGAAGGAGAGGGGAGAGAAGGGGGGAAAAGAGGGAGAGACAGGGGAAGGGGACAGAGAAGAGGGGAAATGAGTCAGAGAATTGGGGAAAAGAGGCAAAGAAATGAGGAAAGTGGACAGAGAAGTGGGAAAGAGAAGAGGAGAAAGGGAAAGAGGGGGGAAAGGGAAAGAGGGGGAGGAAAGGGAAAGAGGGGGAGGAAAGGGAAAGAGGGGGAGGAAAGGGAAAGAGGGGGAGGAAAGGGAAAGAAGAGGGGAAAGGGAAGAGGAGGAAGGGGAAAGGGGAAGAGAAGAGGGGAAAGGGGAAGAGAAGAGGGAAAGGAAGAGAAGAGGGGAAACGGGGAGAGAAAAAGGGAAACGGGGAGAAAAAGGGGAAACGGGAGAGAAAGGGGAAAGGGAGAAGGAAAGGGGGAGAGAAATGGGGAAAGGATTGGAAGAAATATGGAGAGGCAGAAACAAGGAGCCACTTGTTTTAAAGGCAATTTATCATGCTCCATTCAAGTTGCCTTGATTAAGAATTTCATCAATGTATTGTATTGTCAAAAATATGAGATCCATAAAATGTTCCTTCAAATTAATTCTGCGAATATTAAAGATGGCATATTTACTGTTTTCCAAATATGGGAACCAATGAATATTCCTATGTTTGAAGGAAGTTTGAATAACCATGCCAAAGCAGCCCCATGGAAATCATTCTAAATGTAAAATGTTAACAATTTCCTACAAAATAATATGGCTGGTAACTACAAAGAACTGTTACTAAACTTACTTAGAATTACATAAAACATTGATTGAATATTTGAACTCGTACTGCAAGTCGTGTCTGTTCAACCTTAGCAGTCTAAGTGACCATTATAAGGAATATTCCCAAATCAACTATAGAATTACATAACTTTGTAAGGTGAATGGAGCCCAAGGGTATTAGCTGACAACTGCTGAGCTCTCCCAGGGATAATCCTTCAACTAAATACCACGGAAATTCACAGAAATGTACATTTTTATCACTATTTAGAAAATGGAACAGTTTACCACATAAATCTTTACTTGTATTTCTTTTTGTCTTCCATTATTTATTCTATTTATCATATTGTAATTTTCTATTTCTTACTTGTATGTATCTTTGTTTTATCATGGCCATTATCACAATTGTACTGTCTGTTCACATGATTTGTAAATAAATAAATAAATAAATAAATAAATAAACTAGCATCCTTTCCACAACCGACACAAAATTGAATTTTTTCTAGCTCATAGTGTAAGGATGAGGGAGGAGAGCCTTCTGTACTTTTAAGACCCTGCCAGAAGCCAATGACACATTCACATATACACTTTTTATAAATTTTCTATACTAATGCACATCATTCAATATCTCATTGTTATCATTATAAATTGTAATCATTATAAAAATGATCTATAAGTTAACAAATAAACATCATTCAGCATAAATTAAAAATTCTTTCTAAGAAAACAAAGTTGGTTTGACATTAATGTCGGCACACACACACACACACACACACACAAACACACACACACACACACAAAAACACACACACACACAAAAAACACACACACACACACAAAACACACACACACACAAAACACACACACAAAACACACACACAACAAACACACAAACACACAAAAAACACACACACACACAAAACACACACACACACAAAAAACACACACACACAAAACACACACACACAAAAACACACACACACACAAAACACACACACAAAAACACACACACACACAAAACACACACACACAAACACACACACAAAAACACACACACACACAAAAACACACACACACAAAAACACACACACAAAAACACACACACACACAAAACACACACACAACACACACAAAAAAACACACACACACAGCACACGCACACGCACGCGCGTGCGCGCGTGCTTTTCTATTATCACATAAAAAGCTTCTATTACAAATCTTCATTTGTTTCAACTCGACATTTAGTGGTTTTAGAAACAAAATGCTATCTTTGTGTGAAAAGTTTTTTTCCACTTTTTGCTGCGATTTTGTGTCACTGCACAAAAAAGTCTCCCTTTTCAAATT
Source organism: Teleogryllus oceanicus (assembly GCA_964035755.1). NCBI lineage: Eukaryota > Metazoa > Arthropoda > Insecta > Orthoptera > Gryllidae > Teleogryllus > Teleogryllus oceanicus. The sequence continues at coordinate 3,964,235 of CAXIVR010000010.1, forward strand.
ATGAAGTCTCTTGTTTCAAACGTCTTAAGAATTGAACAACTTCACACACACGTAAAAGAATAATAGATCCTTGTCTTTTATTTGATCATAGAAAAAATGTGATTTCAGCCACACAAGATCCAATGTACCAATCAGATGGCAAGCAACTAATTAAACGAAAGCAAAACTGTTAAAAAATTTAAAAAAGGTTTGACTAGGAATATTCTGTATACAAAACGCAACATGGAGAAATGTTCTTGCTTTTCTCTTTATTTCTTAAAAAAACCCAAATTAACAAAAACTTAAGTCTAACTTTAAGAAATTAAAGAAAACAACCTCACTTATTTAGTTCCATAGTTCATGATGTGATATACAACTGGTACCATGTTCAGAAAATTTTAGACACTATATAATGAAATGCAATACCTCTGAAGTAAGAAAGAACAAAAAAATTTTTTTTTAAAAAAGGTGTTTTAGTTAAAAAAAACATTAAATTGGTTAAATTACTCCACAGATTGTGAAATTACACTCTAGTAAAAACAATTGAGTAAAGAATTTCTTAATATTATACGAACTTAAGACAAAATTTGGGAATATGTATTAAGCAAGTTTTACATCCCTGTCATCAAGGATTATATATTTTTAAATCATACCTTACAATTCTGAGAAGAATTCACTTGTGCAAATCATGATTAGAAAACTGTTCAATTAATTTTAAGAAAGCATTAATAAACCTAGTTCTAAATTATGTTCCCAAACATCAACATTCCTATTTGACAGTTAGATGGAACTGATATTCTAAAGAAACCACTGAACTGTTCATTCTGGAATACTTGCGTACAATTTATTAGACTGTGTTTAAACACAATTTAATTAATTATTCTAAATTTCTTTTATTGTAGAGAAACAAAAAATGAATTTCAAGAGTGTAGTAACCATAGGAGTAATAGAAATCTGGTTGTCTGATCTGACAATGTTGACAGATGTAGAGAACACCATAACAATGTTTCCCATAACTGTGGCCAAGTGTTGTCCCAATCATACTTAAGTGTACATTGGCAGTCATAGGCAGTCGGTAGCATTGCAACAGAAATTCCTTGTGGTTTAGTTATTTTTGAATTCCAACAAAATTTGAATATATCTGTGAGAAAATAATTTTTGCATTATTCATCAATGAATTATGTAAAGAAGGTGAATTTATGGCGTTTATGACAAGAAGATCCACTGCCACCCTTACAACCCCATTCAAGAAAAGGTGTGATAGCAACATAATTCAGAGCTACAACAACCTAATAGTCACTAGCAAATAGCTGCAATAATGTCTTTGCATAGTATACTCCCATGACAATAAACACACATACAGACATCAAAATTAATTTTGATATTCATATATTAATGCAGTAAATGATTATGTAATCACTATTAAAAATATTATTATTATTATTATTATTATTATTATTATATGCTATATTATTATTATATGCTGTTTATGAACAAAATTGAAAATAATTTTAATATTGAAACAATTATTTTCTTTACAGTTGTTATGAATGATCTGTTTATGCTCCCTAAACAGGAAAAATGTTCCAAGATAAAAAACATTTGGGAAACACTGCTCTGTTCACACTTTTCACCACTGAACTTGCAACCAACACAAACTCACCTTCCAGATGAAGAGGATGGAGCCCTGGATGCCAATGAAGCTACAGCTTGGCTCATGGGTGACCGAGCCAGGCTGCTGGGGGCATCCCCTGACACTACCGACTGAGGGGCTGGTTTGCGAGGAAGCTCTGGAGAATTGCAGGGTGTTGGGGAACCAGAGCGTGACCGGCTGCCTGCCCCTCCCTCACTGCCAGAGCTCAGCGAGCCTTCTAACTCATGGTATTCTGAAAGGCAAATGACCTTTTACCACCTCATTTGCACTTCACACTCAAAACAAACTAAAGATTTTAATTGATTAGGTGATATTAGAATGCCTGTAGTAATTCTGGATACAAAGGAAAGAAATAAACCTGAATGAACCTCTTCTCCATTTTAGATCACAAGAATTTACCTGCTTTAACTTGTGAGTGATAGATATCCATCAACAATAGTTATGAACGAATCTTCACAAAGAATTTTTATTAGTTTTCACATCTGGTTTCACTTGATGATAATGCAGTTCATCTGAGATTCTAACTTTACCAGTCCATTCAAACCATTGGTCTGAATCCACCCGCAAATTTGCGGTGGATGCAAGGTGTTTGCAAGAATACATCGCTATCTCTAATATGTTTTTATAGTAATCGGGTAATAACATATTATAAATTCATTTTTATCAATGCAGTTCATTGACAGGTCACCATTTACAAATTTTGTGACACTGAAAGGCAATCTAAAAAGATACATGTTAACCCATTACTGCCCATTGATATATCAAGCATGATGCCAGGTATAATTAATTATTGGTCATACTAAAAATGTTTTGATTTTAATTATTGATTTGATTGATTGGGTTTAAAGGGAACTTGAACTACTAAGGTCATTGGCGCCCATGTCAAAGTATTTCTAAAAAATCAATTAAAGTTTGTTAAAAGGGTTGCTGGTGCAACTTTCCAGCTACTCTCCGTCGCCGATTTCGCCGCCCGATCAGCCATCTCGTTTCCCACGATTCCCACATGGCCTGGGACCCAAGCTTAGTACGCAGGTCAGGTGGTGAACAGCAAAGGCGATGGATGAGGTTTTGAACTGATTGCGTCAGGTAGTCTGATGAAGAACGGCAGACAGCTTGTAGTGAGCTGAATCAGAACAGAGAACTACTCGGCGCAAACTCGCTGCCTCGATGTATTTTAGGGCTTCAGAATTGCATACATTTCAGCAGTGAAGATACTGCACTGAGAATGTAGTCGATATGATTTGGTGGCTCTGATACAGTAAAAACTACATGCCACTGTGCCATTGCACGATGAACCATCTGTGTATAAGAATACATGATCTGGATAGGCTATCCTCATGTCCTGAAAATGCATCTGGTAAACAAGAGGGCTAGTCGTTTGTTTGGAAGCTTGGATAGTCTGAGGTCAATATTCGGACGGAGGAGTTTCCAAGGGGGAATGGGGTGACTTGGGGGTTTCACAGGGGTGGGAAGATCAACATTAAGGTCACGCAAAAGATTTCGCAATCGAATACCTGGAGGGTGAGGCAGCGATGTTCGAAGAACATAGGATGTTTCATACTTAGGATGGATAATTATTTGGCGACAAGGATGATTAGGAAGTCCTGATACTTTAGCACCGTAAGATGCTAATAAGATATCCCGCCTTCTTTTTAAGGAGGGCTCACCAGCCTCGGCCAGAAGGCACTCAATTCGGCTGGTGCGATACGCACCAGTTGACAGACGGATACCAGCGTGGTGTATACTATTGATGAGTCGCAGAGTGGAGGGAGCTGCCGAGCCATACACTTCACTCATCCGCTCAGTTTTGGATTACGGTAGTGATCTATATAACCCCAGTAGGGTAGTGCGGTCGGCACCCCATTCAGCATTAAAAGAAGATTAAGGGGAGAGACACATCTGGTTTGTAATCCACGGATATGAGCACGCCACGTTAGGGACTTGTCAAATGTAAGCCCCAGGAACTTAGCAGATTCAGCGAATGGAAGCTGATTTTCTCCCAAGTAAAGAACTGGGTTGCTATGCAAATGGAATATCCTACAAAAAATGCAAACAGGTACAATTAGTAGCAGAGAAATTAAAGCCCGTTGACGTGCTCCATTCGTGGAGCTTGTTAAGCACCATTTGGAGTTGCCTCTGTATCACACTGATGCTGCTGGATGAACAGAAGATGACAAAGTCGTCCACAAACAACGACGCCTTTACAGGTTCTCGCACGGTCGACGCTATACCATTTATGGCGATGGCAAACAAGAGTGACACTCAAGACTGATCCTTGGGGGATACCATTTTCAAGAGGGTGACTACGAGAAAGCCTATCACCCACACGAACACGAAAGTATCTGTTCGAAAGGAAGCTTTGAAGGAATAGAGGAAGCTTCCAAATCCCAAGAGTGCAGGGTTTGCAGAATGCCATGCCTCAGGTGGTGTCGTAGGCCTTTTCTATGTCGAATAATATGGCCACGAGATGTTGCCTCAAGACGAACGATGTACAAACAGCTGTTGCCAACGAAGCGAGGTGGTCTAAGGTTGAACGGTTTCTTCTAAACCCGCTTTGGATTGGCGTCAACAGATTTTTATACTCCAAGGTCCAGACCAGACGCTGATTCACCATGCGTTCCAGAACTTTGCGTACGCAGCTTGTGAGAGAGATAGGTCGATAACTTGATGGCAGTGATCGATCTTTGCCTTCTTTGGGAACTGGGACGATGATGGCTTCTCGCCAAAAGGTAGGGATGGTGTGCTCTTCTCAAATACGGTTAAAGAGTCGGAGAAGAAATTGCATGGCCATTTCGGGAAGATGTTGCAGCATTAACTTGTGAATTTGGTCTGGACCTGGTGTGGTTCTTTTCGCAAGCATTAGGGCAGAACTCGTTTCAAACATGGAGAAATGGGTATTATAGTCCTCATGTGCTCTGCTAGAGAAATCCAAAGCGCGTTTCCATTCTTTCTTTGAGAAGAATGAAGTTTGGAGCATAGTTTGCCGAACTCGACATGTTTTCATAATGAGTGGCAAGTACCTCTGCAATGACGTCTCGAGCTGTGATATCCTGACCATTTTTTTTGAAGACCTGGCACAGAGTTTGGGGAAGGATATCCTTTGATTTGACGCACCTTCCTCCATACCAGACGTGATGGCGTTTGGCAATTCAAAGAGGAGACGTATGACCTCCATGATGCATTTTACTTTTAAAATGGTTCTCCTCGCCTTTGCTCTGCACCTTTTGTACTCGATTAAGTTATCCGCGGTTGGATGATGTTTTAATCTCGCCAAAGCTTTCTTACGAGCACTAACAGCCCTTGAGCAATCGAGTTCCACTACGGGACGAAAGGTGTCGCGATTTACCAGTCGACTTGGGATTGCAATGGCCGCAGCTCGTAATCAGCTTGTTAAAATGTGCTGCCATTTCTTCCACACTGACAAACTCCTCCTCCGATACACTGACGTTCGCTTGGAATGTCAGCCAGTCACACGTCCGACACACCATTGAGGGGGCGCGCCAACCACGGCTAGCCATCAATGTGGACGATAATGGGGTAATGGTCGCTTCCGTACAGGTCATCTAGGATGGACCATTGCAGAACGGTTGCAAATGAAGGGCTGCAGAGTGCTAGATCGATACACGTGCTTGAGTTTGTGGCGACGGCAAAGTGAGTTGGTTCACCGGAATTCAGAATAACCAGGTTCGCTGAGTCTATAACCGATTCTAATACACTACCTCTCGGGCACGTGCGGGAAGAGCCCCAGAGAGGACTGTGGCATAGTTGGTTGATCAGACACAAAAGTTCATGAGCAGATACTCTCAGTCCTGGAGGGATGTAGATATTGCAAACAGTGAGTGTGGGGGATGGAAGGTGCACCTGCACACACACTGCTTGGAAGTCGGTCTGAAGAGGTACCTCTGAAGACAGCAACCAATGAAGCGACTCCGCCATGAGCACGGAGGCCATCATCCACATCGAACCTGTAAGGGGAAAAACCACGAAGAGACAAGGGACGGCTCGGAGTAAGATGAGACTCTTGGAGACAGATTACAAGACTATTGTGACGGGACAACAGCTTGAGATCGTCCGCCGCGAGGAGTAACCATTTACGTTCCATGACATAAGAGCCATGGAGAATAATTAAGTTTCTTTTTTCCTCCGGCGTTGGGAGCCGGATGCTCGGGGTTACGCCCCCAACGGGAGTTTCATCCGAGGACGAAACTTCTTTGACATTGCCAGGGGGCTGGGTGCTCGCTCAGTGTGAATTTCGTTAGGTGTTGTTGCCTTTTGTTTTCTATTGACCGGATCTTAAGTAGGTGTTCGTCTATCAACTTCCATTGAAACATTAGAAAGAGGTTTGGTCTTCTGCGACGGCTGAGCTCTTTTTTCAATTGTCTTGTATTTTGTCGGGATAATCACTCTCCCACCCTGCAGGGGTGAGGTATCCACAGGGAGGTCCAGTGGAGACACCTGACAAGCGAAACTCACAACTTGGGGGATAGCTCGTTCCGTTTGACAACCCGCTGCTATAGAAAGATTTTCTTAAGGATGAGCCAAAGTGACAGCTAGTGCAGACAACATAACTGAAGGTTCTGTGGTCGTTGTGCCCATTAGACTCCCTTCCTGCATTCGTTCGTTTGCAGTTGACTAACTTGTAAATGGCTTCGATACTTCCTTTTGTGATGTCTTCGTCCGACAAAAATATAGTGCGCCAGGAGAAGTATTTGAAATTAGGACGTGCAGTGTTATGTGCTCTTCTGTAAAAATTCTTTTTTTTTTCTATTCACATTACATTGACTTTACTTTTTGTGTGATAAATATTATGTTTATTTTAAAACCGAGACATGAATACGAGATGCGTACCGATGCACGTGGTTCCGACCTTTGTGCTGTTGTGTGGCGAGCTCTGATTGAGAGCTCGATTGATTGATTTACATTCGTGGCAGTTTTCTTTTACTGATTGTGAGAGCATGTTACGAGATTTTCCACATGCGTGATTAAATTTTAATATTTCCCGAACTCGCGTACGTGCATATATTTAAGCGAAACTCTTAGACTTCTGCATAGGGATGTTTTCATAGGAGCCATTAGAACTTTGCGAAGGGGCGTGACTGAACAGCTGTCGTGGCGGAGAGATACTCCTCTGAAATACATGTGATGTTCACTTGTTTTCCCGAACTGTCACTTTGGCTCATCCTTAGGAAAATCGGTCTATACCCCCGGAGTCCTAACCTTCACAGCGGCGGAGAAGGAGCGAGACAGATCAACGGGGTTCCTTGATAGGTACCAACGTTTGGCCTCGGTAAATGATACCTTCTCAGCAGCTCGGATCTTCTGCATTGTCCTCTCTCTCTCTCAAAAAGGTTGGACATTGCTTGTGATTGGCCGGATGGTCACCTTCGCAGTTATCACAATGCGGTGCAATGGGTTCAGGTTCGTGCGTAGATCTCCCACACTTACCACACACGGGGGTGTCTGCTATGCACCGCTGCTGTGTGTGGCCAAACCTCTGGCACCTCAAAGGGTGTGTGGCCAAACCTCTTGAAGCACCTCAAAGGGTTAGGGACGTACTGTCGGACGTGGAGGTTATAAAAACCGCACGAGATCTTCTCAGGGAGAGTAGGAAGATTAAAGGTCAAGATAAGAGTGGAAGTGGGGATGTCTCGCCCATGCTCCGTCCTCTTGATTCTATACACATCAGTGACGCCTTGGTCTTTAAAAAACGAGACTAGTTCTTCCTCACTCTCCGTTGAAAAGTCTTCGTGGTTGACCACTCCCTTACGGAGGTTTAGTGTAGGGTCACATCCACCTGGAGGCCGGCAATCTGCTTAGTGTTCATAATTTTCACAACCTGGTCATCTGTACGTGCTTCAAAGAGAATGGTACCATTCCTTTGTCACACTACAGCTTGCAGCTTTCCAAAGGTTTCCTCTATGGCGCGCGCCAAACGAACAGCACTGACGGATTTGAATGTTTTTCCTTCCTCGGCGCATGCCTTGAGGAGGAATCTAGGCTTCTTCGGTCGGTCTTCCTCTTTTAAAAAGAAACTATTTAAATCAATAGTTTTCTCTGGACATCGCCTCTTCCTTGCGGAAGAGGGCGGGGGAGAAGGTTTAGAATCCATGAAGATGGATATTGAGTTCATCCCCGCGGTCCCCACCCACCACGGAGCCCAACAAGGGGACACTCCATCGGAGTGCCAGGGTTGCCACGGAGATATAGTGGGGGAATAGCACAGCGCTGCGCCACCGTGTATCCCCCGCTCACCCTGGAGTTCAGTACAAGACCTAGTCCAAGCCGATTGATCGGGAGGGGGTTAGTTCCCGACCGCCCGTCTAGAAGAGTCCGAGGCCAAAGCAAGCGTGTTGATGCCTACAAGGAATGTTACCCAAAATACGTAAACAACGTATCCCTAAGTGCAAAGCAGAACGTGGCACAAGGTAAGTAGTGGGGAAACAAACAGACTCTTCAACCGCCAGGACATACATTCCCTCCGACACGGATCGCCATGCACGGCAAACACATGGGTGGGCGTTCAGCATACAGAGGGGACCAGTGAAATAGAAGAGGGAGAAGAAAAGAGAAAGGATGTAATAAAGGAACGGGAATGATATATGGGGAGAAGAAAAATGACTTGTGAAAGAAAGGAATACTTGAGAGCCCTCTCTGCATCCCCCCGTCAGGACGTGAACCAACCCACCTCGACGGGGATATTAATTATTGATACATACAATTGTTAGTTGAAGACGTATTTTCAATTTGGCAACAGTGGAATCATGAATTATTTTAAATTGAATGTGGTTATGATTAGTAATATTATAGTGTTGGACTACTTTCGGAATGGCACCGATGTAAGTAAAGTAATTCATTTATATTTTATCTCAATTTGATCTGAATGTTTCTTTTTGTGGATGATAGTCTTACCAGATATTTTATCTTAAAATACAGTAAGGATTACATAATTGTTTGGTGGTCCTCCTCAGGGCTGGTTTCATGGCGAAATTAACAAAAAGATTGTCGAAACGTCGGCATCACAGCCTTCAATGTTTCAACAATCCCCTTTCCCCTTTCCTTGCAATTCTTTTAGTTTTTGGATATGTAAAAGTAACATTCAATCATTTTGGGTATCAAATCAAGATAAGCATAACTTATTAATCTCAAATGCAATGTGTAAGAACAAATTTGACAGTATTCATAAATTCCTTCAATTCAATGAAAACTCTGAAATGAACCAAATGGATAGAGTTTACAAGGTACAGCTAATTGATCATCTCAACTAGAAGTTCCAATAATTTGCCCAACTACTTCCATCACTCTATTTATTGGGCAAAGCCATGGAACCATATTATTGCCGTCACTCAATGAAGCAATTCGTTCGTGGAAAGCCTCCGCACTTAGAATTTAAATTTTGGTGCCTTGCTACTCCTGACGGTATCTTCTGTAATTTAATCCATATAGGGCAAAAACAACCGAATTCAGGGAGAGCCATTGGGATCATCAATTGTGCTATGTCTTTGCCGCCACTCAATACAATGTTCATCACAATATTTTATGAAATAACAATTCGAACTGATAGATCTGGACATGAAACATTCAAAGACTTAGGCAAGCACACAAGAGGTTCTTTTCATGTTCTTCAAGCAAAAGACAAGAAGGTAACACTCATCAAATGGCAAGATAATAATAAAGTGACCATGGATACCAGTGTGCAAGATGAAAATCTTTTCAGTTTTGGATCGAGCTAGTGATGGAGTGGGGCAAAAAAAGAGCGGGTTGCAACTACCCAACCAACAGTAATTAAAAATTACAATAAGTATATGAGTGGTGTTCACCTATTTGATCAATATCAAGGATTGTACAGAATCCGATTAATTTCAAAACGAGGTGGGGGATGGCCATTTTTCTTGAACAAAACTATAGTAAATATGTGGCTTCTATTCAAGAAAAAATTCCTCCAGGATATCCCCTATTGCAATTCATATGGAATATGGAGAGAATAACATTGGTAACCGTATCAGCTCAGATCTCCAAAGACATCAATATTTCCTAAGAAACTATTACAGGGACTAACAGAACTGTGGAATAATCGCACTATGCAAAAATCATCTTGTGTAATTTCAAGACAACCAAAGGCAGTGTGGTTTGTGAAAGAGGAACGCAAAATATCATTGTATTAAAAGTGATGTGGCTCTTTATCCCAAAGACTGCTTCCAAAAATTCCACACCAAGTAGTTCGAGCAAATTGTGTTCCAGATATGGTATTAAACTCTTTTATTTGAGATCTTAATTAAATTTTAAAATTTCATTCTTTCCATTTAACATCTTCCTTCCGTTTTATTAGATTTAAAAAAGCAAGCAAAAATATAGTTAAACATAATGTTTATATAATAAAACATTGTATATTTAAGAAATATTTTGAAAATATAATGATTCCAAATACTTTCTACCTACTCTTTCAAATTTATGGTTGTAAATGGGTTTTTATCAATCTTTTTGAGTTGTTGGGCAATGCACTATGTCAATGGGTTCATGCACTATGTCAATGCTCAGCATTTGACACATCAAACACACCAAAAATAAGCCTGAAGAAATTGATAATAGGATTTTGATGTTTGATCTATACATTTGATATGTTCTAACAAAAATACAACAATTACCTATATATTTAAAAAAATAAGGTATTCTGCCATGGCTTCGTTTAGAGCTTCTACTGAACCGATTGTTGTATTTTTTTTTTAAAGAAAGAATATGATCCCGTTATCAGATATTTTTCCAATTTAAATTAGTATGCTTATCAATAGTCAATTGTTTTCTTTCAAAATCGATAGACATGAGTCCATAGATGTGAGACCACACTGCTTGATGTTTTGTTTTGATTGTTGAGATTTGTTTACAATTCGTCAAGGTTTTGTTTCAGTGTAATAATTGCATTGTGGTGTTGACAGTTTGCATGTATTTGCTTGTGGTGTATTTTGTAGAGAACATTCGCACAGTGGGTTTTGCTCGGTTGTACTTTAGTGAAGTTGTTCGTCGAATTCTGAATCGTTGTCCACATGCCCCAAAAGACACAAACTTACTGGTCACAGGAAAAGAGAAAGCATAGGTGTCGTGATAGTGAGGTCATTTAGTTTTCTAATGGGTCGTTGTCTATGAAATGTCACTTTTGTTCTGCTTTGTACTTTCCATGTGAGAGAAATTCTGCAAACGATTTACTCTGTGTTGCTTAAATGGGAAAATAAGTATACCTTCAAGCAATATGCCAGAAGAAATCAAACAGTTGTTTCTAGGAGATGATGACACATCAAAAAATTTTAGGAATAATATCCTTCAGTATAATAGTGCTATATCTTTTGTGCCGGTATTGCATTGCCACCTGGTCATGGGCCATACGTGGTCAAAATTTTGGGAACTCATCACAAAATATCTTCGTTATACCCTGAAGATCCAAACAATGCAATATATTGTGAACATTAGTCAGAGTATTTTACATATATCTCAGATCTCACTGTCAAATTTTGATGGGTTCTCACTAGTATGTGATAAAAAAAATACTGTGGGCTGTAATGGGTGAACCAGCTAGGCCTTATCTGCAAATGTAAGACAATGTAAATATTTTTCAAAGAAGATTTTGAGGGGGAAAAAATCCTTGTCTTATATTCCGGTAAAAAAGGTAACAATTTAAATTAATTGTGGAATGATTCAAATTTTAGAGTGCCAAATTTATTGTGAAGTTTCATCTGCAAGACTGTTTCCTGAAAATAACTTCAGGGACATCTATTTTTCACCTTTGACTAAGTTCTTCAACACCACGAACAAATTTCGAAGGTCGAAATTTCGAATGTCAGCTACACTAGAACACTTAGAGGCATCATTTCAACTCTTTATGTTCTTGCAACTTCATTGTTTTTGAAGATAGCATTTTGTGATCTTGTGACTTTTCATCATTTTCATTTATTTTCAGTGCATTAAAAATTGAATTGTGTAAAAAATATATTTCATGAAAAATAATTGAATTTATCTAGAACCCCCCAGAAACGTCATTTCAACTCCTTGTGTATTGTCTCCATCCTAGAGCTATTGTTTCATTTATTTCAATGTTGAAAATGTCTCTTAGTATTTCAGATACCTAATGTGAGCATTCCTTCCGGTATGCTTCTCTTTACCTCTCTTGTTCAATACATGCAAATTCATGAGTTGTTTTGTGACAACAGCAAATATATCACTAAGTTTCCAAAAGCACGTTATTATCACATGAAAACAGAGCCTCGTTATCAATGTAAAAAATATTTGTTCAAATGTTCAGATAATTCAGAAAAGGAGAAAATATTTGACTTCAAAATTTACATGTGCAGAAGGGCATTTCAAATTCCATGATTTTTGAATTAATATGAGGGTTTTGAAAATAAATAATCAGCAGATTTCACTGCTTTCATCTGAAAAATTATTTTGCTTAGTATGAAGCAATACCAAATATACTACAACAATATAAAATGTAGTCATATTATGTCTCAGGGGAATGGTGTTGATATGTCTGCATTTTCCTTCGAAGCTCGATGTCTTTACACAGTTCATGTCGTGAAAATTGGACAGAAGCAGTTAACAACTGTGACTTTTGGGGGATGAATATATGGATAATGGTGTTGTCAATGTTTTTCCCATTCAATGAAAATATTGTGGAAGTATTGTGAAAGAAAATGAGAGGAACCGCCTGGAAAATGTAGCAATTAACCATGCATCAGGACACGAAGCAGGTTGATCGAACGTCAGTAGTATTCTACAAAATGTGCTAGAAAACTGCAGTCTGTAAAAACTCATTATAGTTTTGTACAGTATCTATGAACCATACCTATTTATTCTGCATATGCTCAGTAAATTCAGTACCACAGGAAGTAAATACAATGAAAAAGGAAAAAGAACTCCTGCCATTTGAAACACGGGATTACATTTCTTTCAGATCTCCATCATCAAGTCCATATCAACACACATGTAAAATATGTCAAATACATTTAACTTATTGCAAGACAGTATGGGAAATGCAATGCAAAAGAAATATATTTTCGTGTCATATGAAACTGGTTAAAATTAAATGTTGGTAACTTTTCTATTGTTATTGTTACCACAATATTATTCATAGATTGTTCATTTTTATAGTAACTATTTCACTCATGTCTGCCCATGACATTAAGTAACCAACACTAAAGCAAGAATATATTCAAATAAACCCAATCCCAGATGCCTATCAATGGCTGATTATCATTTTGTTTACCTTTCACACTCTGCTGTTATCACTTTGTTAACCTTTTTGTGGTTATCAATAGAAATTGTTTGATGTATCATAGCTTGTGAGTATCATAATATAAAAATGATTCATTTTAGCGGTGTTTCAAACTGAAAATAAATCTATTATTAAAGATTCAGAGCCAAAAAATAGCAAAAGAAACTGAGAAAGTGCTTAGAAGCAATTTCAAGAATTTTGTGAAGAAAGAAAGAAAAAAAGCACGAACTACAAATGAAGAAATTACACACATTTCGAAAGATTGAGCAATTAAAATAGCAGATTACATGGTGAAGAGTTCACAGAATATGCCAAACAGGTGAAAAACTATGTGAAACGTTACAGCCAAAATTATACAGGAAAATATTTTAATTAATACAAATGTATCTTCAGTCCATTTGAAATTGACGAAACCCCAGTAAATTAAGCACCTACTTTTTCCATTCAAGTATTTCCACTGAATTCCAAGACATGGAAAACTCGACTTCTTACAACTTTAATAATTGATTTTTAATAAACGTTCTTTGTTTTGAAACCATAAAATCGAAACAAAGTTGAAATCCACTTTTTGCATTAAACTGTTATTCATATTTTCCTTGGATATATGTTATTCCAGAAGGCAGTGATAACTCAGAGTTGAATGAAAGTTTTACATAATCCGGCAGGAGTTGTGTGTAAAATTTCTCTTTTTAGTAATTCCTGAGATTTTAATTATCCATTTGATTCATGTAATACGTTAATTCGTGAAATAGTCACACTAAATATCACTCAAAGTGCTGTGATATTACTAATGATGATAATATTCATATTCAACTGAGTTATTTCAATTGAAATACTAAGAGGCAAAAACTGTTAAATGAACACTGGAAATATGAAAGTGAACTTACTGTCTGGGCTGTACTGCACCTTAATAGTGATGGAATCCCCACATTGTCTCAACACATTGGCAGCCAGCTTGTATGTAGCAGATCGCATGTTTATGCCACATACTTCTAAAAGCTGATCACCCACACATAAACCTGCTTGTGCAGCCAAGCTACCTTCAGAAACTGATGACACAAACACTCCCCCACTTTCCAAATGAGAAATCTGTAAAGAAAAAATGTCCGTGTTAACAACTTAATCTCTTTGTGGAAGTGGATGATAGCCAATGAAATAACAACAGACACCTCTTGAAACTGAACTCCTTTTCAAGGAATCAAAGGTGTTCAGCAAATTTGGGGTTTCCCAGAATATTAACAAATTGTACACTTTATATTCATGATTAACTTACATTCTTGAAAACTTGCATCTTTAAATAAAATTCTTTATGGTTATTCAAGTTTCCAAACTCGAAAAAATTCTATTAAACATTATTAAAATAATTATATTAATTGTGAAGAGATAGATGAAGCTGAATTGAAAAATCTAAACTTAAAACACTAATACTTCCTGTAAAAGCAGGCTCCACAAATGATAACCCTTGGCCAAACTATACAGAAATTAAGTGTCCAACAATACCTTCTAGCTGTCCTGAACTCAGGAAAGTTTTAATATTGCTTACTCTAGACTTTTAGACATTCTCCTTAGTTCCGTGAAACTAAAGCTATGCAAAGGCTCTCAGCTTTGATGCAACTTGCGGCTGCCTGTATAATTGTTCCAAAAATTGACACCAGACACGTGAAGTCGTTGCATGTAATTCAGCACCAGTAATTAAAGACCACTGTTATTATCAAGACTCATTCCTTTCCCTACACTTTGAAGAATCAAAATTCACAGAAATGTAGAATTTTGCTATCTACTTTTGAAGTTAAGTTGACTCTTTGGTTAGAATTGAATATGCTGAGTTGGAGCCCTTTGGGTCCCTCTAGGCACAGAAAGCATTGAACATTACTCACCTGAATTCCCAGAGGCTCTGCACTCTTGTTGATATTAATTTGCCTTAACTCGCCTGGAGCAGGCTGCCGAGTAGGGAGAGTTCCGATGGGCACAGGTGAACGTGGTGGGGGAATGATGGTTGGGGAGCCTGCTAGCTGCCAGATGTATTTGGAGCGTGGAAAGCAGTACTCTGGAAGGGAGCCCCTCTTGCCACCCCCAGGATTCAGGACCTCCACATGAAATGTGGGCATGGGAGAACCACGATCTGACACTGCACGCTCTATGCTGCCATTGGATACTTTGCTGGTTACACTGGGATTGGATGGAATTCTAAAACATATAATGAACAAACATTATTAGAAAATATTTTTAAATCGAATCAAGACTATTTTGAAATACCTTACCCTTAAATCACATTTTAAAAATATAAAATTAACAAAATTCAATTCGAATATTAACATGAGAGAAAGGGAGGTTGGCTACATAAGAGAAAGATAGAGGTGAAAAATTATTGGGTAAAACCTGAAGAGCAGCAGAGAAACCTGAAGAGAAGAAAGAAGAAAAGGTCAGTTAAAAAAGAAACAGGAAACAGGTGCAGAAATCCACATACAATACATGTACTTGACTTTACAATGCATTGCCAGATGAAATTAAACAATTAAAATTGGTACACAAATTTAAGTTAAAAGTAAAATCTTTTCTGCGGCAAAATTGTTTCTAAACAATTAGAGACTATACTGATCGTCAAAAAGAAATATAATGTTTACTTTAACAAATACAAAATATAGTATAATGAATTAGTCTACATTTGCATTATATAATTTAAAAAAAGACTCAATATGCCTGTAACAAATAATGTACTTCCGGGTCAATGACCCCATCTCGATCGGGTTTTTGTCCAGTTTCCTGATCCATTGAGCAAATGCTGAAATGGCCCCTGATTTGCTTCTGGACGTAAATGTAGCTTCACTATGCGCACGTTTTGTTAAACTTTCCTTTTGTTTGTAGTGGTAGTAGAGGTTAGGGTGAGTTTCTATTTTGTTAACAATACAGAAAAATCAAATCTGTTCGTTCCTTTACAGTTAAAAATAAGTTTTCTATAATTGGTCGTGGTGGTGGTGGTGGTGGTGGTGGTGGTGGTGGTGGTGGTGGTGGTGGTGGTGGTGGTGGTGGTGGTGGTGGTGGTGGTGGTGGTGGTGGTGGTCGTGGTGGTGGTGGTGGTGGTGTGGTGGTGGTGGTGGTGGTGGTGGTGGTCGTGGTGGTGGTGGTGTGGTGGTTGGTCTGGTGGTGGTGAGTGTGGTCTGGTGGTGGCGGTGGTGGTGTGGTGGTGTGGTGGTGGTAGTGTGGTGGTTGGTGGTGGTGGTGGTGGTGGTGTGGTGGTGGTGGTGGTGGTGTGGTGGTGTGTGGTGTCGTGTGTCGTGGTGTGTGGTCGTGGTGTCGTGTGGTGGTCGTCGTGGTCGTCGTCGTGTCGTGTCGTCGGTGGTCGTGTCGTCTGGTCGTGTCGTGGTCGTCGTGTGTCGTCGTTCGTTGTCGTTGTCGTCGTCGTGGTCGTTGTCGTCGTGGTCTGTCGTGGTCGTCGTCGTTGTCGTCGTCGTTGTCGTCGTCGTTGTCGTCGTCGTTGTCGTCGTCGTTGTCGTGGTCGTCGTCGTCGTCGTGGTCGTCGTCGTGGTCGTCGTCGTGGTCGTCGTCGTTGTCGTCGTCGTTGTCGTCGTCGTGTCGTCGTGGTCGTCGTCGTGGTCGTCGTCGTGGTCGTCGTTGTCGTGGTCGTTGTTGTTGTTGTTGTTGTTATTATTATTAATCTTTAAAATATTAATAGTTAAATTGTTGGGAAGGGATTCTGAAGCTCAAGAAAGCGTACACAGATGATTTTCTCCCCATGTCACATACAGTTTTTGACTAAATAAATAAAAACAAGGTAAGAAAGTTAATGTTTTTATAGGTACTTGCTAGAGAAAAGGACTGGCAAAAGCAAAAAAGGGGAGGAAGGGAGAGAAGTTAGGAAGGAAGAGTAAAAGTGAGAAGTGAAAGGAAGAAAACAATAAGAATAGAAAGGATATGAAGAAACACATGAGGGAGGGTGAAAGGCCATGGGAAGGACAGAAAAGAAAAGCTGTGATCAGAAGAGACTCGGAAGAAGACAAGAGGGATACGGAAGTAGGTGAGGGGAGAAGGAGGATGAGGGGGGAGGGAGGGAGGCACCCACCTGATGCGCTGGCTCTCCTTCTTCCTGGGGAAGGTGCCGACTCCGACGCCGCCGGGCACGATCTCGTCGTAGTGGTGGTAGCCCGCGAGCGCCGCCAGCTCGTGGTGGTAGGCGGCGTGTGCGGCGGCGGCCGCCGTGGCCGGGTGCGAGTGCGCGTGCGCGCCCAGCATCATGCCGCGCGCCCCCACGCCCACCGTGGCTGCCTTGTGGCCGTGGAAGTGCAGGTCGGCGCTGGGCGAGTGGCCGTGCAGGAACTGCGGCTCGAAGCAGCACGCGCCCACGTGGGCCGCCGTCAGCCCCAGCGCCGCCGCCTCGCTCGCCGCCCCGCCCACGCCCACTCCCACGCCGAACCGCCCGCTCGACGCCACCTAAGCAACACACATTACAACGCTATGGCGTCCCTGCCCCTGCAAACTACACGCAAAACAGAGGTTCCTCTTAACGACCCACAGTCCTTTAAGGTAAATGGAAACGATGGGGTTGAATCAAAAATCCGTGTTAGAGTGCTCATGTTTAAAAAAAAAGGTATTTCTTATTTATGACTTTTTTTCTTACAATGTAACATCACCAGAAGTATTTAACGAAATACGGCGAATATCACGAATAACGGACTTTGTTAACAACGTACGTTATTTTCCCTAAATCACTCTACTGAAGCATTTAACTATGGTGCGTCCGAGGTTTAGTTTGAAGTACAGGACCTTACAGGCTTTTCCGGTAACAAACATCCCCCTCCCCGTTTTAAGATTTCCAACTGTTTCAAACCTTCATTTCATCTGCATCAAATCTGCAGTTTGTTTACCGCTGCAAATAAGTTTTCTATAACTCAGGAACGAAAAGTCTAGTCTTTTCAAATGTAACTAATCTCACGCTTTTTAAAATGTTATTGTTATTTATTTTGTTTGTTTCGTGGTTTATGGACAACACAGAGGCGACAGTCGGTGTAAGTTCCACTGTTTTGCAACAAAAGTTGCAAGTGGTTCAATTACAACTCCCAATGCATTCGTGTCAATATGGGGATGGGAAACAAAATAAGGCTTTGTGGGAGGAGCAATCTGCAGGAAAGTGCTTTCATTTTCTATGAAGACTGTTCCGGCAAGACTAAAAAGTATTCTTGCGGTAGCGAACAGAGACAAACTCCTCCCATATTTCAAGAAATCCAATTTTCATCTTTTAGTAAAATAGAAGCATGTTTTAAATTGATGGAAGAGAAGAAAGGACGCTTCCATACGTATAAAAGGAAAGTTTCGAGACAAACTTATTTAGTGCTGAACTAGCGCAGCGCCCAATTGCGGGATTCGTCGACACGATCGAGCGCATAACTTTTGGTTCATACAGTACATCAGAAAAGCGCCCCATTTGGCATCACTATCGTCGAGTTTCGTCGCGAAGGCGCACTCACCGCCGCGGCGTCGCTGGAGGCCGAGTGCGGGTGCGGGTGAGGGTGCAAGGGCGCGAAGGGCGCCACGAAAGGGTAGTGGGGCAGCGAGCGCCCGCCGCCCACCGACGCCGAGCCACCCCCGCCGCCTCCGCCGCCCCCGCCGCCGCCGCTCGCGCCCCGCCCCCGCCGTACAGCTGCGCGTGCAAGGCCTCCACAGGGCTCACGTCGCCGTCCACGCCGCCGCCCCCGGAGTACTTGCTGCTGCCGCTGCCCTTCTTCTTCACGTAGTACTCCATCACCTGCCAACCACGCGCCAGCTTATATTCGTTTCGCTGGGGGAGAAAATTCACAATTATTGCAATGAGTGAACGGGAGCAAGTCGGACAATGCGGACATGTGAACGACTTAGTGAGTGCGTAGTGCCGTGTTCACGTTCAATGACTCGGCATCTCAGTCATACGAGAGCGAGCGAGGACGTGAGAGATTAAAGGAGTGAAGTGAGCAGGTGAACAAGAGAGCGCGAGTAAGGAAATGCTTGACCTCCTTGCCGACGCCGCCGGACTTGACGCTGAAGTCGATGCTGGTGTCGGAGGGGGAGAGGGCGGCGGCGGCGCGCAGGCGGGCGTCGTGGCGCTCGTGCTGGCTGCAGCAGGAGGGCAGCGCCTGGGGGGGCGGGGGCTGGGGCTGCGACGGGCGCGCGGGCGGCGCCGGCGCGGACACGCCCACGCCCACCGCCTCGCCCACCAGCACCGACAGCGGCACGCGCTCCTTGTGTCGGCGCGGGTGCACGATGGTCCCCGCGCCGCCCGCCGCCTCCAGCAGCGGCCCGTGGCGCGCCTTGGGCCACGTGCCGCCGTTCTTCTCCGCGCCACACTCCTTCCCCGCTCCTGCAACACACACACGCGCCCATCCTCAGTCAAACGCTCAAACAGTATGCTCATTTGTCCCAGGAGGCGTCGCTTTTCCTCTCCCGCTACAAGAAATCGTCTTCTTAAATCGGCATTTAATGGCACAGCTCGTGTTCTCCACCCATCCTCGCTGCCCGTTCCTTCCTGCGTGACTGTTGCCAATTACAAAACTGTTTTGAAAGGTTTCCCAAATCAATTTTGGTTATTTTATACATTTATAATGCTGTTTGCATGCGTGTCAACTACTATGGTTATTAATGCCGTAAGTGGAGTGCATGTTATATCCTCGAGATGGAGGTGTTCCTCACCCGCTGGAACGCGAGACGCGCGTCGGTTTGACAGTTTTCCCCTCGTGCTCTCTCTCCTAGTGGGGCGTCGCTTCAGCCGAAATACGCTCTAAACGCTCGCGACTGCTCTCCCAACATATGCCGTAGCCTAAAGCGCGTAAGGGAAGAGGTAGGGGCGAGGGTAAGGAAATCTGCGGTCTGTGGTCCGTTTGTTAAGATGCTGACCGGCATTTGACTGGTAGTCGGCGGAGAAACCACGGAAAACTACCGACGAGAGCAGCCGAAGCATTTTATTACTAAATTAGATGGTGTTAGACAGTTCCTCATGGAGTGGCCTGCGTTGTACCACACGCTCCACCACGTTACAATATCCGATTTACAATGACAACTCAACAGCACACGATATCCATAATTCTCCGACAGGCAACGCACTTTAACACATCATTCTCATGACGCTAAGATGATTAAGTACAAGATACGGGCCATATCAGTCAATGTTTCTGTGTTTAGGTGGCAACATCGTCCAATGCCGAATCTTCTACACTGTTATCAAACGTTATTTTAGAGAAAATTTGTTTCTTGTATTTTTTAAAATATTGTACACAATATTACGCGAAAACTACTGAAATTTTAAAAAAATGAACCTGACCTTAATGAAAGAACTAAAGAAAAAAAGTCAAAAAAAATTTCAAACTTTTGAAATTTTCGAAAATTAAAGTTACCCGTGAAAAACGGACCTATGTCATCTTTATAAGTGTATTTTACTCCATTCTTTCAAAAAATTTGAACCATTTTTGAGAAAATGTTGAAAATGTTCCAGGGGCTTCATGTAAAGTAACCCCAGAATGTTTTTCAAAATCGCAGCGCTTCGAGTTGAGGTAGACCGACCGGAGAGTATCTTGGAGAGTAGTTTGGAAAAAAATCGTATGGTTTAGGCGCTACTGATGTTCACAAACGGACGGACGGACGTTTAAAAAACATTTTTCGGTATCAAGGTCCCACTTTCTGAAATCTGACTACATAACGTGTTAGTGTGAGTAATTTACTACATATTAGCAGAGGTTTTCTCTCCTTTTTCTGTATCAAGACTCCACAATATGAGTTTTTCTGTCTAAAAATCGCAATTTTTGGCGCAGCATTACATAACTTTCTCTATACTACGATTAATGCTCCATATACACACACGTATACGAGAAAGTAACAAGTCGGCGGATTAGGCGACTAGTGTTTGTTCCAAAGATAAACAGACTGGTGAAAGGGCAAGCAGATGTTTTCGGGAATTACTTTCCTGATATGAGAGTCTCCCAGCACGTATGATCCAGGCGAAATATCGACATCGATGTTTGCAGCACCATTACAAAGTGCCAAATATACGAGAAAGTACAAGGACTAAACTTCGCGGATACGTTCAGTTCAATGTCAATGCAATGTTAAACGGTTATTTCATGGATAAAATAAGGTTTCCGTCTATGAATCGAAAAACTTCCTTTCGATAAAAAAAAATAAAAATATTTAGTTGAGAATCCAAATCTCATAACACATTAAAGTACAGTTGTGAAGTGTAATGTCACTTTCAACCTTCCAGTTTTCACACTTATTAAATTAATTTTAACTTACTAAGTTTTTTCATGTATATTAAAATTACCTCAATTTAATGTATGCTCAATTCTTATTTAATTTGGCATGCACTACCAATTCCTTGACATGGAACGAAAATGGGGTGATTAAATTCTATTACAGTCTATTTTACTTTCGTAAATTTTATTATGTCTTTTGATACACACGTTGTGTATATTAGGAAGACTTTGTCCAGCACCAACTACCGTCAAACATCGTCCGTTCATACAGAAAACTTGAGTGTTTGTTTTACACTTCTTATTGACACACACCTAGCAATCTCGGAACTGTGACTATTCCTCCGCACCGTGACTTCAGAGGCTTTAGCGATGTAGTGTCCACGCTAACTCACGGGACCTCACGTGATCTGTTTTTGGAGACTTTAGAAGCCCTTCAACAAGTAAGGCCATCAACAGTGGCGGATCGGGGGGCCATGTCCCCCTCCCCAGGCCTAAAGTTTTCGTTTGTTACCTTCCTTTATTTGCCAAATTGATGAAGTGAATATCTATTTATGTTAGAAGTATGTAATTATTTAAAAATAATATTGTGTAGTATCATATGTACACATCAAATCTAATATACAGTATAATAACAAATGTTTATTATTTAACAAAAAACTATGGAGGCTCCCTCCAAAATGATACGCTGGATCCGCCCCTGGTCATCAAGGTACACGAAAAACGTTTGGATTTTTGATAAACTTCGTAAGAAATCATATAAAGCACTTTAACCCATAAATACAATAATGGGTAATGAACCCATTATATTGTAAATACTAACAACGGGAGAGATATTTAAAAAGAAATACACTTGTGTAATTTTTGAAATATCAAAAGAATATTTCAAATTGCATGTATGTACTGTATTTGGTGTATTTAGACCTCCTTACAAAAAGTTTATTTATTCATTTTAATAATTAATGGTGGTAGCAGCAAGCTGTTGTACACATATCTTACAATGGTGTGATAAGTTATACAACAATTCACTTAAATATACCAACAAAATTGTAATTAAATCACAACTGTAGATCATACGTATGGAGATATAATGTATATGTATAAATACGTATTATAATCACTTAATCACAAATTGATAATTGTCCAGACTAACATTGAAGGCGTCCAGGGTTTCCTTTTCTATACAGCGTGCGGGAAGTTCATTCCATGTATTTACTACACGGTTTACAATGAAATAAGAACATTGTCATGTCCTTGTTCTTTCTTTCACCAGTGTATGTCCTCGTAAGTCTAGAATCCGTGGCTTTTGTGAAGTTATTAAATTCAGGAGTGTTATAGTTTCCATTCAAGATTTTAAACGTTTCTATAATATCACCCCTGATTCTTCTCTGTTCCAATGTCAGAAGTGGCATTTCTCTGATCTTCCTTCATAATCAGATTGCCGTAGTTCCCTAAGGATCTTAGTTATTTGCCTTTGTACTTTATCAATATATTGTTTTTTTTAAAGCAGGGGACCAAACAACATTGGCATATTCAAGTACATGTCTAATGTATGTTGTATAGATCAGTTTTACCACAGATGGACGCAACGTAGAGAAAACCTTTCTAATCAGGTATAGTAGCATATTGGCTTTTTTGGTAACGACAGCAACTTGGTTATCCCATTTCGAGTAATAAGAACGCCGAGATCATTTTGTACTGTTGTAGAATTGGGGATGCAATTTCCAATGGTATAGGTAAGATTTGGGTTATTTCTTCCTAGGTGGAGGACCGTACACTTATTGGGGTTGAAGGGCAGCAACCAAGATTCCCACCATCTCACCACTTTATTGAGGACATTTGCAGTATCTGGTGATTCTTTAGTGGATTTGAGAATAGTTTGGTGTCATCCGCGTTACAGTTCCAACTTGAAGGCAGATCATCACCGAGGTCGCAGGTGTATAGAATGAATAATATCGGGCCCATTTCCGAACCTTAGGAAGACCACTGTAACGGCACGGGGTTTCGATGTTTCCAATCGCTACCTGTAATGATCTGTCCGATAAATATTCCTGGATCCACCTTAACAGCTTACCTCATATACCTAAAGATGAGTGTTTGTGGATGAGACGTTTGCATGGCACTTTATCGAAAGCTTTAGCATAATCTAGATAAATGATTTCAACTGGTTGTTTCTGATCCAATTCTTTGGTCCATACATCTAGCGACTATAGTAAATTCGTGGATGTTGATCTTCCAGGGACGAAACAATGTTGTTCAGGAATATCATTTTTAAATGCACGATCTAAAAGCCGTCGGACAATTATCCTTTCCATGATTTTGTTCACTGTGCTTGTCAGACTGATTGGTCTGTAGTTTATTGGTAACTTGTCTCCTTTCTTGAAAACTGGTGTGATGACAGCTTTTTCCACTCAGACGACAAAGTCCCTGATTTTAATGACCGAACATTCTATTCAGTAAAGGGGCTAGTTGTAGTTTACATTTTTCGGTACACGTTGGATACCATCGGACCGTGGATGAGCTTGCATTCAATCCGCACATTATCTGGGCAGTTTCGATATCTGAAAATTCTATATTATCAATAACAGTGGTGCATTTCACATCAATAGTCGGCAATGGACCTTTAGGTTCTACGGTATATACTTTTCCGAATTCATTTGAAAAGCATTCCGCAATTCCACTTGGATTATTTACTAGAGAATTTCCATTCAGAACAATCATAGGAGGATCAGTTTTACAGTTAGTCTTCGTATATATGAGAAGAATCTTTTGCCACCATCCTGAACAATTTGCTCTTCGAATTTTTGTTGACGCCGTCTTACATTAGAGGTGAGATTGTTTGAAATGTTCCTATGGATGGTGTAACTTCCATCTGTTCTAGTTCTTCTATGATTTGCCCATGATCGGCGTTTAAGTCTGCTTTGTTTAATTATCTCACGGTTAATCCAAGGCTAAATTCATTCTATTCCTGATATCTGGTGAGTATTTTAAAGAAGTTTAGATACTTCGCAAAATTTCTCATAATTAGATTCAACATTGTTATTTCCAGCATCTTCGTTAATATCCATATTTAGTAATGTATGGTGTTCAGTAAGGTGCCTCATTATTGTTGTGTAGTCTGCTTGAAAGAAATACCGTTTGGAGATGGAGTTATAAGAAACACTGTAATTCATAGGCGATTCTACTTGTAGCGATGTGATAATTACCAAATGATCACTTTGACCAATGTTGGGCCTCATGATCGGAGGTGTAATAAGGTCTTCATCATTAGTTAGCACTACGTCAAGAATGGCAGGGGTTCGATTTACTCTTTATCTAGTAGGCTGAAATACCTTCTGAGTAAGATTTAAGTCTACATAGTATTTAAGGCTAAATGTACCGACACTAGTTCAATTTGTCGCCACCGCGTGGCAGCATTAAAATAAGCAAAATTTACTAGACCGATAACCTCTGAAAAATTTTGCCCGATTTTCAATCTGTAAACGGTAGTGGACTCCTTTTCAAAATAGAATAGAAAAGAAGAAGTTGCATAAAAAGAAAGGCATTTCCAAACCTTAGTTTTTAGAAAGCATTAGCTCGTACTTCCTGTTTTGTGTCCCGATGGGTTGGGGTTCCTTGGGCCTCCGGATTTTCCCCGGCCGCTCGAGAGAAACAATGAGAAGCTTTTCCAGGTATTTTGGCTAATCCTCACTTGCAATATTTTAAGCAGTAACGGTTCAATTACCTGGAATTTTTACAACTTCATAATATAGAGAATCAGTCAGTTAGCTACTGACCACGAAATGGACATAAAATTGTTCTTACTGTATGTGAAACATTTTGCTTCAATATCGCTATTTACTGTTGAGTTGAAGGAACATATTATCCTACATCGAATAATTCTGAGCCATGGAAGTGGAGGTGTCTGTTAGTGACATTACCGAGCGTTCGAAAAAAGGAAAAGAAAGAAAAAGAACAAAATGAAAAAAAAAATCACGAAACA
The DNA here is from genome assembly GCA_964035755.1 of Teleogryllus oceanicus. Taxonomy (NCBI): domain Eukaryota; kingdom Metazoa; phylum Arthropoda; class Insecta; order Orthoptera; family Gryllidae; genus Teleogryllus; species Teleogryllus oceanicus. The sequence goes on from CAXIVR010000010.1 coordinate 3,989,320, forward strand.
TGTTCAAACCGTAAGGTAAGGAAGCCTAACATATTTTTTTAAAATATGTCAAAAATAATTGTTTCTTGATAAAAGGAGGAAAAATGAAGGCGCTCTTTTTTCGCCAAACGTGTCAATGGATTTGTATAAAATTCTGTAAGTCGGGATATTCTTACTTTAATAATAAATAAATTATATACTTTTTTAAAAAATTTGCAATAATGGGTTTAACACAAAAAGATGCAAGAAAACGAATGTTAATTTTCCCAATATATTTTTATGAATTTCAATAAAAATAATTTAGTTTCCATTCCATTCAAATCAAGATATGTTGAGCTGTCATTCAATCAAAGGATGATAGGTACTTCGCATTCATTCGAAACGAGACATATCCGACGCGAAACTCACACTAAAATTCAACCAAACATACAATTAAATTTTATATTAATAATATATTTAGCTATCATTATTACATAATTATGAATTGAGTACAAAAAAATATTAGCATAAATTTGATGCTATAATATTTTGCGTTTTTCTCGAAAAGGAGGTTGACCTGTCACATTTTGAATGTTTGCTCATTTCGCGCTCCTTTCTTTCCAAGCCCAGCGCCGCCAGGGTCCGCGCTCAAGTGTACAGTCACCCTTCTGCCCTGGAAGTAGGGTCGCACCTCTGGCACACTGCTGTTCTGATAGCGTGACTTTCCTGACCTCCGCAGACATCTCGTCGCGTTCTTCGGCGAGCTGCGTGCTACACTAGGGCAATTCGATATGCCCAAGCGTAGGAAGATGGCGGTGAGCAGTTTTCAGTGGGCGAGAACATTGTGCAATGACGAAGTGGAGATTATATTTACTCTATAAGAATTAGTGGAATCATTCGCGTTTCCTTATTAGTAATATACATATAAATATATATAAACAAAATAATAATTTAAACTATAAATAACAATTATGAAAGCGTATTTGTTTAATAAACGTTTTGTGATATATTAACTAAAGTAACTTATTTTGTCAACATCACTCAAAAATACCGTTTTTAAATACAAAAATACATATTTCAAATACAAGTATTTAAATATTGCTCAACCTTGCCTATAAACTATGTGCCATCAGCAATGTACTAATCTCAGTTCCCAGCTTGAGCGTAGTATTAATATGTGTGCCACGAGTAAGTCCGGAAAAATTTGTAGAATGAAATTGGAAAATATGAACATAAATATATAATGAAAACGCGAAAAAACGAATATATAAAATTAGATTTTCCTGCAATATGTAACATCAAATTTCATTAGAAAACATTTAGTACAATTACACTGTGTAAGTATCCTTACAATTTCAAATAAAAGCTAGCGACGATACATCACATACTTTCTGGTATTATTATTATTTCTAAATTCAACGAAAATGGTAATTCTTTTAAGCGTCCCTTCTATCCGCGGAAAAAAAATTGTAGTGGTTTTTGAGAATTTTTAAAATATATACATCAATTTCATTCCCAAATTACTCTAAAACAACGCGGTTTTTCAAATAATGTTTTGATCGTATTCGAAGGATGACCTATTCATTTGATTTGCATGGTTTACACGGCGTTGGATTCAGGAAGCTAACATAAAAAAAAATAAAAAAAAGTAATAAAATCTATTGTAATAAAATTTATTTTCCCATGTAATAAAATCTATTTTCAAGGATAAAAAGGCAATTATTTTGGCTCTGATCCATGTCGTCCTTCGGAATAATACTTCCTGCCTCGACAACATGGAAACGATAATTTGAATAATTGTATTTCCCACGGAATTCTAGAAGACGTGCACAGATAATGAAGTTACATTTATGTCCAGAAGCAAAACAAGCAGCATTTGCTCAATGGATCAGGGAAACTGAACGAAAACCCTGATCGAGATGGGGGTGATTGACCCGGAGGCTGCAATACAATATTTGTTACAGGTTGTTTATACACATTTATACAGTTCAAATGGTAAATAATGCATTATGTATCATTGTTAAAATTAATGTTACATTTCTTGTGATGCTCAGTATAGTCTCTAATTGTATAGAAACAGTTATGCAGCACAAACGATTTCACTTGGGATTTAAACTTTTCTATCGAATTTAATCGTTTAATGCCATCTGGCAAAGTGTTGTAGAATTATGTACATGTATTGTATGTGAATTTTTTGTAATGAGCTGTTGATACTGTCACCTGATTGAATATGATTTCTACGTCGAGTGTTTTAGTACTTCACTTTTAGTAGTTTTAGTAATTCACTTTTCCCCATAGCACGTCATACGCAGTTTTTAACTTTTTTTTACGTAAAATAAATAAATAAATAGTAATAGACATCGGCATTTTCTGAAAATATATTCTCGCCCGTAAGCAAGTCATTTTTGACAAAAAAAAACACTGATTCGTAAATAAAAAGACAAGGTAATGGTAAAATTCCTAGATTAATGAAGAGAGGCTAACATGAATCACGTGGGTGGGATTTGGTTATTATTCGTACAATTCTTTTTTGTAATCTAAAAGTCTGGGAGCTATAAGATGTATTTCCCCAGAATATTATGCCATATCTCAGGTGGGAATGAACATTCGCGAAATATACACAACGAGCAGTATGAAGGCTGACTGAATTTGAAAGAATTCTGAACGCGTAGCATAATGAACTTAATTTTGTGTTCAATTCATTTAAATGGACGTTCCATTTAAGATTTGACTGAATTGAGAGACCTAAAAATGTCGTTGCCTTAAGATCAGTCAATGGTAACCGTGCATTTTCAATGGAGCACAGAATTATTTATTTGAAATGGAAAACTGCATTAAAACAGTTTTATTTTCGTTTACTATTAATTTGTTATTTCGGAACCAATTTGAAACATCTGATATTGTACTATTTACGGTTTCTTTATTGCAAAGGATGTTCGTATCATCTGCAAAGAGAACCGTTCTTCCGTTTCGAATCGTCGAGGGCATATCGTTTACGTAAAATAGGAATAGCATAGGGCCTAAAATCGATCTTTGAGGAACTCCACGTGCAATGGGTCCTTGAGGAACTTAAATGCAATGGGCAAAGAGTCGGAAAGGTGCGTACGTAATGTTCCATCATTCCAGTGAGGTATTTCCACTCTCTGAGATCGTTGTTAAAGGTACGAACATAACCAATCTAGAGCAATACCACGGATTCCATATGAAGGTAATTTTGAAAGTAAAATGTCATGATCAATGACGTCAAAAGCTTTTGAGAGATCTAAAAATAATCCAATAGGTGTCTCGTTTTAATCCAATAATGAAGCGACATCTTTAAGAAAATATAGCTGTTTCCGTTGATTTTGATTTTCTAAATCCATGTTGGCGCGTCGTGTTTACTGAGAAAGGTTTCCATTCGTACATAAAAAAGTCTCTCTAATATTTTTGAAAAAACTGATAGAAGAGAAATGGGCCGATAATTTTGAAATTTTTTGTTGCCTTTTTTGAAGAGCGGCTTAATTTTAGCTGTTTTGAAAATATCTGTTAACGTTCCGGTGCATAACGATGAATTTAATATATGAGTAAACGGGTGTATAATGGCATACGCACAGGTCTTTAATAAAGAATCCGGGAATTCATCTAAACTAAGCTTAAAACATCAATAATAAACATCAGGTTTCATAAATATTTCATTTTTTTATGAAATATGTTCATGTGTCTATACAAATTTTTTTTTTGAAAAAATCAACATCAATGTTGCAACCCTATCAGCGACACCTAGATGAGGATTACCGATTTAATACTTTTGCATTCTGATTCACATTCCCTAATAGAATGTTTATCAGTGAATTATCAGTAAATTAATTGCTACTCGATTAAATGTTATAGAAAAGCGTGACGATCTTCAGAAAAATAGTATCTCAATGTAGAAATGTAAAAGTTGCCGAATTAATAACTGTATAACAAAACAGAATTAATCCGCCTCATCGACGGATATTCCTCTTCTAGTATGGTATTCCTATCTAAGGGTTAAAATTTCATTGGTTTCATGACAATTCAATGCATTATCAAATACTTAAATGTGTCACAATACAATGATTTACACTATAACCTTTTACATTATTATTTACGTAGTTTGTACCAAAATGACGCACCGGGAATTACTTATACCCATCTTCAAGTTTATACAAATATAACAGATTCATTTTATATCAATATAACTTAGCAAGTAAGCTGGGACATGTCATGATTCTTAATATTAGATTTCAATGTTTGTTACAGCCTTGGATTCAGGATGCATCTCGCCTATTTTACTACTTCTTCAAATTTGTCCGAAAGTACTACAAAAACAGTTTTAAAATTAGCTTCGGCGATTTTACTTGGGGAAACAGGTTCATCAGGTGAAATCTATCAAGGAGACAAACGCCGTTTTGAGATCAAAAATTGAGTCGCAGGATAAAAGAGCTCGTGCGTAATCTCGGCTCATTCTTTCTGGTAGTGGAATGTTCTTCCGTTATGGAAGGTCTTAGAAGTAAAATATATGTAAAATAAAATGTTAGAATATGGAATATTGGTGATATCTACACAATTAGTTCAATTTTCTTTTTGAAATCAGTTTCCAAATCGGAATCGATATTTTGGGTAATGCCTCAAATAATTTTTTGATGGTATTCGAAGGAAGACGGAAATATGTGAACAAAATATATATATATATATATATAGTTTTATACGATAATTGCAGATGATACCGAGACCGTTTAGTTGTGTTACAGCATCACTAGTTTGATAGGTGGAGAAAAATATATTGAGATTGAAAGGGACGAAAGCATAAACTGCGACTACCCGGCTTGCCTGCCCGAGAACACGGACTCCTCGCGTGCCGCAGGCCGCCGGGTTTGGCCGCGTCGAGGGAGCGTCCACGAGGGTCGGGCGGGTGACGCTACCGCGTGGAGAGGGAAGGAGGGGTTGACGTGTTTTTCCGAAATTTCACTTTTCGCCGCTCCTATTCATCCGATTTGCACGATTGACACGGCGTTGGATTCACGAAGCACGTCGTCATCGCGCTATAAGCCCACATTTTTTAATTTCTTCCCGGAACTATGAGAAAATTTTCTAACAAATTTCTGGAAATCTTTTTTGAAAAAACGACTTCGTAGCGTAAATTTTATTTTAAAAAGGAGACCACTGCCGTTTACAGATCGAAAATCGGACAATTTTTTCAGACGTTACCAGTCTAGGATATTCCCTGTGATGGTGCTGCGATCTATTGATTTTTCTTATAAGTATTTTTCGGAGCATTTAGCCGTAATAAATTCTCTTTCAATTTCCGTTATTGGAATAGCTCCATGTTTAGTCCACGTGATGGGAAAATTGAAATCTCCAAAGATAATAACCGGTATCTTCAGGTCGCATACCATAATCATTTTCTCAAATAGTTTGAGATCTGATTGCCGTGGTCTTGTGACAGGTGTTGGCGGCCTATATATTCCTCCTACAGCATATAGAATGTTCCCATATTCTACTTTCAACGAGAGTGCGTCCACATCAGGGTCCTGTATTTCACACGTTTGTCACTTTTACAGTTGTACTTCCAATTATTTGTTTCACATACTGTAGCGTCATGACGCTACCAACAGTTGGGCACGCGGCATGCCCCAGGCTCGGACAATAGCAAGCTATGACGCACCAGGTTTTTCCCGGCGTGCGCGTCGCTTGGGTAAGGCAATGGAGGCGGCGGGTAGCGTCGCTAGGGGCTATTTAAGGGCCGAGCGAACAATAGACTTTCTTCTTTGTGTTCCTGGCTGCGAGGTGTTAGGTCGTTGCAGGTGGTGCTTTGGGCACGCGGCGCAAGAAGCCGGCCGTTAGGTCGTGACGAAGGAGACATGTAATTCGGTCTCAGGGCAGGTGGTGCTACGCACAGCGTTCGGGGTGGCGGTGTGGTAGCCGTTCAAGTATCATTTCTTGTAGTGGGGTCAATTTAGTTTGTTTATTGTACTACAGTGTTTTGATTGTTTGTGACCACGGTCGAAGTTGGTAATAAATCAGCTGTGAGTACAACCCACTCTCGTCTGTGTGTTTATTACATCCTGTATGACGCCACAATACATTATTACCCTCCCTCCTCGCCTGTCCAGCCTGTCTCTACGATATATGTGAAAGCCAGGTACGTGTATCAGAGTCGGGGATATTCGAATTGAGCCATGATTCAGTAATTACTATTTTGTCTGGTTGCACGGTGTTGACTTCCATCAAGAATTGGTCAAGCTTTGGAAGGAGGGCGGCGATATTTGTGTACATAATCTTCGAATTTATAACCAAGTTACTTGTTACTGCCTTTTCTCGTTTCCCTTCCCATCTACAATACGGGGGACTCCCCTGGTGTATTTCATGACAAGCATTGGGTTTGCTTCTTGTTAACTTTTTAGTTCTTCACAAAGTGCTTTCAATTCATTTCTCTGCATTGGGGTTAGGTCGTTTCTAGCTTTGACCCCACGTGGAAATTTCTTCTGTTTTTTTTTTTTTATATTTTTGAAAGAGACGGAATCTCTCAAAATTATTTTCATAAGTCTTGATCTAGATTCCTCATCATCTGAGTTCAGTTTTCCCAATCTGATAGTATATTCAACGTTTTCTTTGGTTTTTATATCTGTTTTTTCAATATTCCTTTAAGTCATGAGATTTTCGAGTTTCAGCTTCGTCACTTGATTCCTGCATACCGCAAAGAATTATATTTATCTTGCTTAATTCATTCTTCTCAATCTCTCTAATGATCCGAGAATGAGTTTTGGGGTTTGCTCCACGAATCTTAATATTCTTAATAAGTTTCACGATACAATTTTGGAGTCTTTTGGGGAAAATGTTTGAGGGTTACTAAAAATACGCAATTTTTTGTTTTCAAGAAACATTCTCAGGAATAATTTCAAGCACATGGTCTCACAGATGCAATAACATAAAAATCCTGTAATGTAATCATTGATGAAGTAATACTATTTCAAAATAATTACTTGTGTAATTTTTGACAAAAACAAAAAAAAACATCACAATGGCGTTTAGGTCAAGTTACTCAATACATTTATATTGTTTATATTTCTATATTCTTTCTCTTATTCAGTGCATTCATACAAAAAGGTTAAAAGAAATAAAATTGGAGTTGATTTTGAGGAAATCTAATTTTCAATATTGCTTATATTTCATTCACAATTGCACCGATATACTGATATATTTGAACTACTAATATTTTCAAAAATATGTACTTGACATTAATTATTACACTAATGGTTAAGAACAAATTTCTTTGGAAGAAAAAATCTTTATTAATGTAATAGGAGGGGTTTCAAAAAATTTATTTGTTTCGTATTTTTGCAACAGTGAACATCGAAAACATGCTTTATAAGTGAATTTCAGTCTATTCTTACAAGGAATTTAAAGAAAAAAAATAGGAGTCACTTTAACCGAAAATTTTGAAAATATTCTAGACCACACAAACACTCGAAAAGGTTTTAAAGAAAGTAGGTATTGGAGTAGGGTAAGATCGATAAGGAAATATTCGTTTTTGGAAAAAATCCAACGAATGGGTTAGCCATTAGTATAGTTCACGGACGGACGGACGATCGGTCGGACAAGGAGGCAGACGGTCGGCCGGCGGGCAGGAAGACGGTCACGCAGGAAGACGGACGGAGGCAGACGGAATGACGGACATGCAGACGGATGGAATGGCAGACGGGCGGACAGCAGACGTGAGAGCGGACAGACGGACGGGCGGAGGATCAAAGAGACATTTTGCCGTCAATTGATTTTTCAGTATCAAGACAGACGCTCCCACATACAGAAGAACGGATGTCTTGAGAAAGACATGTTTTCGGTATAAGGAGATCCCGAAACGTGTATTGAAGTTGAAACACTCAAATTTTCCACATCATATAAATTTCTCTTTCTACGTATAATATTCCGTACATACGAGAAAGTGAAAGAGTTAAAAAAATCTCATGTCCGGTATCCTCAGTGGTTTGCAATCCTGTGACGCTTAGCTGGGGTGTTTAGTCAGTGGAGAGGGGTCAAGACGGGATGAATAAACGAAATGATTTATCAGTGTTTGACAAATGACTGATAATGGAGCAGCTGCCTGGCTCTTGCAAAAGGTTAGAACGGTAGGGAGTGCCATCGTAGTGAAGAGTACCAAGAATGATGAGATGCTGTTTGTGGTAAAGTGAGTTATTTCCTAATATGAAACTGTGTATTAGAGGCGGATCCATGGCGGGGAAGTGAAGGATACACCCGATAAAGCAGCAATAAACATTTTGGGGGTGATTTTCACTCAATTTATTAGAACAAATTACCAGATATTGATTGTATTTCATTTCAAAGTAGTATTTTCATTACACCCGAGCAGGAGTCATTTTAAGAAGATACCCACATTCTAAAATTGTGTTGTATTTTTTAACAAATATATGGGAGGAGTCGAAATGTGAAGTGGACGGAACATCGTACGGGAGGGGTCTCCTCTGAAAGTGTCTGCCACCTCACCCTACAATCTTTCTTGATCCTCTCGCATTGCTGGGCCTCTTGCTGGGTATTCACTGGGTTTTGTTTGATTTGAATTGTTTCATGCTGTAGTTCACAAACACTGCTTTCCAGGAAACTGCCATTTCTTTTCCTAACAGCATTCCTAGAGAAACATAACTGCCACAGTTACTGGAGATTGAAGTTTCGACCTTTTCAAGCTCCTGTCTACCATAACAGCTATTACAAAAAAGGTAGGATATGTTTTTCATTTCTACTTCATTCTATCATATTAAGATTCAATAATAATAGTAACAGGCAATAATCACAGAAACTTCATAATGAACTTTTGGAACCGCAATGGAGATGCATGAAATGCAATGAGAAAGGATGATAGTTGTCACAGCCAAAAGACATTTATGGATCAAAGATGTGTGTAGGCCATGCACAAATCTTGAAAATGATAAATCAGTTTTTGAAAATGGTCTAATTATAATGAAGTTCAAATTTAGGGACATTACTTTAAGTATATTCTTTGTGGAAATTCATTGATACTTTCCACCACATCATTAAATTAATTCCCTTCCAAAGAAGGATTCACCATATCTGTAATATTCAATTTCAGTTTCTTGAAACCTCTACAGAAATAATTTTTATTCAAAAGTAGATTTGCAGATTCTTAGTCTGTACCCTTTACGAAAGATCAGTTGGCATAATTCATGATTTTCACTGTAATACTCAGTAACAACTATGATAAGGAAGATGATAGACAATTCTTTTAAAAAATTACATGTGCCAACAAGTTGCATTATCTAAATGAGTTTTCTTTGCGACGTTCAACACATCACAGAACCTGTTTTGATGTTATGGTTCGACATCTGGGGTAGTGTCATTCTGCCACAAACTACTTTTAATAATAATAATAATAATAATAATAATAATAATCACAGAATTTTATTTTATATTCACATAGAAAAAATTTTTATGCATTCATGACCTAAAATTCTGAAATATGCACTTATTATGCAATTAAAATTAGCAATATTTCATTCCCTTTATAAACGTTTCTTGATAAAATTTAGGAGAATCGTGCTTGGAATGAAAAGGTGTATTGCAAACATAATATAATCTACCTTACTTTTCGGGAGACATAATTAAAGTAAATATTCACCTTACACACAATATGCACATTGTATGTCTTGTTGTATTTCTTCCATCTGGTTTAAAAAAAGATGATACCAAGAAATATCCTACAACTGCACAATTATTTTATCATCTATAGAAAATAAAAAAATGAAACACAAACTGTGACAAGCTCTTTGTATTCTATTAATGCTCACAATAAATAGATTCTACAAAAAGATGACATTTTTTGAGATAAGTCTCTATTTTAAATTTCAATATTTTGTAATAGTAGCACTCCTTCTTAGATTATCACAATATGTTCTAAGAATCTCTCAAACTCTCTTGTGGATAACTTTCCAGTAGAGCAAATTCAATAATTTGTAAAATTAAGTTTGAAAAACAAAATTAAACCACATCACAAAGTAAAAGGAGAAAATATCATGTAGGCGCAAAACAAAAAATTCTTTTTGCATAACAAACAATTTTGCTCTACATATTTTTAATTTGAATACAGCAATAACCTTTTAATAAATATAGTGAGAGAATTTGAATTTTGCCTCTTGTAACAGGGAAATTGTGAGAAAACTGGTTTGGGTACCATGAATATTGCATCTATCAGCACATTTCTCTAATAATCAGTTGTCAGATGAAACACATCAGGTGACAAAACATATTCACCAGATACAATAGATTTCTTTATAACTTGTTTGTTCATTTATGAGTATAATCAATGATGATTTGTGTGAATACACAAGCAGTAGATAGCCAACTCATGGCACAGAGCGAAAGTAGCTTGCCTTTAACCTACGAGGTGCAGGTTCGATTCTCGAACAATATCATGTGAAATTCATTGTGACAAAACAAGCTTGACTACTTCACAGGGGCTAGTCCAACCCCTGTGATGTATCCTACACCCTACTACTGTCCCAATTCCTGCCATATTCTGACAAAGAGGCACGTAAGCGGAGATGCTACCAGGCGGTCCTCTTGACAACTGACAACTCTCACAGATACTCTTAACACTAATCAATAATGTGGTTACTAATAACCTCATAGTTAATACAACTTAAACAAATTTTGGTGAAGTCTGGGCCAGTCACTTACTTCTATATAAATAAAAATGGACGTTGGTATATCCCAGAGTAGTGAATTCCGACACCATGTGACCGATCTCCATTAACGTTGACAAATCTATGTGTTTTTTCACCCAGGTTTATAAGCTGTTCATTCTGTTATAACTCCATTAGTAGCATAGCAGAACAAGATTGCACTTTATTTTAATTCAAAAACTGAGTTCCACCTGGGCTTCTTTGTGGCTGACCCTGGGCGAGGACCCAGGGTGTGTGACACAGGGCGTGGCCAAGGTCATGATAGCAGTACACGTATGAGAAAGATTGAAACAGAGACAGAGAGAGACACAAAGAAAGAAAGACAGAGATGAAAAAAAGAGACAGACAGACAGAGAGACAGACAGACAGACAGACAGAAGAGAGAGAGGACAGACAGAGACAGAGACAGACAGACAGAGAGAGAGACAGACAGGCGAGAGTGACAGACAGACAGAGAGAGGACAGAGAGCGGAGTGACAGACAGCGAGGAAGGCAGAGCGAGGGAAGAGACACGAGGGAGAGAGAGGGAGAGAGGGAGAGGCAGAGCGAGGAGAGAGAGGGAGAGGCAGAGCGAGGGAGAGAAAGGGGGGGGGAGAGGAGAGGGAGCAAGGGAGGAGAGACAGCGAGGAAGGAGAGAAGATAGACAGAGAGAGGACAGAAGACAGACAGACAGGAAACAGACAGAGACAGACAGAAGAGACAGAGACAGACAGAAGAGAAGACAGACAGACAGAAGAGAGAGACAGACAGAAGAGACAGAAAGAAACAGACAGACAAGACAGAGAGACAGACAGACAGAGACAGACAGAGAAACAGACAGAGAGAGACAGAGAAAGAAACAGACAGAGAGACAGACGGACGCAGACAGAGACAGACACAGAGAGAGAGACAGAGAAAAAAAGAGAGACAGACAGAGAGACAGAAGACAGACAGAGAGAGACAGACACAGAGAGAGACAGACAGACAGAGAAGAGAGACAGACAGACAAGAGAGAGACGACAAAGACAGACACAGACAGAGAGACAGACAAGAGAGAGAGACACACACAGAGAGAGAGACAGACACAGAGAGAGAGACAGACACAGAGAGAGAGACAGACACAGAGAGAGACAGAGAAAGAAACAGACAGAGACTGACAGAAGAGAGACAGAGACACAGACAGACAGAGAGAAAGACAGCAGACAGACCAGGAGAGAAACAGAGAGAAGACACAGAAAGAGAGACAGACACAGAGAGGCAGACACAGAAGAGAGCAACAGAGAGAGCAGGGAGAGAGAAGGAAGAGAGAGAGAGAGAGAGAGATGGAGCAAGGAGAGGGAAACAGAGGGCAGGAGAAGATCAGCCAGATTCCACTAGTAATAAATTGATTTATTTCAAAATTAATTGTTATTTATTTATTTATTTATTTTACGTCAAAAAAACAGTTGAAAACTGCGTATGACGTGACGTATTTATAAGGCAAGTTCTTTTATAAAACAATTAACAAACGAAATTTTCTGTACAAAATCATCAAAAGAAATAGGCAAAGAAAAAATTAAGAACTACGAACGGCAACGAGATAAAAATTCATTAAAGCACAAATTAAAATAAAAATGTATTTTCTTTGAACATTTAATGAATCAAATAGAAAATACAAGCGGTAAATGGTATCCCAAGCAACTTACCTCTGTTGCGTCTGCTGCGTTTTAGCACTGTGCCAACAGGTCCTGTTGGATCGCTTCGATCCTTCCGGTAACTTTCAATGACCGAGTCAAGTTCCGCCAAAGCATCATCTTGTTCTCGTGCAAAGGGAGCCCCAGGTGATGTATTCGGGTTCTTGTTATCGGGGTTTGCACCATCGCCTGGCATACTCTTCACATGCCGGTTGCGTCCCACTCTGACAGCACCTTCCACTTTCTCCCTAAATGCATCCCATGCCCGCGATCCATTGCTTGTTGTGTTTTTCTCCTTCATTGCAAAGGCAGAAGGATAATGGAGGTAGTCATGGGGGATATGGGAGTGCTGTGTATGGAGGATGAAGGAGTCTTCTGTCTGGGAGCTGCAGTTCACCATGCGAGGCCCATGAGGACGCGGGGAACTACCAAACGAAGGACCATCATCACTGCCACCTGAGGTAGAAGGAGCAGGTGGTCCTTTGAGTGTGGTGATGGTCAGCACATCCACTCCAGGTTCCTCTAGAAGAGCCATTGCCTCACGTGCACAACGCAGACTGTCCATTGGACGACTATTAATCTGCAAGAAGACAACAAAAAATATTATCTAACTAAACTCCACAATAAAGATATTTAAATGCATGGTTTCTTTTGAAATTCTGTGGACCTTTCTCTTCTCACTTGCTCCAACACAAGCATACATCATTTGGTAAAACTGAATTGTTATTATTTTTGTTATTATTATTACTATTTTTTGTTATTGTTGTTATTGTTATTATTTAAAGGAACCAGATTTGAAAATTATTTTTCTGGTATAATGGTATGCACCTGCTTTTCAAATTGAGTACGTGTAAGCTGTTGAATTAATATTGCACTGCATATTGTAAACAAACTTGACAATTCGAATGTGCATCCTGAAAAACAAACTTTTTCTGAGGTATGCCTCCGATGCAACAAATGAGTGACTCTAAGATGAGACATTTATGGAGAATTCTCACTGAATTGCAGGAAGTGAAAATAAATCAAAAATAAACTTTTAACATAAGTAATTCTACTTTTTACACACCTTTGATCATTTGTCTTTAGCTTACATCTAGCCAAACAATAAAATGGAATTAAACAAATGTGTTCTGCAGATGACTAGGATGTGAGAGATTAACAAGCATCATATAAAAACAAACTAAAAACATCTTATTTTAACCCAGACAATAAAACAAAATCACTTGAAACTTTCTTTTAGATTGTCAACCAGCATCCACAGAGAGAAAGGGAAGAAATAGAAAGCATTTTCCCTAGAACTCACACTCCTCAAGTACGTATATTCTACAATATGCACCTCCAAATTTTTATTCCCCACAAAAATAACGGAAGAAACTAAAAAAGTCACACAGGACTAGAAGAAAAATGTGTTTTGAAAGACTGAGGGCAAAAATGTTTGGAATAAATAGTTCTGTGTGGATAGTTTATCATTCAAAGGAAAATGTACTTGCCATCAGCTTACAATTTGCCAAATAGCTCTCAAAATCAAATTAATAAATTAGAAACTATCCAACATATTTTATAGAATCGGTCCACCTATATAGGATTATATTCACCTAATTGTAGCATCTTCTCTTAACATTCCATCACTTATGTTGTTAAATGAGATGTTGTTTGTAATAACGTAATAATATAATAATGTAATTATAATAATGGCCCTCTTCACGTAAAGTAATTTAATTTATTGAGTTCCAATTCAAACATCTAGAAGAAACAGTTCCTTTTTGTTATCAACTAACACCATTAATAATACACTAAGAAGTATGAGTAAATTGGTTAATGAGAGTTCCTGCTATGTGAATGATTTAAATAAAAGTAAATTTTATAATGAAGTGAGAGATAATACATTAAAATATGAATGAAATTTGTGCTTGTCGCATTTCTTTGTTCAGGTTTGCAATAAGTAATTGGTCATAACTCAGTGTGGTTATTTACAATAACCAATATTAATGTTTGCATGCATTTCAACATTGAATTACAATGAAGAATGATAATTCTTTACTTTGAGAGGCCTAAATTTGTTTTCTTATTATTTATGCAACAAGGTGTACTTAGAATTAATTACTGTCGAAGGAACACCATTCTAAATTAAATCTGAGTTTGTAGTAACGCAAGTTAAGTGCATTATAGACCAGTTGTGGCCCAGAGGGTAGTTGGTTGCCTTTCACCAAGGTGGTCCGAGTTCGATTCATGGACAATCTCATGACCTACTTGTTCTGACAAAATGAGAGGGAGAGAGAGAGAAAGAAAGAAAGAAAGAAAGAGGAAGAGAGAAAATGTGAGGGAGAGAGAAAGAAAGGGAGGGAGAGAGAGAGAGAGGGAAAGGAGGGAGAGAAAAAAAAGAAAGAGAGAGAAAAGAGAAAGAGAAAGAAAGAGAAAAGAAGAAAGGAGGAAAAGAAAAGAAAAAGAAAGAGAGGGAGAGAAGCAAGAGAAAAAGAAGAGAGGACAGAGATTTAAATATTTAAAAAAACACACTTTTAGATCAAAATTTGCAACAAAAGTCATATCACTGTGTTCAGGACAGTCAAAATAATTTTACTAGTGTAAATTTTAAAATGTCGAAATGTTCACATTTTTTCTATCAGACACCTGTTAACACCTCCACTGCTTATGTTGTTACATGATATGTTGTCTTTATTTAAACCTTGTAATAGTATGAGTGACTGCTCTCTTCACTTAAGCCAATTCAATTTTTTGAGTTCCAATTCAAACATCTGGAAGATTCAATACCTTTTCATTTTAATTTAACATTGTTAATAATCCCACAAGTGTGAGTAAATTGGTTAATAAGAGTTCCTTATATGTAAATGATTTAAATATAAGTAAATTTTAAAATGGAAAGGGAAACATTAAAATATAACATTGTTGACATGTCACATTTCTTTGTTCATGTTTGTAATAGATAGTTTGTCTCTTTAAGCCTTGTGGTGTTTAACATTGAACAATAATAATTTTTAATGTGTGGAAATGTTGAAGTATAATGAGGCATCATAGTTTTTACTTTGAGTTGTCTAAATTTGGTTAAAATTTGTTATTATTTGCATCAACACAAATTCTGAATTTTGAACTAGTTATAATTGAAAGAACCGTGTTCTTCATTGAAGTTGAATTTATAGCAACACAAGTAAATTGAGCAATGTATTGTTTTGTATTTGTAATTTGTTCCCAATTGTTTGTAAATCTGAGTTATGTATTTGTAATCTGAAATAATTGAACATACATTTATTACTAAATAAATAAATAATTAATAAAAAACATGGTGGTGCTTAGAGACAAAGCTTCCAATCTACTTTGGTGGCATAATGCTACATCTCACAAACCTCATTCACCTGCTACAAAGCACTAGAGTTGAAGTACTCCAATTGTTACATGAAATTAGCTAATTTGCAGTGAAGACAAGTACCCTTCTGTTTTCACTAAATTTTCTGATTTATGGTTGCCAAGTACATCATTTTATAGTTCATAATATTGCAATACATTTACTGTGAAATGATGTAACGAACGCTGATATATCTTCCACTTTAACAAACTAAATGTTGTCAATGATTTTAACCTAATTTGCTTCAAAATATTATTGAAATTTATCCCATTTTACAATAAATATTTTCCTTATATGGAGTTTTAATTGTTGAAATGACTCTAGCATAGAAGCTATTTTCCAGACGCTTATCTGGAAAATGGCTTCTATGCTGTGCTTCTCTTCCAATGAAAAAGTCATGCCAGTGGTTGGGTAAGGAGTACAGTCTACAAACAACGAATAGATATCACAATGTCATATAACAAGCAAATCATTAGAATTTCAATTGTAGAAATAAATCAAAAACAATCTTAAAATTAATAATTATTAAATCAAATTGAAAAATTAGGTGAAAAATTATGAAAAAACAGCAATTATAGAATGATTTTCCTAAGGATGAGCCAAAGTGACAGTTCTCTGAAATACATGTGATGTTCACTTGTTTTCACGAAGTATCCCTCCGCCGCAACAGCTGTTCAGTCACACCCCTTTGTAAAGTGCTAATGGCTCCTGTGAAAATATCCCTATGAATATGTCTAAGAGTTTCGCTGAGGTATATGCAAGTATGCAAGTCTGGGAAATATTTAAATTTAATTACGTATGTGGAAAATCTCTTAACATGTCTCACAATCAGTAAAAGAAAACTGCCACAAATGTAAAAAGAAAGAAAAATGATTTTAAGCTGGAAACATGTGCTCCTATATGCATCTCGCATTTGTCTCGGTTTTAAAATAAACATAATATTTATCACACAAAAAGTAAATTCAATGTAATATATAAAGAAAAAAAGAATTTTTACAGAAGAGCACATTACACTGCACTTCCTAATATCAATTATTTCTCGCAGCACATCGTATTTTTGTTGGACAAGGACACGACACAAGGAAGTATCGAAGCCCTTTACAAGTTAGCCAACTGCAAACGAACGAATGCGGGAAGGGAGTCTAATGGGCTCAAGGGCACAACGACCACAGAACCTTCAGTTATGTTGCCAGCACTAGGTGTCACTTTGGCTCATCCTTCGGAAAATCGCTCTATACTGTATAAATATATCATATTCCTCTCATCTAATAAATATTAAGATTTTTCATTTGGAAATTCATGCTGAAGTTATTAGACTGCAACAGCTATGCGCTATAAGATGTTCTCAAGAATAGTCGTTTATCAATACAACAAAATCTCATTACAAAAGAATAATAAGTGACATCACAACAATTTCATTATATTGTTAATTTCCGGTACATTCAAGATATTCATTTTTAAAACCTCCAGAGAAGTAAGAACATGTAAACATGTTTAAGAGAATAAAATAATCTCCAAATCATCTGTAGAATGAATATAAACACAGATTATCATTTCCATTCAATAACTCCATATACTTCATCTTACTCTCCAATATCACAAAATGATCACATACATGTTACTACAATATCCCACATTAAAATGTATAGAAGCCTACATTTATCTAGATGTCAGTCACTGTGTTATGCCATCATTCATAAGTAATTTCTTAAATTGGGAAAATGTACTGTACAAAATCAGACACGAGAATAGGACACCATTTCTCTGATATTAAAATTGGTCAAATGTCAAATGCTTTATACTGCACAGGAAGAAATGTGACTTAGTAGTATCATAGATTTGCTGTTTACTTTATATATAGTTAATGATATGGGTTTAGATAGTTTTTCTGTAGTTGGTCTCTAATGGATGTTTTATGAAGTTTTCTCAATACAATAACGTCGAATTCATTGGTCACATACACACACATTTCTACAAAATTTCTGATCAATGCCTTATTGTGGCACAAAAATTGAATATAGAATGTTCTGAAGGGCAGTCTTCAAGTTGTTGCTTTACAACAGCTGGCAAGAGAAAACGTTGTCCCACCAGAAAATTACCTTAATAGATAACAAAAGTCTTAACTCTTTGAAAAGTAGAGCTCTCAGCTTCTATTAATTATCCTTTTATTATTGTTTCCATAGAGAGAAATTATCATACAAGAATTCTTCTATTATATACCGTCTACTCCAGTTACTGAAGAACTTCAGGGACTAACATTTTTGGTTCAACATATCAGAGATTCACTGTATCTAATGATGTCAAAATAAAATAGAATTTCTCCACAATCGTTAATTTCATTCATATAGAGGTATTACAAAATACATTAACAGCACAAACTAAAAATTTCAATATCTTTATTTGACCTTAAAAATATTAATTATTTTCAATTGCTTGCTTCATACATTTTTCATTAGTAATTTCTCTAGATCCTTCTCCAGAGTTTGTGCTCTCTCTATACTTGATCCACATTCCTGCACTGTCTATAAGTATCGTAATGCAGTCTTGACACCCCCAATGCCTCTTGCACTGCTGAAAGTACCTCTCTTTGAACTCCCTTTTACTTATCTAATAACATACGAGATCCTTTTGATAACGGGATGATGCAAACAGCTAATGAAACCGCTTTTGCTTTTCTGTGTTGTGACATACCAGACTGTCACACAATATTTTCATGGGAATTGGGGACAAGAATTTATTAAATTCATCGTAAAAAGTTTAAATGTTGAGGGCATAGGCATGCAGGCAGGGTGTTCCTTAGGAACCAGGGCAGCGGAAGTAAATAAACATAGCGCGGCAAGTAACGGACAGAAGATTGTGATTGCCCTTAGCATGTAGGATTGGTGGTAAACTGGTAATGAGGTATAACGTAGAAGGAAACTCGAGATTGTTTTGTAAAACAAGAGACACGAATGTATGAAAGTTATCGGGGGTTGAACTTTGTAATATTGGAGAGAGAGGAGCTTTAGACCGTGTACCGTACACATCGTACTGTAGAGGTTATTGTAAAGGATAGATGCGGACTTGGTGGAATTTTGCGAGAAATAATTGAGCAGCGAGAACTTATAAATATTTTGTGAGCGTAATTCTATTTGGGACTTTTGAATAATTCTGGCACCGGGAGTGCGCAAATCGGACGTGAAAAAAATATGGACATGAGAGCAAGGAAGAGAGGTTCGAGACATATCTTGTAGTTTAGGGGATGAACTTTATATTTTATCGCGTTAAAAGTTGGAGGAATTCATTAGAAGAAATAGACTTTCGTGTATCATGGATTAAGTAAAACGTGACAATCTTGGAGTTAGTACCCACCCATGGCAAAGAATAGGGAAGTAAGTGAAACAATTAATAAGTTGAGGAGGACATCAATTCGGCAGTGAAGAGTTGAGGAGAACAAGATACAAGAGAGAAGATTGGTCAGAGCGGTGGATTCTTCCTGGCCTCATCGTCCAAGAGCGCATGGATATCTAAAATAGAAAGAATAATAGTGCTATAAACGAGTTTTACGATCGGTCATGACCAAGGTGACATTTCATGTTAAAAAAAATTAATCGATAAATAAACTTATAACGTTCTCATTCTGAAAAAGAAAAGCTGATTATCATTTCTTTAGCATCTTGTGCAATCCACAGTTTAACAATTTCTTTCCAGAAACAAATTTCAGATTCCTCGCTTCTTCCGTATGGATAGCGAATCGAATGATCATTTGCTAGGAAGAAAGTAAGTACAGGCGACGATTATTTTCGTAAGAACCCAACCAGCAGAGCTAGTAGGATAATTATTTCCCTTTAGATGTGTTTGTGGGAAATTTAAAATCGCAACCCTTTCCTGGTGCCCAAAAATGATATAAATTCGGAAACCGGTTGCAGAAATAATTTGACAGAAACGGAGAGCGTTTCACTGTGGTAAAGCAAGTATCGCTAGGTTATGGGGCTGTGGCAGTTGCACACTTCCTTTTGCCTATGTAGAACACAAAATGCTTTGTCCCGCGGAATATCAAGTAACACCAAGCTTGAAACAAGCAAGTCATTGCGTACCGCTGCCACCAGTTGTAGCCCACGCAGGACACAGCCTTTTTTTCCACAGTGAAACTGGATTCGCTACATTCACCTCAGGGGAGACTTCTTTGATTATGACCTTTGGTTGATGATATTTTTTACAAAAGTTGCCTAGGGTTGGAATTTGTGGCACTGAGGCTATATTCTTTTTAAAGAGAGAATTAATATACAGATTGTTGTATTTGCTATGTTCACTATAACCGAGATTCAGGTTCATTATAACCAAAGCTTCTTATGCTTATTTTTAATGTAAGTGAAACAGGACCAGTGACTTAAGTTCATTTAATCAAGGGTTCACTCAATTCACGTTCACTATAACCAGAGTCTACTGTATTTCTTCATGTATTTTCAATAAACAATAAGTATAATCCTTATTGAAAACTTAATTTGAATTATATTTTCTATTAAAGAATACTCAAAATATTCTAAAACTTGTGATACCATCTTCATACATTTTGCTCTCTTTACAGTTTAGAGGTTTTGTTAACTATACAATTAAAGTCTCACATTTAACGAAGTATAAGGCTAAAATTATTATGATTATTTGTATCACCATTTGCTTTTATGACAACTAAATCCCCGAATTTTTTATTTGAACAAATCATGATCATACAGATATACATTCCACACTTCATTTCAGAATTTAATTTCCAAAAATATGTTTTATAATGAAAAGAAAAGCTTAAGAATATAATTGCACTAATATTTTGCATAACATGAAGATATAATGATTCTGGGTTTATTCAATATTAACTTTTTTTTAAATTTATTTTTTTAATTTTATTTGTTTTTTTAATTAATTTATTTTTTATATATTTTTTTATTTATTTATTTCATGAACTGACCTCCACTTCTAATGAAAATGTCCTTCCTCATATTTTAAATTATATTTCTCTATAATATTTCAAAAAGCAAAAACAAATATACATTTCTTAAATTTATGAAGTTAATTTTGAAATAAAAAAACTAAATTCGTAATATTATGAGCTATTTTTTTATTTATTAACTCAACATGATTAACCTTATGTTCCTACTTCCCAAAAAAGATCTCAATAATATTTGAGTTAAGTTACACAACTTCTTAGTTCTACAATATCCTGGACAGAAGCAGAGAAGAAAATAATGGATCTCAGACAAAAAGCAAAGACAGATTTTGACCTAACTAAACATCTTGAAAACTATTCAAATAATCATAATGTCTCACAACACCTTTAACTTACACTGAGTACACGGTCTCCAACTGCCAAGTTCCCCTCTTTAGCTGCAAGGGATCCAGGAGAAATACGGCAGATGTAGAAACCAGTTTCCAGAGCCAGGCCATGCTCAGCAGTGCCTGCTGACTGTTGCGACAGCTGCAGCTGGGTAGTGCACAGACATCGGGCACCCAGGCGTCGGCGGCGCACCACCACGCTGGCACGCCCACCACTACTGGCACGTACAGTCTCAACCACCATGCGTTTGCTCACATTGCTGCAATCCAAGTTGTTGACACGGCTGATGCAATCATTGACCCTACAAACCCAGAGAAAAATGAATTGAATTGAAGAGAATTGGTTTATCGAGCCACCGCTTAAACACAACTTCTTGGAATGTTTATTATGTTAAATAACTCATTTTTATAATTTTTTAAGTACCAAAAATTAACTCTTAAGTGGTAAAACAAACTTTATTACATGATCAGTAACATCGGTTTCTCAGATCCTGCAATTTTTGCTGTTTTATTTGTGCATTTTTCAATATTTTTATTGAATGCACTTGTTACATAACTATTAATACATACATTAGAATGAACATTTTTGTAAGGTAACTTTTTTGACATTGAAATTTAATTTTTAAAGCAGAGTTGTTACAAGAATGTTTGAAGCTAGAGTAAAATTCAATTTCATATATTTTTTTTAGATTATTTTTTGTAAATCAATATTATAAATGTGGTCATTGCATATAAAGTAATCCTAAGAGATAGTATTCGCAATTTCTTCAGACATTCATTGCACAACTTCTTAGAACCGATCAAGAAATTCAGTTCTGAACCAACAGCTGGCAATAGGCTTGTTCTCTTTTGACATTTTCAACTGAACTAAAAAATATCAAATAAACATAACACAACCTTGGTTGTTACCAGAAGCGGCTCTGGAGACAATTTGAGAAGGGGCAAAAAATTCTTGAATGCCAGATTGAAGCAAATGATGGATATAATACATAAATATAGTGTTCTCACAGGATATGATGGAAGAAACATTCTTCCATCACGGAATAGATTTAATACACTACTGCACACTGTAGGCAAATCCAAGGAAATATATTTGGAGACAAAGTTCAAAGACTCATCAGTAAGTGATTCTGGACATCCTGCAAGTACCCAAGTCACTGATCTCAGGCTATGTCCACAGACAGCCGCCATTTGCTGGAGGAAAGATGGAAGTGTATTATACAGGCAATGTCCCTGGAACCTCCCTGCCACAGCCACCACTGGTTGTTTCTAAAGAACGAAATATTTGAAACTCACAAGAAAACAACTCTGGAAACGTCTTACTCTAGGAAAGAAGCTCTTCTTTACATAGGAAAAGGAGATCTTCTTTACATCCAAGGATACAATGTACAATATACTTAGGTGACAATAATACAGGTCTCCGAGGCCTTCTTGGCAAATTTACAAACAAGGAGTAAGAAAAATTACACAATGATGTTATCAAAAAGAGACTCTTGAATGATACATAGATCAACATTTGAAATTGCAACTTAACATAGTGAAATTAACAAAAAGAAATAGTGCTAGAGTTTCAGAGACTAGTTAAGAGTTAAGGAATTAGTAATACGTTTTTGTATTATGGATAAAAATGGATGGATAAAAAAACATGTACATATGTGCTTACGTTTTCAATTGGTTTGAAAGATATTGAACTTGTGGCATTGATTATGGGTTCATTGACATTGCATGACTATCAAGTGAGAAAAAAAATTGTAAGTACAGTAAAATTTCAATTAGACATTTTTCAGAGGATTGAATGGAAAAAATGTGTAAGTGAGAAAAATGAGTAACTGAAATTGATTATTATGAACAAAATAAAAACTCAATATTTTTGCACTATTGATTTCCCAATTCTTTGGCAAGACCTACTCCTTTTTTAAAGCCACTCTCCCTAACAACTTTTAAAATTTTTATTTTATCTGATATTGAAAGGGGTTGCCTTTTCCTACCACTCTTTTTCGTTAGAACGTACACGCAATGGGAACCTTTCTGATGACCTTGTGCAACTTAAGTTTCACTGCAGAAAAGAGGGCCTTGTCCTGTGTGGGCTACAATTGGTGGCAGTGATCTGCGGATGGTTGCTTCAGAGAGCAACACGAGATGAAGTGGGTCCAAGCACGGTGTTATACGTGGGCGACAATAAGCACACGAATGCCACAGCCCCACAGCCTGGTGACACGCTGCGCCACACGGAAAAGCTATGTTTCATTAGCTCTTGTGCCGTGTTGCTACGGAGAGGATTTTGTATGTTATTGTAGCAAACAAAAGGGCCTTCAGCGAGTGGGACAGTCAGTGCACACACATTCTCACTTACTGGGCATCTACATCATTATTCTCTTCCGGGGACGCCTTTGACCTTCCCTTGGAGCTAGCCGTCACCCGTTGAGATCCTCAGCTCCCCTACACTATTTTTTAACGTTCTGCTGCCGGAGGGGGCCCAGGAGCTGACTTTGCGCTACCACCCCGCGGGCTCGAATGGTCTTGGCCCCTTAGCTAGACCGAGGCAAAGTTCTATATTACAAATTTCATTAACAGGAAGTCGCCTCACAGGTCGAGAGGTCGCTTCACAGGAGCGCTCTGGAGCATGCCAAATCGAGTAAAATTCACAGCACTTGGCACAGGTCGCCCCACGCCTCTGCGGGATCATGTCAATGTTATATGGTCTTAAAGGACGCTTACTTAGCAAAAATTAAAGAATTAGGGGAAAAAGTATAAACGTAAAACGCATATCTGAAATACTTTAGCATGGAAATTGGAATTTTTTTACGAAAAAAACGTATAAACTGAAAAATGTATAAGTGAGAAATGTAGTTTCACTGTAATTAGAGAATAAGGCTAAATATATAACAAAACACAGGCAATTTGAAAGTTTATTACCAAAACATGAGACGTTTGTGCACAAAATTGAAGGATATAGAAAAGTATAGTTGTAGTTTGGACGAGTATGATGTTATTTTAGTTACTGAAACATGGCTTGTTCATGATATTTCAAGTTCTGAATTGAAGTTAAAAAATTTTGTTATATACAGAAATGATAGAAATATTGATAATAGCATTTATTCTAGGGGAGGTGGGGTTCTTATAGAAATTAAAAATATATATAGTAATGTTCAACTTGAATTTTCTAATGATGTTGAACATTTGTTTTTACATTTATTTTTGAGTAATCTAACGGCGGGTTGCAAGAAAAGTATCCTGTATAATGTTATTCAGTTGTTAGCAAACAGTTCTCTAAAACTACTTGGTCCTTTAAAGATAGGTCATTGCAAGAAGTATATTTAACTAATCCTTCTTTAAAAAGAAATATATGAAATGGACTATAGTTTTCAAGGATCATAGAAGTTCTTTGATGAAGTCCAAAGCCTCCTACTCCTTCCATGTGACTGTCTTCGACTACAAAATACCTTCAAATGCTCTTGTTCATGGTGGGGCGAGTGTCTTGTGTCTTGTGCACTGCAGAGGTTGGTGACAATTTCGTAATTGCGGGAAAAAAGAGGAAGAAATTTTTCAAAAAAAACAACCTTAATTTCTTTTGAATATTACTAGCAAGTATTCAAATACAATTAAAAATAAAGATACCAACTAGAAAAAAACGAATTCTGGGAAAAAGTTTCCCACAGCTTTAATACTAAAAAAAAAAAAGCGCAAGGTAGAGCAATTGAGAAGTATTATCGTTAGGTCTGCTGTTCACACAGCATGGACATTAATAAGAAAATAACTTTTTCGTAGTAGAGTAGTTAGTAATACAGCAGAGCGTAGATTAATGAATGG
Organism: Teleogryllus oceanicus; assembly: GCA_964035755.1. Classification (NCBI taxonomy): domain Eukaryota; kingdom Metazoa; phylum Arthropoda; class Insecta; order Orthoptera; family Gryllidae; genus Teleogryllus; species Teleogryllus oceanicus. The sequence goes on from CAXIVR010000010.1 coordinate 4,014,120, forward strand.
TTAACAGTTGACAGGTCCGATTTTCTGTCTAAATTTAAAGAGTTCTTTAATAAAATGGTAAACTTAAAGAACATTCTTGCAACACTTTCTTATTGATCTTTGATTTTCGCTTATTTTAATGAGAATCTTGCCAAGTACATAAGTTCTGACAAGAAAAATTTTTGGAGATACATTAACTCCAGAAAATTTAGTGGCCACATACCTAATACAATGAACATGGGCACATGTACTTACACAGGCCTAAACTCAACAGTAGAAGGATTCGCCACTTACTTCTCTACTCTTTATGGACAGAATCCAAATAGATAATATACTCAGTAATGATCAATCAAATTATGTGGTGGATTCTGTAAACACTGGAATTGTTGAGATATTGCAGAACATTGAAAAGTTAGATATGGGTGGAAAAATGGGTCCTGATGGAATCGCTACCATCCTGCAGAAAAAATGTAAATATGTGTCTTCACAATTACTCAAAATCTTATTTGATTTTTTTTTTTCTGGAAGGAAGGTTTCCACTGGCCTGGAAGACATAGTTTATAATACCGATATTTAAAGCATAGAATGTATTTCGAACTACAGACCAACAACTATATTAAACGTTATACCTAAGATGTTTGAATCTTTCATTCTTGATAAACTGAGAGTAATTATATACCCCTTTCTGTCAGATATACAATTTAGCTTTATACGGGGAAGAAACTTAAAGAGTCTAACCTTATGTATTACGGTTGTCATATTCTTAATGCAATGGAGGATTCTTAACAGGTAGACAGTGTGAACATGATTTCAGTAAGGCCTTTGATTCAGTGAACATATCTTTATTGCTTTCTAAGCTGAAACGTTTTGGTATCTGTGGTCTCATCCATCAATGGTTTGAACAATATCTGACAAATAGTGTGCAATATGTCAAGATTGATAATGCTATCTCGAATTTGATTACTATTAATTCTGGAGTTCCCCAGGGCTCACATTTAGGACCCTTTCTTTTTATTAAGTTTATAAATGATATTTGTCATATACTTCATGGTGTAGTTTCTCATGTTCACTGATGATTTGAAATTATTCAGTATGGTAAAATCATTAGATGACAAGATTAAGTTGCAGGCAGTGCTAAATGAGTTTACCAACTGGTGTGAAAATAATGATCTAAACTTCAATCCTGTGAAGTGTAAAACAATTACATTTACCAGAAACAAAAAAGTGATAGAAGGAGAGTATGCTATTAAGTCCATTGTTATTGACAGAGTCTCTTCGATCAGAGACCTTAGACTCCAGATGGATTTAATCCAGACTCCCATTTAAAGATCATTTGGACTTTATGATAAATCAGGCTAACCAAATGCTGTGTTTTGTGAAGTATACTTGCTATGAGATACACTATGTGCAGATAATGCAACTTTTCTACTTTCTTTTGATAAGACAGATTCTGATCTACTCATAAACTCTATGGTCACCATGTTTTGCAAATGCTATTTCCAAAATAGAGACTGTACAACACACATTTTAGAGTTACAGCCTATCATATGGGAATTGAAGACCCGCTCATAACTCATGAATATAGTGAGGTCTCCTTACTCCAGAATTTATCCATCATTAAGATCTTATAAAAATGATGTTGATGTCCTATATTTGCGAAAATTATTGAAGAGTAATATTGATTGCTCACTATGCTGAGTATGATCAATTTTAGGGTCACTGTTGTACAAACTAGGAATTCACAAAGAAATTTTTTGTCAAGACTACATAAACATTCCTATACAGCAAATAACTATCAGTAGAATATATCGTATAATTGATGAATTGCATTGATCTGTTCATTGAGAATTACGTGATCTCTAAAGGAATTGCATAACAAAATACTAAAATTTGAATGATATTTGATAGTTTACTTGTGAATTAGATATTCTTCTATTCTTAAAACAGTATTGATTTTTAGAGTAAAAACTATTTAATTTTTAATTCATGTATAAATAATAAACTGTATACATTTTATGTGTGCAATCGGACAAATTGTCCGTTAATAAATAAATAAAACTGTAGTTATCTTCTAAGAACATCATAATAAAAAACAGTTTTCACTAACTGAGAATTCAATCTCTTCTGAGAAGTGTCTGACATGTCATCAAACAAACTCAACTCATTTTTTAATTTTTTTGTTTATTTGGACAGCCCAAGCACAAGTCAAACATTACACAAACCAAGATTATTCTGATTAATCTTTCCAAGACTCCAAAGAAATTAACTTTTGACATCATGTAAGGTGTGAACAATAGTAATTTTACAATTTATTTTTTTACAATGGCAATTTATAACTGTTGTCAAGTCTCCTTTTTCCATCTAATCTCCTGTGAGTTATGTGCATTTCTCCCATAGGTACAAATTCATACTAGAACTAGAATTTAGAGAAAAATGTGAGAAATCATATGATCACTCTTGATGCAAAAGTACTGATCAGGGCCATATTAGGCCAGTGGCCTAGTACTCACAGTTATTACCCACACAACGCTATATCTACCTACCTGCCCTATACTGAAAAAACCTCTGTCTAAGTTCCAGAAGGTTAGGAACTTTTGAAAATGCTAGGAACCCTAGGAAAGGGAACAAGCCAATTGAGCTGATGTCATCGTTTAGACCTTTGTGCCTGCTGGATACGATGAGTAAATTACTTGAGGGTTTGCTCCTCCTACGATTAGAGAAACACATGACTGCAGGATATAACTTCTCAACGAGGCAATTTGGTTTCAGAAAGGGTCTCTCAACAATAGACGCTATTACAGAATCAGTCCAGTATGCCGAAACAGCCAAAAGTAAGAAAGGTTTTAGCGCACTGGTGGCGACTAACATAAAAAACGCATTCAACTCCGCCAGATGGAAAGACATAATACAAGCGCTGACAGCCAAGAAGGTCCCTGAGTACCTCGTGAGGATTCTGGAGGACTACCTCAGCGAGAGGAAAATTATTTACACAAATGGATATAGGATAGAGGAAGACATGACTTGTGGTGTCCCTCAAGGATCAAGACAGGGCCCCTTTCTGTGGAATTAATAATTATAATAATAATAATAACAATTTTAAAAACAATAATTTTAATAATAGTTAATAATAATAGTTGATAATAGTTAATAATAATTATTATTATAATTATTATTATAATAATTATAACGTAACGAATATTGCGTCACCGGCCGACACCTCCACGAACTACCTATACGCGCGGATTGCGTCATCTGTCGGCGCCACCACGAGCTGCCTGTGAGCGCGGGTTGCGTCAGCTGCCGGCGGATTATTCAGAACGTGCGCGGGATCCGGAAAGTTCTCGATTGTCAAACCGAGTATAAATACGCGGCAGCCGGCGACCGCGAGTCAGTCTTAAGTCCGCAGTGGAAGCTGAACTCTGAAGTGTGTGCATCGCGGTAAATAGCAGTGCAGTGATTGTGCTCAGTGACATGAACCGTGGTCAGTGCATCGTACTGTGGTCGGCGACGTGAACTGTGACCAGTGCTTCGAACTGTGATCAGTGCGTGAACCATGGCCAGTGCTTAGGAAAAAAAAAAGAGAAGAGTAGTAAAAAAAAAAAAAAAAAATAAAAAAAAAAAAAAAAATAAATAATCAAGTGTTTTCAATGATTGGGTTAAAAAAAAAAAAGGTTTTTAAATTAAAGGATACAATAACTCCTTAAATGCAAAGTTGGTCACAGGAAAAACCTTGCATAATTGGTATTATTTAAATTGAGCCTGAATCCTAATTCATGTTGAAGGGGTGCAATCCTCAAAGAGAATTCTACCCCTTGACAATCTCTGCTACACAGAATTTCCTTTTTATACTTGAATTATACGTTCAAAATTCTATTGTATTCTGATTTTCTTTTCAGGTAGAGACAGTGAAGTTAGGCTATTTTGGGTGCAGATAATAATGGATATAATAAATTCAATAAGTTTATCAAAAGATTCTGCATCAAGATTTTTCCATCACTTGGTCACAGAATAATGTCTCATCAAGTCTATATTGGACAAACAGGACAATATCTAAAAAAAAAAGGCTATACCAACACAAATGCGATATGAAGAAAGACTCTCATTCTTGTGTATTTGCTCAACATACAAAATCAAGTGGCCATTCTTTTAAATTCAATGCTTCCCAGAATTTGGACAGGAGTCAATTATAAAAAAAGATTAATTAAAGAAATGATTCACATCAATAAATACAACACATGCGACAAAAAGACAGACACAAATAATTTCAGCAAAATGTATGGCAAGCTCATTAATAGACAAAACTGTTCCTATTGATCTAATTTTAAATAACTTGTTTAATATTGACATTAATACTACATATTTCATAATATCTCCAGAAGCAGACTGGAACGAACTAACCATCAGTTGATCATATTACCTTCCAAATTTTCTTAATCAATTTGTACCTCACACTCTTTACTATTGCCTTGTTGGTATATTCCATTTTACTACAGCTTGTCAAAAGATCTTTTAATTTACAAGAGCAATTGTAAAGAAAGTAAGAAAGGGGAAATAAATTTCAAAAAAAATGGAAATTCATAAATGACAGATCAATTGTCCTGGAAAAAACTGTATTTCATTAAGCAAGGTATATATCATGTTTAATTAATGATGGATCCTTACCAGATGCAAGTTTTACCTCACGATATCATAGTAAATAGTTTTCTCCTCACCGCTCAACATTCTACCATTAGTAGTCACGGTGTGTGTGTGTGTGTTGTGAAAGAGTGTGTGTGTTCCTCAGATCCTGTGAGGTGCCCTATAGACAAGAATATATATCGGTTTATTTTATGTGTATTCTGTTGGTGGTTGCAAGGTGTGTAACTGTAACTGACTGCTTTTGGTGGCTTTATGTAATTGTGCTTGCTTCTTTCTCATTTTGTATAGCTCTGAGGATGGAAATACATTTTCTGAAATGATGGCAATGTTTTAAAAATGTTTTTTACTCCTACTGACCAAGCCACATTAACCTGACTTCAGAGTACTATTTATGAACGTTAAAGATTCTCCATTATTTTATGTTGTTTTTTCAATACTTATTCATAATATTTTTATATTAAATAAAAAATATAATAATATTTTTTTTTCCCTTAATTTTTTTTTTAAGTATTGTTTTAAGTAATAAAATGTTATAGTTAAACATGTTTCATTATGTTCCACTTGCTAAATAAAATAAGTGAATATTTAATTCTGTGTAACACTGTTGGGATCAACTTCATTCACAGGCATGTGCTGCATTAGTATAATATTAATGCTATTTAAGCAGCATGTAGTATAATGTTTTATTCAATATCAGTGCAATGTTCTTGATAAATCTACTAATGAACATTAAAATTTATTGCAAAACTTATAAGCTTCGGAGTCTTTTTTATTTCTGTGTAATTGAATAAAAAAGTGCATTACTTTAAAATTTAAGAAACGTATGAGTATGGAGTAGATTTCTATGATTTTGCATAATTTTTTTCCGTTGCTTCAGGGCATAGCCAAGTAAAATTCCTTGACATTTGGTTGGATGCTAAGTAGATTAATATGTCAGTGCATATTTGGCCAATTTTTCCAGTAATTATAGGACCATATTTTGCATATTTCACGAAAATAGACACTTATCTGTGAAATGTTTCATGTTTTCATAGAATCTATTTATTTGTGCTGTTCATTGATTAGAAAGAACTTGTCATATTTTGATTGTTTTTTTGTTTTTTTTTCTAGAGATGAGAAAATACTTGCGCCAATGTAGGATATTTCTTCATATCATATTTTTTTAAACCAGACAGCAAAAATGAAACAAGACCTACAATGAACTTCACTAATGTGGTTACTTCAATTATTTCTTCTGGAAGAAAGCTAACTTGTAATGTGTTTGTAGAAAAGTATATCTTCTCATTCGAAGCACACCTCTCTTGAATTTTATCAAGAAAGATTTATACAGGAAATGATATATTATTATTGTATATTACAGTGCATATTTCTGAAATTTTAGGTAATAAATGTATATTTTTAAAAGCATATATCAACATTTTTAGGGCATAAAAATCCACTCCCTACTTATGGGTAATGATCATTTTCATCTATTACTTTTTCCAATTTTATGTAATGTATAAAAATATAAACTATAAGAATTTGCTTACTTATGTTCTTAAAGATATGTAGAAATAAAAAAAAAACTGCAATAAATAATAAGATAAAAGCAAGTGCCAAACATCTACAGAGCGTATGCACACACATACTCTTTCAGTGGATCAAAAATATAATGATGGATTAATATTATTAATCCATCATTATATTATTTATTACCATTAATTAATTATTATTAATTATTATTGATTATTATTATTAATTATTATTTATTATTATTATTAATTATACATATTATTAATTACTATTATTAATTCACTGAAATCTAGTTGAATTTCACTTCAACAAGTTAAGAGAGTTCCATGCCGCAAAAGCTATAAACCTCACTCCACTTTTTTTTATGCCGACGGATACAGAGGTTTTTCTCTCTCGCTCGCCCGCTCTCTCTCGCTCGCTCGCTCTCTCGCGCTCTCGCTCGCTCTCTCTCTCGCTCGCTCTCTCTTTTTTTAAATTTATTACTGACAGCACATGCTTAGCATAACCAATTCCTATCAAAGTTACCTAAATGTCACAACGATTTCTTATAACACCTTCAAGGAATATAATAATTGATTTCCAAGTGATCCTGTCTTACATAATTAGGTGAGAAGAATTGCCTGGTGGACTGAGAACAACTTTTTCTTTTCTATTTATTAAGAAAACTTATTTAATTGGTTGCCATTTTGGTGAGACATGCTGGACCTCTCCAGAGCTTTATTTAGAAAGAGAACTATTCAAAGTGAATATTACAACCTCTAACCTTCATAATGTATGTATCCCCTTGCTGTTTCTGAGGTCACCATATGATCATTTAAAATACAAGTATTATCGTTTTTATGTTATGTATTGTCAGTTGAAATTCACATTTTCATAAGGTTTTAGTTTCTGCTTTTAAATTAATGTATGTTCCCCATAACCAGAAATATATTTTAACAATTTACATTAGAGGTTGGAAACTATTTCTCTTTAAATGGATGCCAGGAATACTCAATATTGAGTGCATATCCACTCACTGAGAGTGATCGTCTAAATCACTCAAATTGAGGGAATGGTCACTTTAAAAGCGGAGTGAATTCCACTCGTTTTGCGAGGTTCAATTCTGGCTCAAAGGATAAGTGAAAATTCACTGAAATCGAGTTGAATTTCACTTCAACAAGTTAAGAGAGATCCATGCCGCAAAAGCTATAAACCCCACTCCACTTTTTTTGATGCAGACAGATGCAGAGGTTTTCCTCCCCGTTTTTTTTATTTATTATTATTATTATTATTATTATTATTATTATTATTATTATTATTATTATTATTATTATTGTTATTATTATTATTATTATTATTGTTGTTGTTATTATTGTTATTATTATTATTCTCTTCAAAATTAACTTAACAACATAGTAGAAAGATACAATGCCGAATCATCCCCTTTGATTCTGAAAAGGCTTAGGATAACGAGTTTTTGCATATTCAATTACAAGGATGGGAGCATGTGTTTTTAAAGTTGTCAGATCTGTAGATGAACACCAAGTGGCTATTGGTACATATATTTTGGCATGCGTGCCATAAGAGTGAACTAGTTACAGGAGATGGATAGTTCAGAAAGCAGAAAAGTCAAAATTAGAAAATTAAAGATTGGTGGCATAGAACATAGTAATGTTGACTAGGACACAATTGTGAAATAGTTGCATAAATAGTTGTTAAAATCTGTATATAATCTTCATACTTATAATAGTGTTACTCAATCGTTTAACTTAAAATTATTACAATTGTCACTAATTTAAGAATGTACAGTATTTAAGTATTATGATGATAACAGTTATGTCACCGTCTTTCCAGCAAGGACCTAGGATAAGGTGGCCGGCAGGCCAGTGCCATACTTTAGTTTCACCCTTATGGGCCTTATATAAATCGTCTTGGGAGAATGGAAGCTCTCAGAATCAGACCACCCTTTTCGTATTGGATTAACATAGGAAAATTCCAGACCAGTGGACAGAAAAAGCATGGATGCTTGAAGACCATTCTAGAAATCATAAGGTATGTAACCTGTCACAGTACGAGTCGAGTTCCAGACCATGCAAACTCAAAATTAGCGAATGAAAATGCTAGACTGATTTTACCGAAATAGAGGAGAAGAAAGGGAACAAGCCTTGCAGCATCATATGAGAGAACAAGAAGAGGTATGTGAAAAAGATACTGAATGAGTAACATATGAGATTTGGCAAAGAGTCCAAGAGTGTGCCACTAGTCTTATGGTTTTCATTAACTCTCCCAAGGGATCCATGCATTTGGCGAGTGCAGTAGCTGGAGGGTTCACTACAGTATGTAATTTAAGAAAAGAGTTAATTATGTATGTGGCACCCAGTCAGGAAGACCTTTGTATCAAGTCACTTCAAGAGAAGAAGTCCCAGGCAAACTATTAAACAAATATCAAACTGTCAGAGTAAATGTAAACTTGTGCAGAGCTTCCCAGTAAAAGATAAAGGCAAGCTCATAATGAATCTATACAGGTATCTATTGTATTACATCCTTGTTTCTAATAAATTCAACGTTAATGTGCAGTGTATGATTATGTCTCGAAAGCAACTTTGCATTCTTATCCGAGAGAGTTTACCATGCTCTACATAGCCAATGAAAATAAAATAAATAAATATTTCTTTCCTCAGAGCCCTCACCATGATCAGTAAAGAGATAGGTCAAAGGAAATATTGCAAAACCAATTTTAGTTTACCCCTGATTATTTCCAAACATGGCAGTTTTACTCTTGAACCATCAGGATGTATAAGTGATACCATAGCTGCATAAGTGAAGAAATTGAGATATATAAAAAAATAAAACTTACTTGAGCTTCCCATCAGCTACAGAACCTTTGGTGACTGAAGAAACATAAATGCCACTGTCATTGGGGTACTGAGGATCATCCCTGCCTCCCACCAGATCAAAGCCAAGATCATCATCTGAAGCTAAGCCACTCTGGAAGTCAAATATTCAAATGAGAACAGGAAATTGAGATTATCTCTCATTTTTCAAAAACAAATACAATAAAAAAGGTGATTTTCCACATGTGAAAAATACAAAACTTTAATAGAAATTCAAGAGAATTGCCAAATATCAATTCACAACTACTAATACTCATTAATTACTTTATTTCCTAATTTCACCCAGACCAAGCTTACTGGCCAATGAAAATCATGAAGATCAACGTTCTTAATGTAACCTTTCATATCAGTATTCAGTTTAGTGATCTGTATGAAGGATAATTTACAAATTTAGAAGTGAAATATTATAACACTCACCAAATCCATATCCAGAATTTCAGTTTCCCATTCATGTAAGTCAGCATCAATAGCAGAATCGTGACTGTGGTTGTGGCCCAAGGAATGAAACTGTTGAACACGGGCCTCTTTCTCCTGTTCTGCTTCCATTCGCTCCCTAAAAATTTAAAAGACAAAGTTTTAGCGTGATAAAAGAATAAAGATGTGAACTGCCTTTGAGCATTTGACAGCTCAACCAAACTTGCTCAGGAAAAGACAGGAAGACAATGCCAATCTCTTTCAGGTAATGATCTGGTTATTATTGTATGCAGGTATTTTAATTTAATGTATATCTTTTAATTTTGAAAAGTATCTTTTTAATGACAAACATTTTGTTTTGAAAAAATACATATAATTTATTGAAACTACTTTCCTTCTTGGTTATTCAATTTTACTACAGTTTTTTAAAATGATACAACAAATTAGAAAATACTAAGTCAATTATCTTTTTATTACAGAAACACGTTTAAACTTTTTTTTTCCATTTCTGTGGCATATATGCTGTGATAAGACCATAAATGTAATAAAATTTACAAATGGAAATTAAACAACAAAAAAAGAAGAAGAAAAGTGTGTAGGGAAAACGAAGTTAACATGTTGATGTAAACTTTCAATCCCTTCATTTCATAAAACATGAACCAATAGTCCATGCAACTTTTTTCTCTCAGATCAGATCCCTTTCCACTCTTGAATAGAGGTAAATTTGCTTGAAGTTTCTGGCCCTCTTACAATGTTTATAGTACACAAAAACTTACTTCAGATCTTTTAATTCCTTGGATGCTTCATTTCGTTGTTTTTTAATATCATCAGAGTCTCGTAACGCAGCAGCAAGATCTGATACTGCACGATCTCGTTCTCGTCTCAGTCTGTCACATAAGGTGCGTATGCTCTCACGTTCTAATACTATTTTGTCCCGTTCTGCAAATGCCCAATCTCTGCGTCTTTTTGACACCTCTGCTTCTTGAAGGGCCTCTGAAACAAAAGAGCAAAACAAAAATATATAACATATTTAAAAAAACATTAGAAATATTCTTTGCAAATTGCAAATATTCTTTGTGAAAATAAATGCTTTACATCATGTTGTTAGAAATGCTATACACACAAAAGATGTCGATATTTGTCAAATATCCTTTCAAAATAAAATACAGTAAAACCCCTCTTTTACACTTTTCATGGAACCCTAGCGAAAACGGTGTAAATTGCGGAAAGTGTAAATAAGAGGAAATGATTTTTTTTCTTCATAACTACGAGTACAATATAATTTATTTAGATACATACAATCAGGGCTATAATATGCTTTAATATGCAGTATTAGATTTATAATAAACAATGTTACAAGATCAAATAGACCAAATTTTACTGAAATTTCATCTGACCAAAATTTACAACTTAAGAAATAGAATTCATTAGGCTCCGAAGCCTAGTGAATTTTAAATGTCACAACGCCACTTCCACGACTCCCCACAATCCACTGATGCTACCCTTTGATGATGCAACAATGTTGGATGAAGGGAGAGAAATTGTATTTCTACAGTAATAAAAATGTGTACATTTTCCTAAACTCAATAAAATGTTTGTTTTCAGCAGTTTGTAATGATTTCTAACTAGTAATTTTAACTAATTAATTTATTTATGGAATAATAGAAAGAGATTCATGAAACGTATTTACCGTTTAAAATGCATGGAGAATTCCATAATTTGATGTTTGCGCTATTAAAGGATGGGAAATGTTACGTTTATTTTAGAATGAGAAAGGGTGAAATTGTGAAGGAGGATGATTTAAAATAAACAAATTATCATGAGGCTACCTCTCTTAGGCCTGTGTCAGATGAGCGTTGTGTTGCGTTGATGTGCATCACATAACGCTGATGATGTCAACTGCATCGATGCCTATGCACACATCATCGCACACGTCACACACTGCATCACACACATGTCTTAAGGTGGCTCTGCACATTCGGCATCGCCGAGCAGCGAGCTACTGCTGCTAATCCCAAACAGCTGCTTGTTCGCGAATGTTCAGTTCCTTTGATGAGTCCAGAAGGCCGACACAGTGGGTAGGGTGAGCACCAACGTTCGTTACCCAGCAAATAGCAAGCAATTCATCCACACTAATCGGGATTCAGCGAGCGGTTGTTCACTGAACAACAAATGTGGGGAACCGCCTTTAGATTAATATATCTTATGCGAAGCAGCATATGAGCACTCTTGGTGCCATATCCCATTTCGCACAAGAGCCCACAGCTCAAGAAAGACACTACAATGTAAGTCAAGATAGAGTGCGCTTTCTACCTTTCAATGCACAACGCCTGCTAGGCGATGATCATCGGCAACAACAAACGTCGCCAAGAGTGTGTCATGTGTCATTTTGCAAAAGATACAGTGTTAATCTACCATGGTCGTTAAGTGACTCATATGTGCAGGCATCTAACACAGCTGGCACCATCAGCTTAGGTGATGTGCGTCAACGCCAAGCTCGTGTGACACAGACCTTAAATTCTTCTACCAATGGATGTTGGACATTTTTTCTACCTTTTTAAATGCCTCTGTAATGTCATGAAATGAAAATTTGTATAGGCCTAGTTGCTCAATTATGATTTTCAATGTATTAAATCAACTACTCTTCATGTAACAATTCATAACTAAAATATCGCACCAGCAATAGTCTTTCTCTTATGGCCGTGTTTAAAGCAGGAAAGTGCAGTGACAGTGCCCGTTGTGTGCAACGCAAAGTGCTTTCACATGGTGTGGTGGCAAGCAGACTGTTGTAAATTGCGGGAAAATTCAAATTACTCTATCATAAAAGCAGGATATTTATAACATTATGAATATACAAAACTGATGGGACCAACAAGAAAAGTTGTAAATGTTGGGAAAACGTAAATTGCAGGAATGTAAAAGCGGAGTTTTACTGTAATATTGTTTCCTCTCACATCAACCAACACATGGATAGTACTAATATTTCTATCTCTTGTTTCATTTATTTGGTTAGTAACTTTTTATGCACATAAACAATTAAATAAATGTATAAAACATGTTTCATAATAATCATACCAATCTTGATATAACTGTCACCTTGATATACCAACAGACCCAGAGGCTAAACAGACACAGGCAAAACAGAAATAAATAGATATTCGCAATTAATTTTTTTTTTGTTCTGAAGGAAACAAATAGCCTTGTGTTATCTAACTCAGAATTTGTGGACAACTCCCTTCAAACCCATGAAAAGAACTCAAAACAATGTTTACATTTACAATCCAGTGCTGCTAAAAACTATTCTCTGTTAATTGAAAAATTTGCAACAACCCTGGATTACTAGAAGTACCTCTCAAAGTCAGCCCAAGAGAAATTTCACACATGAACAGATACACAAAAGGCCGATGACAATGGACGACTGACAAAAATGACAATGGAAGACTTTTCAGTTCACACTCACCCTGCAGTTCAGAAGTCAATTTGTCAGCTTGTTTACGCAGTCTGTCCAACTCAAGGTTGGCTTGGTCCAGGTTGTCCATTCGTTCCCGCTGCCCATACTGGCCTCCAGAATTGCCTGTGCGTCCACCACCGCCGCCGCCAAGCCCACCATCTTCTTCACCCCTTCCGCCAACACCCGACCGTCCAAAGTCATGGTCTCCCCGAGCCAGTCGAGCTGTTCGGCCCCCCACTCCACCTTCCCGAGCCAACAGCAAGCCCTCCTCTTGGGCAGCAGCAGCAGCAAAACCTCCAAACTTCTCCCTAAGGTCGTTGCACTCCTTCAGAGCCTTGTCCCTGTCATGCAATGCAGATGCAATCTCCCTCTTAAGTGTTTCCACTTGGTAGCTCAAGGCTTTTTTCTGAAACACAAAAAGAATATAAATACTTTACCAGTTCTAAAGTTATCATTTTAAGCATCAACATCAACAGCATTTGAATTTGTTTATATATTTATAATAATAATTATTATAAATAAAAAAAATTGATTAATGAAGTTAAGGATGTAACAGTCCTTTATATACTGAACATAATACATGATGTTAGAAGACCACGGGTTACTCTGGAATCCATTTTCTCCCATATGACCAATTACATTCATAAGTAAGATGCAACTTATTCCAGCAAAACAATTCATATGGGTAAATACATTTTGTTATTTTTGTTTAGTGTGATTGAATAAAACATGTTCCTAACTTAAAATCAAATCTTTTTTTTTCTTTTATTTGAATGTGTGTGGTCTCAATTTGAAGTGGAAAAAGTAGTATTATAATAATAAGGTGCAACAAAATTGTAACGCAATGGAATGATTGTATAAAACTCCTACATAGCACATCAATACTAAGTCAGTAATCACTATCACTTTGGCCAAAAAACATTTTCTCATCAATTCATAATAAATGTGCAAAATAAACCAGTTGAAAACAGGCACTACAAAAATTGCAATGCACAAAAACAAGAAAAAGAAAAGCAAATGAAGCCTCATCAAAAAAGAATACAATGATAATCTCACCTCCTCCACCAATTCCTTGCTCTCCCCTTCCAATGTCTTGTTTTTCTTAAAAGCCTGAGCCAAATCATCACTAAGTTTCTCCATCTCTTTATGTACAGTATCCCGTTCACTCATTATCAAGCTGTACTCCTGCATAGCAGCATTACGTTCCTCCGTCAGTCGTTTTAAATCTTTACTGGCTTTCATGCGCACTGCCATAGCTTGATTCACCTCTTTCACTGCTTCTTGGTGTTGTTGTTGTACCTATTGAAGAAGAAATAACAAAACTAAAGTGACAAGCACAATAAAATAAAGAAACTTTTTCAATTCTATCCTATAATGTTTTAATATTTATTTGATAACTTTTGATTTCAAGAGTACAATATAAAATATACAAGATAATTTAAGTAATATTCAATCTCACCCATACATTTACTTAATAATAATAAAAAATCATGAAAAACTTTATTTCTTAGTCAACACACCTTGAATACAATTTATTCTAGTAGCTGCAGAGATATTTGTTATTCTCAACTATAGTAATTATTAGGAAATAATGGGTCACTGAAAACTCAGCTGGTTAAATTTGAAGTTAAAAAATATCAAAAGGTATCTCCCAATATTAATTTCTTTTTGGGGAGAGGGGCTCAATCCTATCAAAAACATGAGATTGCACTCAAAAAACGATAGGAATATTCTTGTCTGATTGGCAATACATGTAATCCTTATACTTCAATGAAGTGCGTAGCAGCGTAATTGCAAAGCTCACAAACTATTGCAACTTTCACAGTCCTTTTTTTGTAAAATATACAGGTACTAAATAAAATGAGAGTAAAAGTAAAATAATAACAATCATTATTATATATGTTTTATATTATTATAATAATAATAATAATTATTATTATTATTATTATTATTATTATTATTACAGTTATTATTACTATTATTACTGTTATTATTACTATTATTAATATAAAATAAACCTTTTTAAAAAAGAACAAAGTCAATTTGAACAATATAAAATTTGTAATTTTTTTTCTTTCTTTCTACTTTATCTTTGAAAAACTTTAAATACCTTTGTAAGAGCTTCCCGATATTCATTTCTTTCACGAAGAGCAATGTCCCACTGCCTTATGGCGGCTGTGCACTGTTGTTTTAGTCCATTTCGCTCTCTAACTGCAGTGTTTCGTTCTTGAGCCATCTCTTCACACTGCGTCTTCAGTCTTGATACTTCTTCCTGAACACAACCAAATGCAAACACAGTGAATGAGAATTTTATTATATACAGCAAATATATCTTTAGGAAGTCTGTCAACAAAAGAAGTCTTTGAAATAATTACATTCTTTTATTTACACAAATCCCAGTTCATGTAAGTACAAATTATACTCCCCGAGTTCATTTGGGGGCAAAATAAAAGAAATTTACATATTTAATGGAGATGAAAAACACAATGAGCTACAAATATGTTTTTGAAAACAAATTTAATTTCATTATTCTTCAAGGAAATATTCTGACATGAGTACGATTTCTTTTCAAAGAATAAAGGGCACATCTTGCTACAACAATAAAAATTATTCTAAATTATTAGTAAGAATAAGAAAAATTGTTCTTATTAAGGTTTTGTTTTGTCTTTTCAATGTTCACTTAGAAGAAACAAAAGAAAAAAAAATTACAACAGTAACAAAAAAATTGCCAACCTGTGCCAATTCCAACTTAGTCACTGCAGAAGAATGAGAAGACACCAAATCATCATACCTCTTCCGCAGAGAATCATACTCATCTTTCAAAGCTTCATAGTTACGCAGTGCATTGATGTAGTGTTGATTCAGAGAGTCACCTGCATTAGCTTCCCCATCCTGCAAATAAGAAAAAAAGAAAATAATTTCACAGACAGTACAAACACCCAACTGTTTTGCAAGAACAATAATACCATCACCGTTTTGAGGGGAAATGGATTTAAAAAATTAAAAATTTTAACTTCCCCTACATATGAATTTTTAACCTGATGTCAACCTTTGGCATATATTGAATGTACCATGATGAAAATCTAAAGTGCAAGGCAGCAAATATGGCAACACTGAATTCTCCATTTAAACTATTTTTAGTGGCTGTCAGTTTATTTTTAGTCACTAGGCCAAGGTTCAGTCACCAACTTCCAGTAACACATTCAATGCAGAAGGTAAAGTGTATAAGTGAGGTCTTTATATATCAGAATAACATTAAACTAGATTTTCACAAAAACACTAAAGACTTCCCCTTATTAAACAATAAATCAACTTTACTTGTAACTTTTTAATTTTTTAGAAAACTGGTTTCCATAATTCCTCTTACTATCAAATAATTGAATGTTTTTCAAGGAAAAAATAATATATTGAACATCATTAACCTCACTTAACTTTTAAAAATAAATAACAATGTATGTATTTTAAATAAGGTATCTCATAATCTAATCCAAAATTATTTAATCCCTACAACTTGAAATATCAGTCTTAAAAACACTATTAAATATTTGAATATTGATACTATGACCAGAAGGAGAATAACTAAACTTCTGTCTAGTCTGTTTAGTCAACAATTCCATGCCGATAAAGGCAAAGCATCTCAAAACACATTTTCTTTAACTTAATTTTTTTCACCTTCAAAGAAAATTATGTAACAAACGATAACCTGGTTCAAGTCAATCAAATAAACCCTACAGGCCATTCAAATAGCTTCTGTCAAATAAGCTCAGCAATATGTTTGATGTTATATCCAGAAGTAAAAAGAAAGATAATGTTAAAACGGAAGTATTACAAGAACAAAGAGAGAGAAACATTAATGAAGTCTTTTATAAGATGGTAAACAAAACATCGCACCTTAAACATGTCATTGAAACTGAACTCTTAAGTGCTTGAGCTTTCATAATAATCCAAAATTCATAGAGATCTACTGTGCATTGTTCTTTAAACCCATTTCTAGTGAAAGACAGTGAACAAATGTGGAATCACTATTATGCAGAAGGTTGTTATACACTGTGTGTTTTGAAGAGACTCAAGATATTTTTGCGAGTAACAACTCACATGATTTCAACTAAAGAGGTTTCCTCAAAGAAAATATTAATAAAGGGAAATCTGAATCGTGCAGTGCAATTCATAATCAGATAGAATTGTAAATATTTTAGGTGTTCTAAACATTCTTGTTGAAAAATTGACACATGGGAGACTGTATGGTAGGACATCAAGAACATCTAAAGCTTACCATGGATAAGCAACAACTTAATTACAGATATTGTTTTCATTCTTTTATAATTATTGTGTGCCACAACAGGAACGCATTTGAAAAACAAAGTGATTGCCTTAAAAGCAATATGAAATGTAATGTGCCACCTTGTAGTAGAATTTCTGACATAAAAGTTCTTCTGAAAGTTCAAATGTTTTTAAAAATACATATACACAACAAATGTTTTCCAGTTTCCAAGAGAAATATTTCAGTTAGCAGTAAAGAAAAGGCAATTTGGCCTGAAAGTGGGAATGCTATTACTAACAACTGCAATCAATTTTTATATGATGCAATATGAATAATTCTTAATTAGTCATATCAATGACATTAAAGGAATATCAAAATAACCCGTACTACTATCTTACAATACATTATTCCTCCTGAAGTACATGCACACTACACTGAATTTCATAAAGTAAAGATTATCTAAAAGCATTACCTGAGTTAAGGCAGCAGCATCTAGTTGTTGTTGAGCTGCTGCTAGCTCCCTGTCCAGACGCTGTTTCTCAGAGGCCAGGTCTGCATATTTACTCCTTAGAGCAGCCGATTCTTGTGCAGCAGCCTCCAGCTGGGCCATAGCTGCACGATGTTGTCCCCGATAGTACTCCAACTCCTTCATGGTATGTTCACATCTTCGCACAGCTTCACTATGTTGTCTGTAAACAATGTCAATACATTCCACTGACACTGGAAGAAAACACATAGGGAGAAAAAAAATAATTCATTTAACCATCTTTCCATTAATTTGAACATTTTTTTTCTTTATAACATAATGAATTCAAAACAACACAGTACGGAATATCATGGTCTTTTATCACTTCAACAACATTACTACCAAAATATTTTGTTTCATACGTGATTGTAAAGAAGTAATTTAGGGGAAGTATTACTTCAGAGTACTACCACTATACAATAAAATTTTTTACAAATACCACGTTAAAAGATTAAATTAATCTCTCAATCACGTTCCCAAAAGTAACATCAGAGTTTTGGTTCTAAGATTAAACTTTCAAAAGATAATTATTAATTTTTCAACAAATAACTAATGTCACTCCAATACATAATGGATTATTCCAAAAAATACTTTTTTCTACACCTGCATAAAAAAGACAACTTCTTTGCATCGCTAGCAGTATGTGAACTTCGTCATTTTTTAATCGCCATTAGAAAAAGATCGTTGCCACGACAACTATCTTGTTACTGTGAAAAAAAGTCTTTTTTGCACGGGTTTAGAATATTTTTTTGCATGTTTGGTTCTTTTTCCAATATAAGTTTACGAAACTATTTGTATTATATTTTTATGCAGTTGTAGAAAAAATGTTGTTCATATTTCGTGTGTAAAGTTTCCGCCCTTTTCATGGTCTCGATTGAGATTTTTTGCCTCGACCTACGGTCTCGGCAAAAAATCTCAATCTCGACCATGAAAAAAACGGAAACTTCACACACTTAATATGAAAATAACTATTTGAACAGTGTTCACTTTGATTTTATTTGTATCCCCAAAACATCTCTTGTCCTACTTCCACCTTCTCCCATTATCACGACTTACCCAATATTTAACAAGGTCTCACGGCCTCATCTACATTCTAAACTCACCTTCGGAGGAGCTGCAACTCGTGCATGGCTTTGTCACACTGTTGTTTTAGGCCTTCATAGTCTCCTGAACTGCCTCCCCTGCCTCCACTGCTTCCGCCTCCAGGGGGGGAGCCATATCCTCTGGAGAGCGGGCCTGCAAAATGTTATCACCATGTTATCACACTTTTAAATGTAAACAATGAACAATTTCATACCGTAGTTTATGATTAACGTAATTACATACATAACATAGGGTCAGTGGTCAGACAAGTTATCCCTCCCTCTTTGGGGCCACCATTCAAATCTCAGCAATTAAGAAGTGCAAGCCCAATACCATTCACCCCTTGCCTAATCTTCAAGAGCTTTTATTTCCTTAGTGCGTCCAATACCATATATCTAAAGGGAATAATGAAAACAAAGAAAAAGAGCTTTAAGAAGAAGAAGAGGAAGAACAAAAAGAAGTGGGTGAGAAAGAAGAACAGAAAAAAGAAGCAGGAGAGAGGGAGGAAGATGAAGAGAAAGAACGATTATATAAACAATGATTATCATCAGTAGGATGAATCTTTCATTTTCTCAAATTCTGAAGGTTCTTGAATGTGTTTCTCCCATTTCAAATGTACTGAATTCTTCAAATTATATTAATAGGCCAAACCAATAAATTATGACCTCTAAAAATCCAAATTCCTGTTATTTTATTTTCTTGCTTCCCCAATTTGTATAGCACAGCTATCATGTGATTTTTCTACTCGTATAAGCATTGCAAAAACCATTTTACTTTCTCATATACGTACATATATATGAAGAAATGAGAGATATCAAAAATCGATTTCAAGATTTCAATGGATATACATGTGGGGCAAAATCGAAAAATTACCCACATGCAAGAGAATAGGAAACTGGGTACGAGGTCTGTGCCATCTGTAGCACTACTAGTTCAGTTTTATATTTAATGCAAAATGCACTTATTCAATATCCTCTTTTACTCAGTCTAATGTATTGGATCAGCAAGATCCCTCAAATTTAATTTCCAGAATCGATCTGCTAGGCAGCTGTGGCAAACTTTTGCCACATGTAACTTTAGCAGCTGTATTTGGCCCACGGTGTAAGAAATATATATCTTACACCAGGGAATTTCAAACTAGTTTCGTCCACGGGTCCCTTGACCTAAACGAAACTTTCTCTGGTTCTCCTGGTAACAATAAGTTTCAAGTTTAAGGGTTAATATAGACCTAAATATTCAACACAAATGAGTGCTATAATAGGCTATTGGTAATGGAGATACTACGGTGAATCAATCAATAATTAATTGAATTGATGCCTCATTTTACGTGGCGAGACTGGCGCCCATGGGGTCTGCTCTTTCGTCTGACCACGCAAGTTTCGCTACGCTCTTCTCACCAACTACGGGAGAAAAAAGGTAATTACTTGGGCGACGAAATAGGCAATTTGAATTTAGGTAAGAGGCTTCATTTAGGTTTGAGAATCTTTTACATGCAGTAAATCTGCAAACATAGGACAGCCGGCTTTACTTCCCCTTACGAAGAAAAGCGTGCGAAGGAAGGCGTATGAAGGATTTGTTCGCCCTTAAAAATCCACAGTTTCGATCAGGTTTGAACCAGCGAACTTGGGTACAACAGTCCAATACGCTAACCGTTACGCCATCGCACCCGCAAATTAATAAGTAAAATAAACCATATACATTACAAATACCATAGACTACTTGTCTAACCATTATCCATATAACACTGCAATGATGTTTTTGGCCTCACTCTGTGGTTTTTAATTTTGATGATTACTGTATCACTAGAACCATAGACAATAGTTTTATTTTTGTCTAACCATTTCTTCTCAAATCCAGTAAAAAAAAAACATCAATAACATTTCTGTTCAAAAAATTGGAATTAAATCACATAATTCATACGATTCATTTCCATTTCTTTACAGAATTTTTCAAAAGATAAGAAACTCGTTCCAAAATTATTATTCATTTGAAATGTGGAACAAACACAGCAAGTTCTTTCATTTTATTGATTTTATGTGACGTGTTCATTTCACCTGCTTTATTTAGTCAAATTATTTAGAATATATATGAGAGTTGACAAATGCACTCACAATTTCCCTTTATTCCATCAGATACATTGAAAATATCTTTTCGTTTTTCTTACTTCTTTTTTTAAGCTATTGTAATTTCTCAGCGACATTAAATTAAAGGTACAATTCCATTTTAACAATAATTGGCTTCATGCTCATAAGGAGTTAAGCTTCATACAACAAATAAGGCAATTTTTAAATTTTTTAAATTTGCCCTGCCACTTCTTCTAATATTCTGTCTATTTATTCAAACCAAGTATATTTGCAATACGTTCCTTAGTGAAATATCAATTTATGAATAAAGATAAAATATGATTGGAAAGATAGATTTCATGCAGCTGGTCAAATTGTCCTACCGCCTAACATATATGGTATGACAAGGGGCTGGCTTTATTTTCCGGCAGTGAAGAATGTCCTCTCCATATATTCGTAATTCTAACCTCCTTGTTTACAGCAAAGGGCAGATGCTGGACGCCGAAACTTGATGCAGAGACATCTTTGCGGTGATTTATTAATGATTTAATTTATTAATAGGTTATAACGATACCCAGTACGATTGATATATAAACGTAAATATCGATTGAAAATTCGATTTGAGAAGTCGGCACGGTTTTTTTTATGTTACCAAACGTTGTTTGCGGAGCAACCCCTGAGGAGTTAATCTTCGGTTACTCTGCGATTATTAGTAGAAAATTACTCTTCGCTTACTCCGGGCTTACGCAGAGAGTAGGTACTTCTGAAGTAAACGTGTTACTCCTGGCTTACACTAGACCTTAATTAGTAAGGCGGAGTCCGCCTGGGCAGAGAGCATAGGCTCTCAGCATACACAGACTTGTACCGCGATGCACGTCCATGTCCCGGCCAGGCAATTCACCTCATCACCTGACGTGGAAAAGAGTGACTTGTTTGTCTGCTGTTAGTGCGAGTTTTGTTCGTGTTTTAATGAAGCTAAAGATTTAGTGTTATCAGTGGCGCAGTTGAAGAGTAATCTAAAAGTCTTAGAATACCCAAACTATTTTTCAATAAAATCTGTCGTTAAGTGTGCCCTTTTTCAATATTTTTTTACTGAACTGTTCAAGAATATTAAAATTTTCGGCTCCTTTTCCCCGCTTACGCGCGAGGGAATTAGCAGGGCCGCAGAAATCACCTCCTCACCAAAAGTTGTGGGAAAGTAGAGTTGTTTGTGTGATTTTTGTTCGTGTTTTCTTTATGAAACAATTAATGGAGCTAAAGATTTAGTGTTATAGAGAATGTCCCACTGACTATGAGCCAGTCCCATAACTTCTGGACGGTTCACGATATCGAAATGCAGTTTTCGCTCAACAATGCGAAACCACGAGGCACGTAATATGTCGTAGAGATAAGAAATAGTATGGATGCGTAGTAATATACGGTGTTAGATATGAAGAGACTATTGAAATCTGCATCAAAGCAGACTTTACTATGAATCAACTTTCGGGGTCAGAATTATTTCAAAGGTACAAAAATTGTTTCTTTTAAAATTATTGATACAGTAGCGAATCAGATGGACTATAAGTTTCAAGCTTTTGAAAACTTTCATTTTATTGAAATTCTTGACGAAAAGTAGTTTTTCACCTACAAAGCGTCCTTTCGTTCAGATAAGTTTTCTTTCCTAATAAAATATCCATGTTTTGACAGTGAGCAGTTTCGAAATGAACTGACAAATGTATACACTGATAATGCAAAATACATACCTGCAGATTTGTTGCTGAAGTATTTGTTAGACAAATTGGTCTAGGAAAAATTATCAAGAGACGGTTCGGTTAATACAACACAGTCCGACTTTCCCTTTATCTACATCATTATATGAAAGGAATATGATTATATTAAAGAGAAAAAATGTCCTGAGAAATTCCATGGTAAATATCAGAATTGGTAATTTCAGTACACTGGTTGTCGAGAAGTGTCTGCTAAATTAACTGTATATGAAGTATATTTTTCAAAAAAACGTAAGATAAGATGTTCAGAATATCCAACTGCAAGATTCTAGCTTCATCACTAGTGTTATACAGAATGTTCCACAGACTGTGAGCCACGCCCTTAACTTCGATAAACGGTTCACGATATCGAAATGTAGTTTTCGCACAATAATGCGCAATCATGAGCCAAGTAATATGCCGTAGAGATAGAAAGACGTACATAGTTATACGCCGTGTTCGATATGAACAGACTACTGAAATCTGCATTAAAGCAGACGACCATGAATGAACTTTAGGGTCGAATTTTAAATTAACAAGGTAAATTTACAATATATTTCACATTAAAAAAATTAAAAAACATTATAGTTGATAATGACAATTTTGTTAGTGAATATTTCCAAATAGTAAATTCCACCACCTTCTTGAGTCTAGTATTGAAAGTATCAATTTAATTACTTAAGTCAAAGTTCAGGAATACATTATGACTAATTTGAAAATCTATAATGGAGTTATAAGGGTGTAATTATGGGTAATGGTAAGTTTCTTCACTATTATCTAGAAGGTTGGTGGAGGTTTGAGTGGGTTTCTAGACGTTGAAGATAACTTCAGCTGCTTGTTTCGATTCTTTGAAAGACTGTTGGTACTTTTAAGTCTCTATGTAGCGTTGTATTTGAGATGTACCATGGTGCTGCAGTAATCAGAATTATTTGAAAGACAAAGTTATTTCTTTTAATATTATTGATACAGTAGGGTATCAGATGAAATGTAGGTTTCAAGATTTTGAAAACTTTCATTTCAATGAATTTCTTGACGAAAAGCAGTTCTCAATCTACGAAGCGTCCTTTCGTTCACAAAAGATTTCTTTCCCAATAATGCATTATCAATTTTGATAGTGAGCAGTATCGAAATGAACTGACAAATGCATACATTGATAATGCAAAATACATGCCTGCAGATTTGATGCTGAAGTATTTTTTAGATAAATTAGCCTAGAAAAAAATTATCAAGAGACGGTTCGGTTGATACAACTCAGCTTAAGTTTCCCGATATCAACAAGATTATGTGAAAGGAATATGGACTCCATGATTATATTAAAGAGAAGACATTCCTGAGAAATTCCATGGAAAGTATTAGGATCGGTAATTTCAGAACACTGGCTATCAAGACTCTCTGCTAAATTAACACTGCATAAATAAATGACAGCTTTAAAGAACAAATTATCGACGTTTTTGCTGAACGAGAAACCCAATGAATGGAGCAAATTTATAAAAAAAAATAACATAAGATTTTTCAGAATACACAACTGTATGACTAGCTTCGCCACTGGTTCCAGTTACGTGATTCTACATTTATCTACATTATATATCTATATCGTCTATATTTATGCTAATATATAAAGACAGAAGTGCGTTGTCTTACAGGGCGGTAATCTCTGAACCAATGCCGATAAAACTTGTGGTCCTTCCTTTAAAGGTCTTGAGTACTATAGGCTATGATTAACAACCATAAACCGCAATACATTTACAGAATAATTATACTAGGGTTTTTAATGTGGCATTTGAGGATAATATCAAGATGGAATAAGGCACGGCTTTTTGCGTCTTCCTCGGTCCTGCCGCTAGAGTTGCTTGATCTGCACCACTGCTTGATACGGTCGCGATCATGTAACAGGACTAAGAAAGACGCAAAAAGGCTTGACTTATTCCATCTTGAAGATAATACCCTCGAATGCCACGTTAAAAATCCAAGTATACTTTTTTGGACATTTTTCGCCTAGCTTTTCATCAGTTTCAAGAGCATCAATGTCAATAGTTTAGCTGCGTGCCACCAGAGGCTGACGTCTGAGATTTACTACTGAGTTCATCAATGTCCAGAATTATTACGACATTCATTGGGGGGTTGAAAAAGGTTATGTAATGTCCTTGTGTGGACGTTGTTGATTTGTTAGTTCTGAACGTTGGTAAGAAAGCCGTAACTAAAGTGGTAAAGAATGTCAATGTACATGCACTGTCCTTAGTCCGTGTAATATACAAAGTGGCAAGAAAACAGTGAGTTTGAAAGTTTAAAAATTGAGGTAGGTTGAGAGAGTACAAAGTACAATAATATATAGTCCAGAATATACAGTAATGTACAATGTATAATATATAAATATGAGTATATAGTAAACAACCTTTTTTTTTTACAGAAATTTGTGAACACTGAATTGTTTGAAACAATGCCGAAACGAGTATCACAGTTATCAAAAGAGTACAAGTGTGAAGAGATGGGCAGTTTATAAAAAATTTGGTTCGTTGGTTAGTTAGTGATTCTGGGCACGTCAACAGCTTAGGTCATTAGTCCCGTAAGTGTAGTGCATGTTTTCCCCCCTCGGGAGATGGCGTTAATCTCCCACCGCTGGATGGCGAGATCCGGCGCCGACCTACCGTCGGCTAGCGGAATTTCCGCCTAACCAGAACTCTCACATCAGCGGGGCACCGCCCCAGCCGGGACAAGCTCTAAGCTCCCGACCGGTCTCCCGGAAGCATATAAGCAAACTGCACATGTATTCGGCACCAGGCTTCCCTGATTGGCTAGCGGGCGCGGAGCGCGAAACCGCGCGAAATTCGTATGCTCTCTTTCTACGGAGCCCTGCAGAGCCACAGCGAGCGTCAGTGCACGTAGACTCGGGTACTGTAGTCGTAGGCAAAGCGATCGACTCTACGTTTTTCTCTGACAACTGCTGTGATATTAATTTTTATCAATACGGGAACTAACAATCCAACGTGCTTTATCAGTAACTAAGCTTATATTTTGGTTTTATATGAATAATTGCTAACTAGGAAACAAAATTGTATTTCTTTGCAAGCTAAACACAGCTATGAAGTTGTAAAGGATAATGAAGAAGCTGTCAAAAGAAGTGCAAAAGTTCAAATGAAAACATGAACAATTGAGTAGAGGAATACACAAAGATAACCAAAACGAAATAGAATGTCAGATCATCAAAACCTTCAAAAAACGATTTGTTTGTACGTTGACAGAAATAACTTATTTTTTTATTTTATTATAGAGATAGTAAGCACTTTTCACTTTCAGAAAAGTGTATGATATTATAGTACGACAGAAAAGTAGTAGAGGAGGAAAATAGATGGGTTTCTGAACATGCTGGCTGTCCAGCTACATTGTAAAACTAAAACTTAAGTCTGCAGACAAGAAGAAAAGAAGCTTTTTATTAAAGTGCGTAGGGTTTTCAGTTTGTTTATATCGTTTTTAAATTTGTTTAGAGACGTTTTAACACAGGTTTAAAACAAAACTTTACCACACGTAGTATTAGTAAAGATGTGAATATTAATTTCGAGTTATAAAAGTTGTAAAACTGATGCCCGCATTTTTCAAGGAACCATGAAAGAAGAATTCATTAGAAAATTTGGCTATTTGTTATTGTCACTGTTTGCCTCGTCCCGTAGAGAAATTCAATTTAGTTTTTTGAAACTTGTTTTGGCAGTTTAGGCACACAGCATTCTCGGAATCAAACAGCGCGTGCGTAGAGGTTTTAGGCCCAATGTCTTCGTAGAAATTTCTCCCACATAGTGACGCGCAATCAGGAGTTTCAGATTGCAAACATCCGGAGTATCAATCAACTCTTGGAGCTAATCGAAGAATGAAACTGAGTTCGATTTACATATCCCCAAACACCATTTGTGCTATTTTTTCAGTCCAGTGCAAGAAAATTTAGTTCACAAAAATGTACCTTTCTTCTGCCTAGCAAACTCTTTAAGACATATATAGTTGACGTACACAAATACAAAGATCAATAAACACATTTTTCCTTCAAACATTCTATTTTAGCAATTGTGGAGTACTTATAAATGATTATTAAAATATAAGAAAAAAAAATTTAGTTGGAATCAATAAAAAAAAAAAAATTACAACTAATAATTAATATTAACATTTTAATAATACATCTATGGCTTCTTATAACGTATAATTAAAATAAGAATGTATTAAATTTACTGTAATTTATAATATGTAATAATATTAATATTAATTTTAAAAATTATACACGAGCCTAAATTAATTTTATTTTATATTCTGAGACATGAGAAATTGTCACCTGCCTTAATGCACCTGTCACCTGTTTCCATCAGTATGGAAAGGTAATGGGTTTCCATTTAATGAAAAAATAGGAAAGTTAGAAAATATATTGGTTTCATAATAATAATAATAATAATAATAATAATAATAATAATAATATATAATACATACATACAATGTACTGTAAGAATATACAATATACTCTAAACAACATACAATAATAATAAATGTGATAAATATAAATGTGATAAATAAAATTTTCAAATTGCAACCTAAATTAATTTTAATTTAATTTTTCTCAAATTGGAAATAATATCGAGAAAACTTTCAGTTTCCGTCAACGCTCCATTGTTTTTGACACATTTTCCTTCTCCTAAAACTACACATTTTTTTAATTACAAATATTGAGACATAAACTGAATAAAAGTCCTTGGTTCCTGTATGTGACAATGAACAATATAAAATAAAACTGAATAACAAAATACGAATAACAGAGAAACGGAATAAAAAAATATATCTATAAATAGTAATAATATGAAAAATATATGTGTGACAAAAAAGTGACAAAGTGACAAAATCGGCCCTTAAAACGAACCTACAACACTTCCGTTATTAGAGAATGTAAACGAATTTCGCGCTCGGCGCCCGCTAGCCAATCAGGGAAGCCCGGGGCCGAATACATGTGCAGTTTGCTTATATGCCTCCCGGAATAAGTGGTAGTGTAGATAAAAATGTTGAATTGGCTACTCAGAGGCAAGAGCGACTTGCTGAAGTAGACTCGCACAATAGAAAATACTACAAGGAGGGAAGCAAATGTGATAATTCTCTAAGTAGTAGGGGAGCTTTCCATTAGGACTCTCAATTTGACTATTTACACAGCCTTTATGTTCAAATAGATAAAATGGGAAGTGCTCGTTGGTTTTGTGTCCACCCAGTTGAACTTTTTCCTCAATATGTGCAGGAGATCAGTGCACTGGTATGCAATTAAGCAATGATCATTTACACATTAAGACTAATTTGTGTTTTGCATATCAATGAATCAAATGATCAAATAATGAAGCTAAAATTGTTTTAAGTGCATTGTCAATTTATTATGTACACACAATGTAATGTTGGATCATTACTGTTCTTATTTTGCAATGGTATGATGAACTGACTTACCTAAACAAATAAGTTTTGTACTACATGTGCACATAAACTCTCATATATATATATATATATATATATATATATATATATATATATATATATATATATATCGTCTTCAAAATAATTTTAAAAGCTGGCAATTACGTTTCAGAATAGATACAAGTATTTTCATTTACTATTATGATTAAACAATTACGTTATGAGATCGATTACTCCGGATCTATCTACTAGCGTACCCATGCGAGAACGCTCGCATGTTATACTCCGCTTAGAGCTAAATGCACCGAAAAATACTTATAGGAAAAATCAATAGATCGCAGCACTATCATACGGAATTTACTAGATCGATAACGTCTGAACAAATTGTCCGATTTTCGATCTGTAAACTGCATTGAACTCCTTTTTAAAATAGAATTCACGCTACGATGCCGTTTTTTCAAAAAGATTTCCAAAAATTTTTGAAAACGTTTTCTCATAGTTCCGGGAAGAAATTAAAAAATGTGGGCTTATAGCGCGATGGCGACGTGCTTCCTGAATCCAACGCCGTGTCAATCATGCTAATCGGATGAATAGGAGCGGCGTAAAGTGTAATTTCGAAGACATACCTGACGCCCTCCCCTTTTCCCTGCGTCACCGACCGCCTCGACGCGAACGAACGACCAAACCGGCGCCTGCGGCACGGAGGCCGAACTTTCAGACAGGCAAGCTGGGCAGTCAGTCCCTTTCAGTCTCAATATATTTTCTTCACGTGTCAAACTAGTGATGCTGTAACACAGCCAAACGGTCTCATATCATCTGTAATAGTCGTATAAAACTATATATCTTGTTCACATATTTCCGTCTTCCTTCGAATACCATCAAACAATTATTTGAGGCGGTACTCAAAATATCGATTCCGATTTGGAAACTGATTTCAAAAAGAAAATTGAACTAATTGTGTAGATATCACCAATATTCCATGTCCTAACATCTTATTTTACTCATTTTACTTCTAAGATCTTCCGTTATCATTCCTCTACAAGAAAGTATGAGCCGAAATTCCCACGAGCTCTTTTACCCTTTCGACTCGATTTTTGATCTAAAACGGCGTTTGTCCCCTTGATAGACTTCACCGTGAATCTTTTTCCCCGAAAAAATTTTAAACATTTTTCCGTACTTTGGACAAAATTGAAGAAGTGGAAAAAATAGCGCGAAAGATCATCCTGAATCCAACTCTGTAACAAACATTAAAATATAATATTAAAATCGTGACATGTCCCAGTTTACTTAGAAAAGTTATATTGATATAAAATGTTTCCCTTGTTTTTTTAAATAAACTTAAGATTGGAATAAGAAATTTCCCCGGGGTCTTTTTGATCAAACTCCCGAAAATGATAAAGAAAAAAGGAGGGGGGGGAAAATCATTGTTTGTAAAATATATTATTTTTAAATTTAAAAATTTCCTGAAAGCAATATAATTTTAAACCCCTTTTTAAAAGAAACCCCCCCAACACTAAAAGGGAATATCCGTTTTGGGGGGGATAAATTATGTTTTGTTTTACAGTTATTAATTGGGCCTTTTACATTTCTACATTAAGAAAACCATTTTTCCCTAAAACCCAACACTTATCAGTAACATTTAACGGGTTTTTAATTAAATTTAAAAGATTTATATCCCACTAGTAAAACGTAGCATACCAGCCCTTTTAATAAACCTAATTAGGAATCAGAATCCCAAATGTATTAAATCGGCGATCCTTATCTAGGTGTCGAGAATGGGGATGCAACATTGATGTCAAATTTTTTTAAAACATTTTTTTTGGGTATAGACACAAAAACATTTTCCCCGAAAAAAAGGGAAACTTTTTGAAAACCCAAATGTTTTTATCGATGTGCTTGAGGAGTTTTTGGGGAATGAAAGAACCGATAATCAAAATTTTAAAAAAAAGTCAAAATATAAATAATTTGCATTTTTTCCACTGTCAATAAGTGTTCGAAAAAAGGAACTTGATTGTAAAATCCTCTTTCCAGTGGGACTATTTTCCCCCAAGAAATGCCCCCTTTTTTTTCTGGCTTTTCCCTAGAGAACCAGCGAGAGGCGGCCAACCCAAGCATTTCCGGGGGAGTCCTTTTCCCCCCTTTTCCTGTCCTTTTGGAATTTGGGGCCCCATAAGATGACCCGGGCGATATTTTTTTCGGCTTTTTTGGTTTTTCTTTTTACTTTTTTTTGGTTTTGTTAAATCTTTCCAAAAACAATCAGGGGTCCCCGTAAAAACAAAATTCCCCAAATTTTGGGTCGATGTTTTAAACCAGGTTTTTAAAAAGATTTTAATTTTGAACATTGATATTTGTTGTATTATTGGCCTTTCCCTTCCTTTTCTTGTTTCCGAAATGGGGGGAGCCGGGTGGAAAGTTCTTCCAAAATGGCAGAAATGATGCATGAAAGCCCAGGGTATCAAACACCTTCCCAGGTTAAAAAATTTTTGTCGGCCCCAAAATCAAGCAGCGGCTGGAGCATCTCCTTTTACTGGGGCCCCCAATTTTTCGGGTTTTCAACGCGCAGAAAAAAAACCCCGTTATAGATCTAACCCACCCCTTTTGTTAGCCCAACCGGGATATACACAGAATGGGAATGCTAGTAATTTTTTCATTCCCTTTTTTCGGATAAACATTTTTTCCTTTTTTTTGTGATATTTGATTAGTCATTTTAAATTAAATTTACCCCCCCCTTTTCTTTTTCCCCTTTTCTTTTGCTTTTCCCCCAAGAAATATCCTTTTCTAGGGTTTTTTCTATCTGGTTTTTCCAAAAGGGTTTTTTTTTAATTTTTTGGGAAGAAAGTTTTTTTCTTTTAAAATTTGGCGTTTTTTCTTTTTCCCCCTCCCATTGAGTTTAATATTTTTTCTTCCCAAACCAAAAAATTTTCCCTTTTTTCCCGGTTTTCTTATTTCAGTTTACAACCCCAGGATTAAATCCCTTTTTTTCTCGATTTTTTGGGATTTTCCCCCTTAGGGTTTGGGATTTCCCCCCAAAAGGGCGTTCCTAAAACCTCCCCGATTCATTCCCCCTTTAAAATATATTATAAATTTTAAATTATTTTTTCTTAAATTAATAAATTTTTTTTAGCCTTGGGCCCTTTAAAATTTTAGAAATAAACCCCCCTTTTTGGGATATCCTTATATTTTAGGGTTTGTAATTTTTTTCCCGGGCTTTTCAAAAATTACCCCCTTCCTTTAGTTTTTTTAAAATTTCAGAATTTGTTATTGAACCATATGTATTTAACTTCAATATATCACTTCCCCGGGGATTTCATTTTTCCCTTTTTACCAGTTGACATAAAGGGTTTGTTTTTTAAATAATTTCCCATTAGAATATTTTTTTAAAATAATAAATATTTAAAATTATATTATTACAAAATTTCCCTTTTAAGTACAAAAAAACATCTACAATTTTTGATGAAAAATTTTTTCCGTTTTCTCAAAAGAAAAATGGACATGTCACTTTTTGAATTTTTGCCCCTCTTTTCGCCCTTTTTCTGGGCCCAGTGCCGCCGGGGCCCCTCTCAATCCCCCTTCTGGGCTAAGCAGGGTTTTTCCCCCTCAAAACCCGCTTTTCCCGATGGCGTGCCCTTTTTTGACCTCTGCACACATCTCCCGCGTTTTTTCCCGGGGTTTGGTGCTCACTGGGGAAAATTGATTTTTGAAAGGTGGGAAGAGGGGGTAAAGGGTTTCAGGGGGCGAGAACTTGTGAAAATGACGAAGTGGAGATTATATTTATCATAAAAATTAGTGGAATCATTCGCTTTTCCCAATTTTAGACACCGAGTGTGTGTGTTTTTATATATATAAAAAAATTATAAATTAAAAAATTTAAATTAAAAAATTATGAAAGTATATTTGATTAATAAAAATTTTTGTGAGATATTTTAACTAAAAAACTTATTTTGTCAAGATTGGAAATGGAAACTATTGTTTTCATTAAAAAACCGGTATAAGTTTTTGCGTCCATACCGGTAAAGACGTCCCAAATTTAGGTATTTACTGGGATATAACAAAAATTGTTTGAGAAAAGGGATGAAAAATCCGATATTTTTCCGGGATTCAATTTTTTTTTCGGTCGCTGTTTTACTAAGGATTCAAAAAAACAAACTATCCTTGTTATCTTTCTTTCATTTTATTTACAGTATTTCAAAATTTTCTTTTTTTAAAAAAATCTATTTTATGTATTTTTTTTAAAAATATCTTCAAAAAATATCCAAAAAACTCAAAAATAGGTTTTTTAAAAACAAAAAAATATATTTAAAAGACAAGTATTTAAATATTGCTCAACCCCCTCTATAAACTGGGGTTTTGCGATCAACTGTGTACTAATCTCAGTTCCCAGCCTTAGCGTAATTCTAATAATATGCCAAGAGTAAGTCCCGGAAAAATTTTAAAAATGAAATTCCCAAAAAATGGACATAAATATAAGGAAAAAAGCTAAATAAACGAATATGCAAAATCACATTTTCCTGCAATATGAAAATCAAATTTCATTTGAAATTTAAATTTTGTACAATTACACTTTTAAATTTTCCTTACAATACAATTTCAAATAAAAGCAGCGATGATAACATCCCACTTTCTGGCATTATTTCCCCAAATTTAAAATTTTTGAAAATTGATAGGGTTAAATTTTAAAATTTTTTGCGTCCCCCTTTTATCCATGGAAAAAATTGTTTGATTTTTTAAAATTTTTTAATATATACAATTTCCCTTCTTAAAATTTTTTAAAACTTTCATGGTTTCCCAAAAAACTTACATGACCCCAAAACTTTAAAATCATGGGAAAAAAAGACCACCATCAATTTTTTCGTCTTTTTAAAAAAAAAAGGGGTTTTTTGAGAAAAAGTTAAATTGTTTTAATTGCCTATACTTCGCACCAAATTGAAAACTATAAAAGTTTTAAAAATTTAAAAAGTCTTATTTTCAGATCTACGAACAGATTTCAGTAAGGAAAAAAAAAATCATCAATTTATGTTGAAAGGGAAAACGCCCCAAAAAATTTCACGTTACAATTTTTTAAAATAAGTATACCAAAAAACACCATAAATTTTCCTTTCAGTCTTAAGTAAACGGGGAAAAATTTAAAAAAAATAATTTGGTGAGGTTTTAAAGATTTGAAAAAGATTTTGAGGGAATGGGGACCCCCAAAAAAATTAAAAACCTTTAAATCCAAAGGTCGGTTCTCTCAGGTAGATTCGGGAAAATCAATATTGGAAAAAAATTGGGAGAACGGGTTTTGGGGGTTAGGTTGACCATTAACGGACAGAAAATTTTTGGGCCCAAACGATTTTTTTATCAAGGAAATGTATTGTATTTTTCCCCCTGAAAGAGTTAGAAGAATAATGTAATATTTAGCAAAGGATTTATCCACTTTTTTCTTTACCAAAAAGGGCCGACAATGAGTTTTTTGGATCCATTAATAATTTGTCGGAAAGTAGTTTTAAAATTTAAAAAAAAAAAAATTTTGGGTTCCTGATTTTACTTGGGAAAAAGATTATCAGGTGGGAAAACTATCAAAAAGACAAACCCGGTTTTGAGATCAAAAATCGAGTCGCAAGATAAAAGAAACTCGTACGTAATCTCGGGTCATACTTTCGGGAGAGGAAAAGATAACGGAAGATCTTAAAATAAAATTTAAAATAAGATGTTAGGACATGGAATATTGGTGATATCTACACAAGTAGTTCAATTTTCTTTTAAATCAGTTTTCCCAAAACGGAATCGATATTTTGGGGCCCTCTTTGTTTGATGGTATTGGGGAAAACGGAAATATGTGGGAAAAAGATATATAGTTTTTCCCCTTTACAGATGATATGAACCCTTTGGCTTTTCAGCATCCCAGTTTGACACGTGAAAAAAAGGGGGAATTTAAAAGGGGCTTTCCGCCCGGGTTGCCCGTCTGAAAGTTGGCCTCCCCTCCGCCGGCGGCCGGGGTTTGTCGTTCGTCCGCGTCGAGGGGGGTCGGGTACCGGGGGAAAAGGGGGGGGGGCCCCGGGGGGGTCTTCCAAAAACACTTTACGCCGCCCTATTCCCTCCGATTAGCATGATTGACACGGCGTTGGATTCAGGGAAAAAAAGTCCCATCGCGCTTTAAACCACATTTTTTTAAATTTTTTCCCGGAAATTTTTGGGAAAAAAATTTTTAAAAATTTTTGGGAAAACTTTTTTAAAAACGGGATCAGCGAATTTTTTTTTTTAAAAAGGGTCCAATGTCGCCCGATCGAAAAAACGACAATTTGTTTTTGACGTTATCAGTCTAGTAAATTTTGCTTATTTTTTGGTCCCGTGGTGGGAAAAAAATGGGAATTAGTGTCGGGACAATTTTCCCTTTTTGGGTAAATGCAAAAATCTTTAGGAAAAAACAATAATCGCAGAATTTTCATGGGGGGGGTTTTAAAACGATAAATGTTCGAACAAATTGTCGTTTTCGATGTTAAAAAAGGATTGGGCTCCTTTTTTAAAAAAGAATTCCCCCTTTTCGTCCGTTTTTTTTTCCAAAAAAAATTTCCAAAAAAAATTCCCTTAGTTCCGGGAAAAAATTTAAAAAGGGGAATTGGGGCGATGACGACGTCTTCCCGAAACCAACGCCTGGGAAACGGGATGAATAGGAGCGGATAAAATTTAAATTTTGGGAAAAAAAATTTTCCCCCCCCCCAACCCGCTTCCACCTGCGTCACCCGAAAACCCGTCTTTGGGCCCCCACAAGTGCCAGGGGTAAATAGTATGAATCTGCATATAATTTTGGGAGCACATTCATTGGGAGAAAGGGCCCTGTGCTAGCTTGTAAATAAGGGAAATACAGACAAGTATGAATGAGGAGGAATGGAATTAAAAATTTGAAAATTTCCCGTTTCAAAAACATTTAAAAAAAACCCAATTTAAAAACAAGAACGCAAACTTTTGTTGCCGGCCAAAGTGCCGTTTCCCATCCATAGGTTGTTAGTATTGTAGTACGTAAGCACTGCCCTCATCTCTGCCGCAAAAGCCATCGAGCTGCGGCGCATGTGTACCGTACAATGTAATAAACTACCGCTCCGCCAGGGCTACTGGCGGAAAAAAAAAAAGGTCTGGGCCTTCACTCGACGCGGCCGAACGGCCAAAGCCGGCGGCCTGCGGCGCGGGAGGCCGAACTTTCAGACAGGCAAGCTGGGCAAGTCAGTTTAAGTTTTCGTCCCTTTTCAGTCTCAATATATTTTTCTCCATGAGTCAAACTAGTGATGCTGTAACACAGCCAAACGGTCTCGTATCATCTGTAATAGTCGTATAAAACTATATATCTTGTTCACATATTTCCGTCTTCCTTCGAATACCATCAAACAATTATTTGAGGCGGTACTCAAAATATCGATTCCGATTTGGAAACAGACTTCAAAAACAAAATGGAATTAATTGTGTAGATATCACCAATATTCTATGCCACAACATCTTATTTTACATACATTTTACTACTAAGATCTTCCGTTATCTTTCCCTTTACCAGAAAGTATGAGCCGAGATTACGTACGAGCTCTTTTCTCTGGCGACTCGATTTTTGATCTCAAAACAACGTTTGTCTCCTTGATACCTGATGAAGAATCTGTTTTCCCAAGTAAAATCGCCAAGCCAAATTTTAAAATTGTTTTCTTTGTTGTTAATTTTAAAACTACTTTCCGACAAATTATGTAATCGGGTACCGGAAAACTCTTATTGTCGGGCCCTGGTAAAAGTAAAAGTGGATAAATCCTCTTGCTAAATATTACATTACTTTTCTAACTCGTGGTCTAGCGAAAAATACAATAATGTGTCTGATCTAAAATCGATTGACGCTAAAATGTCTTCGTTTATGGTAAACGCTAGCCTAATGCTCTGCCAATTTTTTTCCAAAATTGATTTTCCCCTAATCTACCTGAAAGAACTCGATCCTTTGGGAGTTTTAAACGGATATTTTGATTTTTGAGGGTACTTTACATTAAGCCTCAAAATCATTTTCAAAATCTTCTCAAACCATCACCAAATTATTTGATTAAATTTTGTACTCGTACAGAACGCAAGAGAAATGTGATTTATGGTGTTTGTTGACATCGCTTATTTTTAGAAAATTGCTAACGTGCAATTTTTGGGGGCGTCTTTCTTCAACTATAATTGATGATATATTTTTCCTTACTGAAATCTGTTCTGACAGATCTGAAAATAAGATCTATTTTAAATTTTTGAAACATTTGAGTAGTGTTCTTGCAATTTGGGCAAGTATAGAAATTAAAACAATTGAAACTTTTTCTCAAAAAGAGCCCAATTTTTGTTTAAAGACGATACAAAATATGATGTGGTCTCATTTTCGTCCACCCCGCCGTTTTTCGAAGATTGCAAAGGTCATGTAAGTTTATTGCAAAACCGCGTATTTTTAGAGTAATTTAAGAATGAAATTGATGCTATATTTAAAAATCTCAAAAATCACAACAATTTTTTTCCCACGGATAGAATGGCCCTTTAAAAAGAATTACCATTTTCGTTGAACTCTTATCAATTTTCGAAAATTGCAAATTTAGAAATAATGCGAGAAAGTTGTGATGTATCCTAGCTTTTATTTGAAATTGTATTGTAGATACTTACACAATGATTATACTAAATTATTTCTAATGAAATTTGATGTTACATACGAGGAAAATCTGATTTGCATATTCGTTTTTTAGCGTTTTCCTTAATATTATGACATATTTTCTCATTCATAAATTTGTCGGACACTCGTGGTATATGTATTAGTACTACGCTCAAGCTGGAACTGAGATTAGTACATTGCTGATCGCACATACTAGTTTATAGAGACTTTTGAGCAATATTTAAATACTTGTATTTGAAATATGTATTTTTGTATTTAAAACTCTATTTTTAATTTTTTTGAGCATGTATTTTGAAGATATATTTAAATACAAAAAATAAATGTTTTAAAAATAAAAATACTTCAAGTACTTAAATACAAATGAAAGAAAGATAACAAGGATAGTTTGTTTTTTTTGATTCTGCTAGTGAACAGCGCCCGAAACGTATTGAAAAAGGTAAAAACCCCGGTATTTCTACCTTTCTCAAATCCTTTTTGTTTTATACTAGTAAAATAATTCTTTGGGACGTCTTTACCGTATGGACGTCAATAAACGTTATACCGATTTTCAATGAAAAACAATAGCTTCCATCCAATATCTGACAAAATAAGTTACTTTAGTTAATAATATCTCACAAAATTTTTATTAATCAAATATACTTTCATAATTGTTCATAATTTTTAATTTATAATTTTGTATATATATATATATATATATATATATATATATATATATATATATATATATACTCGGTTGCTAATAATTAAGGAAACGCGAATGATTCCACTAATTCTTATAGAGTAAATATAATCTCCACTTCGTCACTGCACAATGTTCTCTCCCACTGAAAACTACTCACCTGCCCTCTTCCTACGCTTGGGCATATCAATTGCCCTAGTGTAGCACGCAGCCCGAAGAACGCAGCGAGATGTCTAGAGGTCGGAAAGTCAGCTATTAGAACAGCAGTGGGCAGAGGTGCGACCCTGCTTCCAGCTCAGAAGGGTGACTACCGGAGCGCGTGCCCTGGCGGCGTTGGGTTTGGGATAGAAAGGAGCGCGAAATGAGGAGCAAACATTCAAAACGTGACATGTCCACTTTACTCCTTTTCAAGAAAACGCAAAAATGTTATGTCATCAAAATTATGCAGATGTTTTATTTGTACTTAATTCTGAATTATGTAATAAGGATAGCTAAATATATTATTAATATAAAATTTGAATATTCTATGAACTTACATTTAAAGAAAACATTTATGTCAACTGGTAAAAAAGGAAGCGAACATTAACGGAAGTGATATACATGGCAGGCGAAGTTATATACTTAATGAATTACAATAACAAATTCTGATACCATGTACAGAAAAAATAAAGAGGGAAAAATTTTAGAAAAACAGGAAAGAAAATTACACAAATTCATAAAATATACAGGCATATCAAGTGATTGATTTCTAAAATTTTAGGTCCCTGAACGCGCTCAAAATGATTTATTAATTTAACGCCGTTCCGTCGTGTTCCGTCAGAAATCAAGCCCTTCGTAAGACCAAAATCCAAATAATCGAGAAAAAAGGTATTTCTAATCCTGTTGTGTGGGTGTAAAAGCTGAACATTGGGGATAGGCCGAAAAAGGAAGATGCTTTTGAAGTATGGACACGGAAGAAAATATTAAAATACAATGGGAGGGGAAAGATAAATACCGAAATTTTGAAAAGGAAACAGAACTTTTTCTAAAAGCCAAAGCCAAAAAATGGAAAATAAAATATTTTGGACATACTATGAGTCGAACAAAATCTCTAGAAAAGGATATTATGCTTCGAATGATAGAATGAAAGCGGAAGAAAAGGGTGTAAATGGCCACCTGAATAACTAATACACAATATCACAAACAAAAGGAAAAAGGCAGTTCGAGTCCGAGTGAGCAATGAACAAATTGCTAGCATCCATTGCTGTGATATCCAGATAAGTCTAACAGGGGTGGCTTGCGATCTATGTTCTAGACTATTTCTCTGCGCGTTTCAACCCGCGAAGAATTGGGACCTGCAGTTTAAAGGGGAGATGCTCACAGCGCTGTTGACCGGACTGGAGCCACAAAGACATCATCGCACTGAACAGTGTGTTTGATAAATCGCAGTCTTTTTGCGTACATTCTGCCATTATTAGGAAGAACTGCTGAATTATCGGCGTCCCCTTTCAGTTTCGGATGCAAGAAAAGCAAAGGAAAGATGCTCAAGAAAATACAAATGCAAATATCAATGTTCAAAATTAAAAATCTTTCAAAACCTGGTTTGAAACATCGATCAAGTTCGTGCGGAAGATAATTTGTTTTGACAGTGGCGTAATTGTTAATTTATAATCGATTTAGACAAAACGGCAAAAAAAAGTAAAAGAATAACGGCGAAACTAAGCGAAAACTATCGCCCAGGGTCATCTTATGGAGTCACAACTTCCCAAATGGGTACAGGAAGGTGGGCGAGAAACCTTACACCTAGAATGCTTGCGTTGGCTGCCTCTCTGCGTACGGTAGGACATACGTAGGAAATGGGGTAATTTCTTGGCTGAAGATAGTCTGGATGAGGATGTTAAATCACCGTTCGCTTTATTCGAACATGTATTGACAGTTTATAATGCAATTTATTTCATATTTTAACTTTATAAATTGTGATTATGTTCTTTCATTTTACAACAACTCATCAAGCCATCGATAATAAACATCAGGTTTCATATATGTTTATTTTTTAAAAAATATGTTCATGTGTCTATACAAAATCTATGTTTTGAAAAAGTCAACATCAATGTTCATCCTATTTCGACCTAGATGAGGATCGCGAATTATACGTTTGCATTCGATTCCCTAATATGAGGGTTTATCGGTGACTGGTTGCTACGTTTACTAGTAGTATATAAATATTATAAATTGAATTGCTACCCGATTAAATGTTACGATAAGTGTGTACGATGTTTAGAAAGATGGTATCTTAATGTAGAAATGTAAAAGTTGCCGAATTAATAACTGTAAAACAAAACATAATTTATCCCCCTCATAGACGGTATTCCCTTCTAGCTGGTGTTCCTGTCTAAGGGTTAAGTTTATTGCTTTCATGACAATTTAATGCATTAAAAATAAAATATATGTCAATACAATGATTTACACTACATCCTTTTAATTATCATTTATAGTTTGTATCAAAATGACGCGCCGGGAATTACTTATTCCAATCTTCAAGTTTATACAAATATAACAGACTCATTTTATATTAATATAACATACTAAGTAAGCTGACACATGTCACAATTCTTAATATTATATTTTAATGTTTGTTACAGTGTTGGATTCAGGATGTATCTCGCCTGCGCGCTATTTTACCACTTTTTCAATTTTGTCCGAAAGTACGAAAACAGGTTTAAAATTTTACTTGGGGAAAAAAGATTCATCAGGTGAAATCTATCAGGAGACAAACGCCGTTTTGAGATCAAAAATCGAGTCGCAGGATAAAAGAGCTCGTACGTAATCTCGGCTCACACTTTCTGGTAGAGGAATGATAACGGAAGATCTTAGAAGTAACATGTATGCAAAATAAGATGTTAGGACATGGAATATTGGTGATATTTACACAATTAGTTCAATTTTCTTTTTGAAATGAGTTTCCAAATCGGAATTGATATTTTGAGTAGTGCCTCAAATAACTTTTTGGTGGTATTCGAAGGAAGACGGAAATATGTAAACAAGATATATAGTTTTATACGACTATTGTGTGTGAGATATCTCTCCACTTAAATGAACTCTCGCCTCTTCCAAAGCAATTCTTCGGTAGCGCGCGAAACGCAAACGCATTGCTTTGCTCTGTTGTATTCATAAGTATTGTGTTAATAGAATGTCATTTGCACATTCTAAAGCGTGTTGCCATAACAAATCCATTCCTAAGCACGTGAAAATCAAAATACATTGTGTAAATATATGTAGAGCTACTGCGTTTGAAAAACGTGTGCATTTTGAAAAACCGAAGTTTGAGTGTTCGTTTTTCTGTGAAGTGTGTTTGTAAAACTGACAATGAATAGCGTCGAAAATATTAAGATACGAGTAACATCAATGAAAAAGTCACAGAAAAAAATTGATGAAAAGAAACTGCATTTACTGAAGCGGCACAGGCTTTGTGTTACGTCAATCAGTGTAGACGGCAAACTATCCAGATTTTTTGAGTATTGGGTATAGAAACCTGTACTTATTGTACAAGTATTGTACATTGTACTTGTAAATTTGTACAGCGAGATTATGGAAAATACTCCATGGGAAAAGTTGAGTAAACAGTTTAGAATCAATGTGTTTCTTTGACACCCTTTGAAAAACGTTCAGGAAGTGCCGAATCATGCGGTAACACGACGCAAGTAGTAAAGGGAGCCTTGCCGGGCGAAGTCGAAAGGAATGTTGTGAGAAGAAGTGCTGTCAACCCTCGTTGGTGATAAAAGGAACTATTCAACATGTTATCAAAATTCATAAGATGCCTTGTTTCTAAGTGTCATTATCTATGTTAATGAATATATGTGTATGCTTGGAATATATGCCTGTATGTATGCGCATGTGTGTGTGTGTGTGTGTGTGTGTGTCAGAGAGAGAGAGAGAGAGAGAGGAGAGAGTGAGAGGTTGGGAGGAAGGGAGAGACAGAGGCGTTGCACACCCTAATAGTATGACAACGAATCGCCACTGATGGGACCCCAAAACGTGTATTTCCGTTGAAATCTCGAAATCGATTTTCCGCAGCATTATATAACTTTCTCTATACTGCATATCATGTATACGAGAAAGTAAAAATATAAATAGAGTAAGTTTTACAATGTGACAATTTATTGACAGTGTTGGAATAATATATTAAACTACACAAAAATTAAATACGTGATTCTACAAGTATTTTATTTAGTATTTTTGATTTGTTTATTGATTTTAGTTATAAAGTGAATGTTTAGGAGCTGGAACTCCAAATAAGAAAAATATAATTTTTTGTGCGAAAAGTATATATATATATATATATATATATATATATATATATATATATATATATATACTTATATATATTCCGTAATTCCATTATTTTACATAATTATTTTAAATTAAACGCACAATATTTCCAGTAGCAGCTCAGCTCTCGCAACTGTTGCCTTCGGGGAAGGTGGCCTTCGCTGTGCCGAGACTAATGTATGCATATATGCGCACACGCACGCGCACACGCGCCCGCACGCACGCGCCTCCGCACGCCCCCGCCCCACACCACTCACACACACTCACACCGACTCACACCGACTCACACCGCCCTCACACACACACACACACACACACACACACACCTGCCCCGAAGGCAACAGTTGCGAGAGCTCTTACTACAAATATTGTCCGTTTAACTTAAAATCACAAGTCAGAAAATCTCATTTCATAGTTAAATTACTGTCAAAATAATAACATAATAATCAATGTATTCCTCTTTTTACTTTATCGTATACATACAAAAATACGGGAGTAATATACATAGTATAGAGAAAGTTATGTATGCTGCGGAAAATCGATTTCGAGATTTCAACGGAAATACACGTTTTGGGGTCCCCTGATACCGAAAGTGTTGTGGTTTTTTGTTGTTGTTCTTTTTCAAGACCTCCGTCCGTCTATTCGTCGTATTCGAACAAACCTAGCGCCGCGCGTTCGATCACCACACGTATGATATTTTACAAATTGAAGAAACCTCTGTCCACCTGGCTGTAGTTGAAGCTTTGAAATTTTGAAAAACATTCTTTAAAATTTGGGGGTACTTTACATGAAGCCCCCCGGACATCTTCAACATTTTCTCAAAAAGGTTCCAATTTTTTCTTTAAATTTCTTGTAAGAACAGAGTAAAATACACCTATAAAAGTGGCATAGGTCCGATTTTCACGGTTAACTCTGAAGTTTCGAAAATTGCAAGTTCGAATTTTCTCCAGTGTCTTCCTACAGCTATAAAATTGAAGATAGAGATTTTTCCGACAAATTAAATTTGTCGTTCATACATCTTTCATTAAGGTCATGTAATTTTTTTGAAAATTTTAGTAATCGTGCAATAGTGCATGCAATATTTGCAATTTTAAAAAATAACAAAAACAAGATTTTCTCATAAACAGCCCCAACTTTTTCAGTAAATTTTTGGTAGGTGTAGTACCAAATGCACCCTAACCGATAACAAACATATTGCTCTATTCTTACGTTGTTTTTTTTTCTTCAAAAATTAGGAACATGTTTTAACTTGTCTCTCACGTCGGAAATATTTACACAGGAGGCGATTTCTTCACTTTATTAAATATATGAGCATGTGCGTTAAATAAAGTCAAATAAAGTTTCTCGAAAACTCAACAGTTTTCTGTAAAAATGAGCTCTAAATTCCGCGGTTTCAGAAACACTCAGAACGGCTCCAAATTGTTCCAATGGATAGTGTTAATTGCACTGTTTAATATGACGTAAAGTTCATTTTGATGTATTCTTTGTTGTTGTTTTTTTAAATTACACAAATGTATTTTTTTATACATCTCTCACGCCGTTGATATGCACATTTCCATTGATTTGAATACATTATTACATTTGTGAGTGGAAGTTCTTCAAATGAACTTTTTCAATAATTCAAACTCCTGTGAAAAAGAGCGTCAAATTTCGCATTTACAGTAACTCTTAACGCCGTTTTCTTAAAGACGGTTCCAAATTTATGAATCAAAATTGCTATTTAGGACTAAGTTTTAGTCTTCTTCAATATTCTTAAAATAATATTTCCGGCTAACGAGGTTTCCTTCAGCCAGGACTCTCCCACCAGCGGTGCACTGCCCCAGCCGGGACAAGCTCTAAGCTCCCGACCGGTCTCCCGGAATATGTGGTAGTGTAGTGCATGTAAATATCGTGTGTGTGTATAAAGGATGATGACAAGACAATGAAAAGGAAGGAAAGATCGCGCGAGATCACTAGCCATTGTTAGGGTATTTGCTCCCTCATTCGCCTGGGGTTGATCGGAGATACCACGGAAAACTAACGATCAGAGCAGCCG
Source organism: Teleogryllus oceanicus (assembly GCA_964035755.1). Classification (NCBI taxonomy): domain Eukaryota; kingdom Metazoa; phylum Arthropoda; class Insecta; order Orthoptera; family Gryllidae; genus Teleogryllus; species Teleogryllus oceanicus. The sequence continues at coordinate 4,057,746 of CAXIVR010000010.1, forward strand.
GCAGCCAGACCGCGACTGAATTCGTCCTATCTGGTGCCGATTGATTGATTATACATAGGATTATACATTCCGATTTAAACACAGTAGTATTTCAAGGTCGCGAGCTGATGGGAGAGGGAGACACTTGTCACCAAGCGGGAGCTCCAACACCAAAACATTAAGTTGTAACAAAGCTCTCGATTGGATGACAACGACTCCTGCTTCCAGCTCGTGACCTTGAAGTGCCACTGTGTTTCAATCGGAAACTATCCAGTTAGGCAATATTTCGTTATCTCGATCTTCGAGTTATCCAGAGGAAAATATAGAAATTCGAGTTACAGATATAAACGAAGTAGAAATACACTGATAGACTTTCCACAATTATTTCGAAAGATGTGTCGTGGCTGTGCTAGTTCTACTGATTGTTACATCTTTGACTGCGTTTGGTAACCCAAAGGAATTTGCGGATGAATGTTCCCGGTACGTTCTGTGTCTCTCCCTCACTTCGCATTTCTAACTGAGCATTTGTTCATTTTATGCCACCACTCTTCTTGGATGGCCATGTCGAGATACGAGGCAAGTAACATTGAAATGTGTCCCTTCCGTTATGACTCCTGCATACAAATAAGCCATGGAGATAGTTTCAGTAAACTTATTATAGAATGCCCAAAATAATCTTATCATAGTAAATCAGGTTTATACTTGATCTTAGGTTGCCAAAACGTCAAGAGACAGATTTAACGTTCTGAACGGGAACTAATCACCACCTACGATGACTGCTAGGTGATTGTTAACTCTATGAAGAAGATTATTCTATTAAAAATATTACATCGTTTTTCAACATTATCACCTTTCATATAAAAGCAACTTATCTTATGGAGTAATTTTTAATTTTTTTTCGTTTCTCATCAAACATAAGTGAATTTCCAAAATGTGTAAACCGTTCTCCAAATGTGCTTACATAAACCTTTGAACAAAACACGGCGGTTTGTTTAACTCACGTTCCAATATCACACAGTTGTCGAATGATTTTCAAAATTAACAAATAGTCTGAATGATATCCCACCAAAGCTAAAATATAGGTCGCGTTTTGATTCCAAAAGACCAATTCCCACATCCGTGAAGCATTTCGTCAACACACGTGGCCTTTCACGCTCTCACAAGCTCTCCACTCCACTTTCACTCGACATCGCGCAAAGAAAACTATACAATTCTGCACTTGCCAACCCAGAGCCGACAACGGAGAAAAAAATCAAGAAATTTGTTTCGGCGCTTTCTCCCAGGACTAAAGCTGCGAATGTCGGTAAAAGCAAACTATATAACAAAGGAATGGCATAACGTTCTGTGGATATTCGAGACGTCACATACTAAGTGAAGTACAGAGGTAAACAACAAAGTTGAGATATTCAATGACAAATCTTATGAAATGCGCCATCCCTATACCAGATATCATCTTGGAGTGATTCAATTACTACACTAACATCCATTTATGCGTATCGTTTTTGGCATACAGTCGGTGACATAAGGGACGCATACTAAGTATATGTATTCAGAGTTAAACATCACATATTATGACCGATCAGCCCAAAGAGTGGATGCAAGAAAGTGGGGATTCACTCCGAGATACTCATCACCTGCAATTAAAAGTGGATTCATGGGCAAGCTTAAGGGGACACATCACAATCGCTGCACAACAATCGGGCACCAACAACTGCTGCCCGATTCACGAAATCCAACATTACAGATGACGCTAAATCAATACGCGCCATTCAAAAAAGCACTGTCGACTCCGGTTACAGTGAACTCATTGATCCGCTTCGTATACATTAAAAATAAGCATATGGAGATTTGGTTATAGTGAACCCGAACCTCAGCTATAATGAACGTAAGAAATAAGTCATGGAAATTAATTGCATCTCGTATGCTTTAAGATGATGGAAAGGGCCTTCGGAGAGCGGGATGGTGTTCCAAAGGTGCCAAGACTGCATTACAATACTAAGAGACAGAGGACAATGCACAATCAAGTATGGAGAGAACACGACCTCTGGAGAAGAATGTAATAAAAAACGTACAAAGCAAACAATGGAAAATATTTGATTTTACGTATAAATAAATATATTGAAATTTTCAATTCGTGCTGTTGATGAAATTTACTGTGTGGAACACTTCCATTTAATTTTGACATCGGCTAGTGAAACTCTGATATACTGAATCAAACGTGTTAGACCCCAGAAATTCACTATAACCGGAGTCAACTGTATACATACCTCTCGCGGCTCTCACACGCATCCAATCTTTATATATGAGGTCTCTAACGAAAGAGAATTTCACGGAAAAGGTGAAGAATTTTACATTGACTTTAAAAATATGAAGGATTTGTTTAAAAAATGCATTTAAATATTCATGTCAAATGCAACCCCTACCACTGGGGCGCATTTTTTAAACTATATCGTTAAATAACTCTTGCACGAAACGTTTAGGGCCTTAAAAATCATTTTAAGGCCGGAGACAGTAAAAAAAAACGTTCCCCGCACCCACAAACACAACCAAATGTTCCCCACACATCTAGTGGATGAGAACTCGCATTCTATTGCATACTCATGTCGAACTTTAAAGTAGGTTTTTCAAAATTTCCTCCAGGATGGACACGGGTTTCTTGAACTTGGAAAAAATCCTACGCGTAGTTTAGGCGCTCGTGTTCTCACAGACAGAGAGAGTGAGACGGACAGATAGACTGACTTTTACCCCCCGGCCCGGCCCCCGTAGCAAAAGGCCCAAAAAAAAGGGACGACGAAGACTGACGGACGGACGGACGGACAGATAGACAGACTGACGGACAGATAGACAGACGAGGCAGACAGACAGACGGACGGACAGATAGACAGACGGACGGACAGACAGACAGACGACGGACGGACAGACGGACGGACGGACAGACAGACAGACGACGGACGGACAGACAGACAGACTGACGGACGGACGGACGGACGGACAGACAGACAGACTGACGGACGGACGGACAGACAGACTGACGGACGGAGACAGATAGAGGGACAGGACGAACAGACAGACTGACGGAGGACGAGACAGATAGACTGACGGACGGACAGACAGATAGACTGACGGACGGACAGACAGAAGATGAGGACGGACAGACAGATAGACTGACGGACGGACAGATAGATAGACTGGGCGGAGGACAGACAGGATAGACTGACGGACGGACGAGACAGACAGACAGACTGACGGACGACAGACAGAAGACTGACGACGGACGGACGGACAGACAGACGATGACAGGGCAGATGTGACGGACGGACAGTGACGGAGAAGACTGACGGACGGACAGATAGACTGACGGACGGACAGAGATAGACTGACGGACGGACAGAGATAGACTGACGGACGGACAGATAGACTGACCGACGGACGGACAGATAGACTGACCGACGGACGGACAGATAGACTGACCGACGGACGGACAGATAGACTGACCGGGACGGACAGGACTGACCGGACGGAGACAGATAGACTGACCGACGGGGGACGGACGAGGATAGACTGACCGGACGTGGACAGAGATGACTGACGGACGGACAGATAGACTGACGGACGGACAGATAGACTGACGGACGAGATAGACGGGGCGGACGTGAAGGAAAGACGGACGGACGGGGAAGAGAGGACGGAAAGAGAGGACGGGAAGACGGACGGAAAGACGGACGGACGGAAAGACGGACGGACGGAAAGACGGACGGACGGAAAGACGGACGGTCGGTTGATTGATTCTGTTTAAAGGGCGCTTCAACTACTAAGGTCATTGGCGCCCATGTCAAAGTATTTCTAAAAAATCAATTAAAGTTTGTTAAAGGGTTGCTGGTGCAACTTTCCAGCTAATTTAAAAGCTCATATATACCCTAAAAGGAAACCATCCATTACGCATGAAAAATTCAGGTAAACAAGACAAATTTTAAAAACAAATCTGGGGCAGAGAAAATATGTATTGCCCTTATATGTAAGATAAAATTATATATTCCGCTTTCTCTCTAAAAACAAAAAAGCATTGAGAGCGCGGAATCGTCATCTCCGAGAGAGTTGCCCAGACCATGTCTTCGTCGACTGCCAACAAATTTCAAACACTGCAGGAGGACGCGTTCCACAGAAAGATCCGCCCAGTTTCTATCACAGGTAGGAGAAGACTCGCCTCGAAGGAGGAAACTGTGAGAAAAGTGGCAGTGTCCGATACGAAGACGGGTTAAAATAACTTCCTCGCGCCTAGATGGTCCGGACGAGGAACGCCAAGAATTAACAAAGTCCTTTATTGCATTTAGTTTATAGGTGCTATTGTGCCACTCTGTTTGCCACGCTCTAAATATGGATCGTTTTAAGGAAGCTTTAACATCAGACGATGGTACAAAAGAAATGTCAACACCAGTACTCTCCGACGCCGATTTCGCCGCCCGATCGGCCATCTCGTTTCCCACGATTCCCACATGGCCTGGGACCCAACATAGTACCAGGTCATAGTGGTGAGATAAAAGGCGATGGATGAGGTTTTGAACTGATTGCGTCAGGTAGTCTGATGAAGAACGGCAGACAGCTTGTAGTGAGCTGAGAGAATCAGAACAGAGAACTACTCGGCGCAAACTCGCTGACTTGAAGTATTTTAGGGCTTCAAGAATTGCATACATTTCAGCAGTGAAGATACTGCACTGAGAATGTAGCCGATATGATTTGGTCACTCTGATACAATAGAAACTACATCCCACTGTGTCGTTGCACGATGAACCATCCGTGTATAGGAATACATAATCTGGATAGGCTACCCTGATTTCCAGAAAATCCATCTGGTAAACAAGAGGACTAGTCGTTTGTCTGGGAAGATTAGATAGTCTGAGGTCAATATTCGGTCGGAGGAGTTTCCAAGGGGGAATGGGGTGACTCGGGGGTTTCAAAGGGGTGGGAAGGTCAACATTAAGGTCCCGCAACAGATTACGCAATCCAATACCTGGAGGGTGAGGCAGCGATGTTCGAAGAATATAGGATGTTTCATACTTAGGATGGATAATTATTTGGCGACAAGGATGATTAGGAAGTCCTGATACTTTAGCACCATAAGATGCTAATAAGATATCCCGCCTTTTTAAGGAGGGCTCACCAGCCTCCGCTATAAGGCACTCATCTGGCTGGGCGATACGCACCAGTTGACAGACGGATACCAGCGTGGTGTATACTATTGATGGGTCGCAGAGTGGAGGGAGCTGCCGAGCCATACACTTCACTACCATAATCCAAAACTGAGCGGATGAGTGACCTGTATAACCGCAATAGGGTAGTGCGGTCGGCACCCCATGAAGTGCCATTTCGCATTCGAAGAAGATTAAGGGGGAGACACATCTGGTTTGTGGTCCACGGATATGAGCAGGCCACGTGAGTGACTTGTCAAAAGTGAGCCCCAGGAATCTGGCAGACTCCGCGAATGGAAGTAGATTTACTCCCAGGTAAAGGACTGGATTGCTGTGCAAATGATATATCCTACAGAAATGCAAACGATACATTTCGTGGCAGAAAATAAAACTCTGTTGTTGTGCTCCATTCATGGAGCTTGTTCAGCTACTATTTGGAGTTGCCTCTGATCACATTGATGCTGCTGGATGAACAGAAGATGGCAAAATCATACACAAACAACGATGCCTTTACAGGACCACGCACAGTCGACGCTATACCATTGATGGCGATGGCAAACAGAGTGACACTAAGGACTGATCCTTGGGGAATACCATTTTCAAGAGGGTGACTACGGGAAAGCCAGTCACCCACACGAACACGGAAGGATCTCTTTGAAAGGAAGTTTTGGAGGAATAGAGGAGCTTCCAAAATCCCCAAGGTGCAGGGTTTGCAGAATGCCGTGCTCCAAAGATGTCTCAAGACGATGTAGAAACGGCTGTTGCCAGCGAAATGAGGTGGTCCAAGGTTGACCGGTTTCTTTAAAAACCGCTTTGGATTGGCGTCAACAAATTTTTGTACTCCAAGGTCCAGACCAGCCGCTGATTCACCATGCGTTCCAGTACTTTGCATACACAACTTATGCGGGAAATAGGTCGATATAAGTGGGTCGATGGAAGTGATCGATCTTTCCCTTCTTTGGGAACTTTCACGATGATGGCTTCTCGCCAAAAGGTAGGGATGGTGTGCTCTTCCCAAATCCAGTTATAGACCCGGAGAAGAAATTGCGTGGCTGTTTCGGGAAGATGTTGCAGCATTAAATTGTGAATTTCGTCTGGACCTGGTGTGGTACTTTTCGCAAGCATCAGAGCAGAGCGCATTTCATACATTGAGAAAGGAGTATTGTAATTCTCATTTGCTCCGGTCGAAAAATCCAAAGTGCGGTTTTCAATTCTTTCTTTAAGCAAGAGGTAGTTGGGAACATAGTTTGCCGAACTTGACACTTTCATAGTGAGAGGTAAGTTCCTCTACAATAGCGTATCGAGCTGTGATCATTTGACCATTTTTAAGAAGACCTGCCACTAAGTTTGGGGAAGGGTATCCTTTAATTTGAGGCACCTTCCTCCATACCAGACGTGGTGGCGTATGGCATCCAGAGAGACGTATGCTCCATGATGCATTTTATTTTCTAAATGGTTCTTCCGCCTTCGCTCTGCACCTCTTATAGTCAATGAGGTTATCCGCAGTTGGATAAATTTTAGACGCGCCAACGCTTTCTTACGAGCACCAACAGCCCTTGAGCAATCCAAGTTCCACCACGGAACGAAAGGGTGTAGGGATTTGCCGGTCGACTTGGGAACTGCAATGTCCGCAGCTTGTAGTACAGCATTTTAAAAATGTGCTGCCATTTCTTCCACACTGACAAACTCGCCCTCCGACAGACTAACGTTCGCTTGGAATGTCAGCCAGTCAGCACGTCGAACACACCACTGAGGGGAGCGCGCCAACCCACGAGCAAGTCCATCAATGTGGACGATAACGGGGTAACGGTCGCTTCCGCACAGGTCGTCTAGGATGGACCATTGCAGGACAGTTGCAAGAGAAGGGCTGCAGAGCACTAGATCAATACACGTGCTCGAATTTGTGGCGACGGCAAAATGAGTTGACTCACCGGAATTCAGAATAACAAGTTCGCCGTGTCTATTATTGATTCTAATATACTGCCTCTCGGACTGGTGCGGGAAGAGCCCCAAAGAGGACTATGGGCATTTACATCCCCGACAACCACGAACGGAGAGGGCAGTTGGTTTATCAAGTCCAGGAGTTCATAAGCAGATACAGTCAGTTCTGGAGGGATGTAAATATTGCACACAGTGAGTGTGAGGGATGGGAGGTGCACCTGCACACACACTGCTTGGAGGTCAGTCTGAACAGGCACCTCTGTAGACAGCAGCGAATCATGTAACAGTGAAGCAACTCCGCCATGAGCACGGAGACCGTCATCCACATCAAACCTGTAAGAGGAGAATCCACGAAGAGACAAGGGTCGAATTGGGGTGAGGTGAGTCTTTTGGAGGCAGATTATTAAAGGGTTGTGACGGGATAACAGAAGTTTAAGATCGTCCCGTCGCGAGGAGAAACCATATGTTCCATATGAGAGCCATAGTAAATTCAACTTTCTTTTTTCCTTCGACGTTGGGATCCGGATGCGCGAGACTCATCCCCAACGGGAGCCTCCTCCGAAGCCGAGACCTCCCGGGCACTGCCAGGGGGACTGGATGCTCGCTCATTGTGGGTTTCGGAAGGAGTAACACGCGGCTTTGATGGGCCTTTCGTCGCCGTGTCTGAGGCAGATTTGCGTCTAACATTTTCTGTTAAAGGGGGATTGGATATGTGTTTAGTCGACTGAAACAGCCAAGTTCTTTTGTCCATCTTATATTTCGTCGGGATGATCACTCTCCCACCTTGGAGGGGAGAGGCATCCACTGGAAGGTCCACTGGAGACACCTGACATGCGACAGACAGACAGACAGGCGGACAGACAGAGACAGACGGACGGACAGACGGAGACAGACAGACAGACGGACAGACGACAGACAGACGGACCGACAGACGACAGACGAACAGAGACAGACGAACAGAGACAGACGAACAGAGACAGACGAACAGACAGACAGACGAACAGACAGACAGACGAACAGACAGACAGACGAACAGACAGACGAACACAGACCAGACGAACAGAAGACAGACGAACAGAAGACAGACGAACAGAGACAGACGAACAGAGACAGACGAACAGAGACAGACGAACAGAGACAGACGAACAGAGACAGACGAACAGAGACAGACGAACAGAGACAGACGAACAGAGACAGACGAACAGAGACAGACGAAAGAGACAGACGGAGAGACAGACGACGAGAATGGACGACGAGACAGACGGACAAGGACAGGGATGGACAGACAGACGGACGATGATGGACGGACGGAAGATCGGACGGACAGACGGACGGAGAGCGACGGACGAGATCGGACAGATCGGACAGATGGACGGACAGACGGACGGATAGAGGGATGGATAGAGGGATGGATAGACGGACGGATAGACGGACGGATAGACGGAAGGATACACGGACGGACAATCGAATGTGAGAGGGATATTTTATTCTCTATTAAGTGCTACATTGGTAGCCAGTAGCTTCCACTGAGGGCACCTAGGGCTTAAGCCTCTATCTGCTCAGCTTCCGCTCCACAGCCGGATACATTTAAACATTCGATTGACGCATAAGGCGTCTTACTTATATATTTACATTCTTATATATTTCATTTTAATCTAGAACCTTAAAACTAGTTTTGCTTATAGAACGGTCTTTGAGTCCCCGACTTATGGCCGCCCTTGCGGCCGGCCCACATCCGACCACCCGAGGATTGCGCCTCGGGTGTAGGCTCTCAATGATCGAACCTGTAGGCTGTGGCCTGTAGACCTTTCGATCGTCGCCAGCTCTGTCTGCTGTTCTTCTTGCGAAGCAAAACCACTCGCGACCTCTTCCAGGGGTAGGCAACGCTAGGCACGCGTTGTAAAGACCCAGTAGCTTAATAGGGGTAGAGCGTGTTGAAGCATCTCGGGATGGATGTTATCTTCCCCGGGAGCCTTGCGTTGGCGAAGAGATGCGACAGCCTCCTCGAGCTCTCCCATATGAAAAGGACGGCTATCCGAGGCGGACGACGGCAAAAGGGCCGAGGCCCGCACCGCGTACTGTTCCTCCGTCTCGTTAGAGACATCGTCGGAAGGCAGTAGCACCTGCAGCAGTTCCCGTGCAGTGTCCTCCCACGTGGAGGTCTGATCTTATGGCCGACAGGTACTCCGGAACTCGTCGTTTCCCTGCCGAGATCTTGTACGGTAACCCCCAGGGGTCACGTTCCGTGGTCGAGGCCACGAACCGCTCCCAGGAGGCCCTTTTCCGCTCTCGTACACGCTTCGCCAGTCTGTTGCGTAACTCGTAGTATGCGCCAAGAGAGCGAAGTGTCGCCATCCCCGCGTCTTCAGTGCCTATGGAACCTGTTGCGGGCCGCCCTGGCTGTTCGGGCGAGAATGGTGAGATCGTGTGTCCACCATGATGCAGCTTTTGGCCTTGTCGGGGGCCGATACGGGATCGACTCCTTCGCGGCGTTAGCTATAACGTTCGAGAGAGCGTTGACTACACGGACGGACATTGCTGTTGGGATGTGCAGTCTACTACAGTTGCACACATTTCATCGGGGGGACGAGTCCCCAGAGTGGGCACCTAGCCTTTCGGCTCTTATCCTCACTCCCAGCCGACGCGTGCAGCCGACAGGCCGATGTCCGGATACGGCCGGAACCCAGTTTGCCTTCGCGGCACCTCCCCCTACAAAGCCTGGGTCGGGCCGCCCTGCCAGCTCAGAGCTACTAGCTATCCGGGCTAGTACCGGAGTCTCGACTATGCGCCACTCACATGCGCCGGGAATACATTCCCTCCTCTTTGCCCAGAGTATCGGGCCATTGCCGGCTACCGCTTCCTTTACTTGCAAAAAGCGGGCAGGGAGGCGTTTACTAATATAATCAATGATTCGTGCATCTTACCCATAGCCTTTTTTGTATTAACGTTAAATCCTGCCGCCATTGTTTCCCCTCCAATTCGGCGCCAGCGAGCGTAGAACTGCGGCGTTGCCAGCGCACCGCGGGCTCGGCGAAAGTAACTGACGGCGTTGCTGCCTGGGCCACAAACCTCGCCGGGGCTTTTACGTAGTCACCTGGCTTGGTGCGTGTGTAATCAGGAGTGTGCGCAAGTAATCACTACCGTAGTTGCAGTAGCAGTGAGTATAGAGCACCTCCGGGAGTGTTGCGCCCGGGCTGTGGCTAGGATCTGGCTGTCGGTCCTTTGCGAGCGCGGTTGGCATTGAATCGCTTGCGTAACTTCTGTCCCGCCGAAACCATGCTCTGTCCGCCGTATTAGCGGAGCATGGACGGCGGTAGTGATTTAATACATCGCGTGATGTAATAGGTTTTGAAGCCGGACGAGGCCCGTCTGGCGGGTCTGTCGGGATTGTTTTCGTCGGCCGGTCGCATGGTGTCGCCGTCCAATGACCCTTGCCCGGTGGTGACATTGCCCCCAAGTGACCTTCCCCCCCCCAGCAACATTTGTCTCTAGTGGCCTTTCTTTCCCAAGTGACCCTTTTCAACATCATGCCACGCAGTGACCTCTGTTACCCCCGACGTCTGCGCCTTGGGCTTCATCGTTCTTTGCAAGCGCGCGGGTTGCCATAAATGGTCTTGAGGGAGCTCAGTCTAGAGTGCAGAGGTCTGGTACCCCAGTAGGTGTCGCAGTGCCAGTACAAAGTCTGGAGGCTGTACTTCAGGCTCCATGTAACGGCCAAAGAGAAACTATAATGGGAGAAAACATGGTAGCTGTACCAACTAATAGAGGTGAAGAGAAACAAGAAGCCCTTGGTAATCTCGAGAAGAGGATAACTGAACTTCTTGAGTTTGTCAAACCTCGCCATAATGTGCATGGCGATTTTAAGGAATCAGTTTATGCGATTTGCACCTGTATTAATGGCAAGGTTCAGGAAAGAGGTTCAAGAAAGAGGACCGCCCTCTCCAGATCCTCAGTCTAGAAATCCTGTAAAGGAGACGAGCACTCAGTCGTCTCCTGAAAAACAAGTTGTGAGTACAAGGAAGAAGACGAAGAGCAAGCCACCGCGCATTCGAGGACACCAAGAGATGGCGTCGGATTTGAATGAAACTCCGAATGGCAATGAAGGCGAAACGCGTGCCGAAACGCCTTTCTTGGAATCATTAGGAAGCAGTGGCAAGAGGTAGATCGAAAGAAAAAGTAGGTAGAAAGAAGGAAAAACGTTCGAAAACTCGAAAAAGACCACCACAGCCAGATGCTTTGGTAATAAGAAAAAGAGATGGCGGACATACTGAGAAAAGTGAAAGGTAATGCAGAGCTCAAGAATCTGGGTTCAAACGTCAATCAGATCAGCAAGACAGCATCCAGCGATCTCCTCCTACAACTTTGCACATACGCAGTTGGCCAAACACTGAAGTTCCAATCTTCAGTAAAGAAAGTGTTCGGGTCGCATGCCGATTTGAGAACTCACCCATGAAGTGACCATTCAGGTGAAGGACCTGGATGAAGTTACAACCAAAGAAGAAGTCCACAATGCTTTGATTGATCAATTCCACGAAGCGAAGGATTTACCAGCATCATTGGTGAAATTCCTAAGACCAGCATATGGGTGAACACAGGTAGCAGTAGTCAGTCTCCCGGCCACCGTGGCTAATGCCCTATTAGCTTATGGTAATGTTAGAATAGGATGGGTAAACTGCCGATTGCGTGAGAGGAACCCCCCACCCCTGAGGTGCTTTAAATGCGTAGATTTTGGGCATATAAGCCGAGCATATAAGAACTATCGTGCGACAGATCGAAGTTGTGCATGAATTGCGGTGATGATCACTTCACTAAGACAAGCACGAAAGATCCAAAGTGCCCGCAGTGCGTACAAAACGACAAAGACAGCAAACATGCTACCGGGTGTAACAGGTGTCCTTCTTACCAGAGAGCGCTAAAGAAAATACTGGACAGACCATGAAAATAGTTCAAATAAATCTGAACCACTGTGACGTTGCGCAGAATATTCTAGCACATTCTGTGAGCGAATGGGAGACATGTCGCGATTCTGTGTGAGCAATATAGAAACCGCGACGATTCATCGTGGGTATCCAACCAATGCAACAAAGCACCAAATGCAGCAATTTGGGCATGTGGGAATCGTCCATTCCAACAAGTAATGACTCGAGGCGAAGTTGGATTCGTCTGGGCCAAAATTGATGGAATTTATATCTGCAGCTGCTACGCGTCACCAAACGATACGTTTGATGACTGAGCAATTCCTGTATAGTCTAGTCCTTGACGCCAGAGGTCGCAGCTCCTTCTTGATAGCTGAGGACTTCAATGCTAGGGCCGTGGAGAGGGCAAGCTTGACTACGAATAAGAGAGGTCGAGCCATCCTAGAATCATTCTCTCTTGAACGTAGTACTCGTTAACACCGGAGACACATACACTTTCCTCAGATGCGGTTTAGGGTCTGTGGTGGACATAACGTTTATGACAGACAGCTTGTTGAGAATGGGAGTATCCTGAAAGGTCAGTGAATACTACACACACAGTGACCATCATGCTATTGTATACGAGATACATCCCGCATCTCGTCATGTTGGACCGGGTTGTAAGGATGGAAGGCCAAAGCGCTTGAGGAGGAAGTATTCCGCCTTTGTTTGGAAAACATTGTACCATCAGGGACGGCAGAGACAAAGGTTCACCAAATTATGAACTGGATAACCGGAGTTTGTGATGCAGCTATGTCCAGAAGAGGAACCAGCCATCGACGATTACCAGTTTACTGGCGGAATGAAGACATTGCTCAGCATCGTCGTCACTGCCTTCAGGAAAGGATACTATATCAGCGAGCCCGTGGTAAAGATAACTGTTCAATTTCAAGAATATAAATCAGGTTGTTGGCCATAAACAAGTTGAAGACGGCAATCCGGGAAAGTAAACTTCTTTGCGCTAAATGCCCGATGAAGTTGATAAAGATGTGTGGGGTAGGCCATACAAGACGGTTATGGGTATGTTTATAGTGTCGCATACTCAGTCCAACCCATCCTAACATTCTTCGGAGAATTGAGACTTAACTTTATTCCCACACCACCCTGACCAACTGATGATCATCACGCCACTTGATACTGAAATGATACCACCAGTCACTGAGAAGCTACTGCACGTTATCAGTAGTATTGGTAACTCCATGACACCAGGACCGGATAGTATCTCCAACATCGCCCTCAAGACTGCGATATGCGCTAGATAGAAACCTCAAGAAGATCCGGCGTCTTACCGGCCGCTGTGCATGCTCAATACCGCGGGTAAGGTTTTCGAACATATTATTAGCGCATGATTGGAAGACGCAATAGATAAAGGAGGTGGACTCTCAGAGAACCAGTATGGCTTTCGCAAGGGTCGTTCAATAATCGATGCTGCTAAGCTTGTCGACACTGGCCGACAGGCCGTTAAAGGGAGCAGGTGGAGAAGAGGTCCAAAAAAGTACTGGGCAGTTGTAACATTGAACATTAAGAATGCTTTCAACTCGGCAAGATGGAGTGTCATTCATAAGGCACTGCATCAACTCAATGTACCTACGTACTTGAGAAAAATAGTGGCTGAATATCTGAATAGACGAGTTCTAGTCCACAATACGGATGATTGACCGAAGGTACACATCACCCCTGGCGTCCCACAAGGTTCGGTGCTGGGTCCACACCTGTGGAAGTTCTTAGGCTCCCACTCCCAGAAGGAACCAAGATCATTGGCTTCGCAGACGACATTGCCATCGTCGAACTCAGAAAATTTGTAGAAGAGATGGAGTGTATTTGCAATGAAGCCATTGCCATTGTTAGTCGTTGGCTAGATTCCGCTCGCCGATAGCAGCTTGCCGAACATAAAACAGAAATGCTGCTCGTAACTAGCAGAAAGAAGAGAGAATCTATCACCCTCAAAGTCTGTCAGCATTTCATCACGGCCCGCGATAAGATACCTCGGCATCATGATCGACACGCGCTTGCCCTTTAAAGACCATTTGGACTACGCCAGCAAAAAAGCGGTGGTGAATGCTGCGTTGACTAGTTTAATGCCAAACACTGGAGGGCCTAGTCATGAAAAGCGAAAGCCCCTTGCTTCGGTCGTCACTTCGGTTCTGCTCTACGGTTCACAAGTTTAGGCCAACTCTGCAGATACGAAGTCCTACGTAAGAGTCATGGCTTCAATATATCTGTTATCTGTGATGAGGGTGGCAAGTGCGTTTCGCACTGTCTTCAACGAAGCAGTTTGCGTCATATCCGGAATGATTCCGATAGATATAATGGCCCGGAAGCGGCAGAGGTGTCACGACAAACGAGACAGGAAGCAGAACTGCTTGGAACAACTAGCAGAGTGGCAACAGCGATGGGGCACGTCCTCCAAGATATATTTATGAAATTCGGAAGCCTAGAGAAAGATAGGAATGACTTCTCATGATTCCTCACCTGACTAAATTCACGTCACTAGGTCACTAATCCACTCTCCGCGAAGTAATGCCTTTAGGCAGTTCCGCGGAGAGGATGGGTTTTAGTGAGTAAAAATCTCACACGCTAGGTAGTACGGACTACCCAGTGTCTTTTGAAGATTTCCACCTACCCTCGTAACACACACACACACACACACACACACACACACACACACACACACACACACACACACACACACACACACACACACACACACACACACACACACACACACACACACACACACACACACACACACACACAAAAACACACACACACACACACACACACACACACACACACACACACACACACACACACACACACACACACACACACACACACACACACACACACACACACACACACACACACCACACACACGCGACCGGGGGGAGGCTGTGCCGAGGCCACTGTCTTCGGAGGACGGCGACGGGACTTGCGTGTCGAGGGGGGGTTTACGGGGGAACTCGGGATACTAGGTACCATTACCTTACATTTCAGAGAGAAGAGGGAGTACAGGATTAATATGAAGCCGCAAAACGAAAATAGAGATTTAAAAGTGCAGAAACCAATGGGGGCCCCAGCCCAAACCAAAGAGAGGAATGAAGAGAAGGTGAACGGACTCCATGTCCAAGAAGCAGCCGTAGAAGAAATAGGAACCAACGCTATCGACGTCCTTGGAAAATTGATCGGCGAACTTAATGAGATGATCCAATCCAAGAGAAACATTGGCAAGCTAATCCAGGAGCAATCAGCCAGAGTTGGGAATGCCTACAATCGACTGAAGCGTCTCAGGTTTGAGCAGAGTAGACGCTCTGTTATTGTGATTCCTAGTGCTGTGACTCCAAGGGCACCAACAATTTCTCCGTCGGTCACAGAAACAGACGCTGATGATGAATCAGAGGACGTCTCAGATGCGGGACGTAACACCCGGAACCCAAAACGGAGACTAAAGAATGACAAAAACCGGGCAGAGAGGAAGGAGGCAGAATCTACCTCTGAAGATGACACCCAACTCGCAGAGGCGAAGAAAGGTGGGTGGCAGAAGGTCAAATCCCGTAAGGAAAGAGGAAGAAAAGAGGAAAGCGGGAACGGAGCTGCCTTTGAAACAGCCCGAAAAGCAAAAGAAGAGGACACGACAGAATAGACGTAAGAAACGGGCCAAGTGGCCAAATGCGATCATTGTTCGCCCGAAAGAGAAAGAGAGGTATGCGGATATCCTCAGTCGGGTTAAAGAAGGAGTTCCCGACGAGCAGGTCCGGACCTCAGTGGATAAGATCCGCAAAACAGTCTCTGGAGACCTGTTAATAATCCTCTCAAAGGATAATACAGACAATGGGGCAGGTCTTCAGAAAACAATGACTGATCTGCTAGGAAGCGACGCAGAAATCGTCAGTAAGAGTCCACAAGAACATGTTGAGATACTGGATCTTGATGAGATTACTACTAAAGAGGATATTCTGGCAGCCCTGCAGAAAGCGGCTGGAGAAGAAAATGCACTGACACTAGGTGCGATTAGATCCTTGCGCAATGCTTACGGGGTACACGGATTGCCTCTGTGACACTGCCATCACCCATAGTGGAAAAGATCCTGGGCGAACACGGCAAGATAAGGATTGGTTGGGTCAACTGCCGGATCAGAAGAATTGAGAAACCGACCAAGTGTTTTAAGTGCTGGCACTACGGTCATATCTCAACGAAGTGTAAGAGTGATGTGGACCGAACCAGACTCTGTAACAGATGCGGAGAAGGAGGTCACATAGCAGCTGACTGCAAGAAAGAGGCACGATGCGCTTTATGCCTCGAGAAGGTCATCGAGAGAATTGTGCTCACCCAGCTGGCGGCAATAGGTGCCCAGTATTTAGGAAGCACTTCAGAGAATGAAAGCTCGACGATCATGAAAGTGATACAAATCAATTTAAATCACTGTGAAGCTGCGCACGATCTGCTCATGCAGACAGTACGGAAGAAAGAGTGGATCTGGCAATGATTTCGGAACCATACAAACATCTCGCCACAACACCGTGGGTAACGGATACGACAAATACAGCTGTCATCTGGTCATGGCAAATGCCCGTTCCAGAGTGTGAAGAGTTCCGAAGCTGGATACGTGATGGCGCAGATCGAGGGAGTCTTCTTCTATAGTTGCCACGCTCCACCCAGCCTTTCAAGTGATGAGTTCAAGGATTTCCTTGATAGACTTACTGCGGATGCGGAGCAGCACTACCCGTGACTATAGCCGGAGACTTCAATGCCTGGGCCGTCGACTGGGGTAGTAAGAAAACGAACGGACGAGGAGAGCATTGCTGGAGGCCATGTCTACTCTAGACGTCGTCTTGCTCAACAGTGGTGATCATCCAACGTTCATCAAGGAGATGCTACCTCTATTGTGGATCTGACCTTTGTCAGTAGCAGCGTTGCAAGAACCTGCTCCTGGGAAGTGGCGGATTTATTCACTGCCAGCGACCATTGTGTGATTCTGTGGGAGTTATCCATCGGGCACATCGCTAAAAGAGGACAAAGAAATACCAAGGCAGTTAGCTGGAAAGCATCCGCTTTGACCCAAAGACCTTTGCAGTGGCTTTTGACTACCGAACAATACACGGTGAAAATGCGGAAAGTAAGACAGCTAATCTGATGAAGAGAGTCACGGAAGCGTGTGACGCTACCATGCCTCGAAAACGCGGCACGCATCGTTTGCCATCTGTGCACTGGTGGAATGATGACATTGCCGCCCTCCGGAAAGATTGTCTGAGGAAAAGAAGAGCATCACAGCGTGGCAGGAAGAAGCCCAATTCTCAGGAATTGGTGACACTATTCAAAATTGCGCGCCGAAGGCTTAAGTTGGCTATCAGGAAAGCAAGCAGCAATGCTGGCTGGAACTGCTCTCGGAAGTAGAGAGCGACCCTGGGGTAGACCATATAAGGTAGTCATGACCCATCAAAAAGTCAGCCAATGCTACAACCGACGTGTCCGGAACTTCTGAGGAAAATTGTCTTTGAACTGTTCCCCAACAATTGGAATTCACCCAGTTCATAGACGCCACAGAGTTCAACTCAATTGAGGATATTCCACCTATCACAGAAAATCAACTAAAGGAAGCGTGTGATAGAGTGGGAATAACAAAGCTCCTGGCCCAGATGGAATCCGAACATCGCATTAAAAATGGCCGTCAAGATGGCACCCTCACTGTTTCTGGATGTGTTCAATACTTGCCTTCAAGAGGGTATTTTCCCACGAAAATGGAAGCTCCAAAGACTGGTGCTCCTTCCCAAAGGAAACAAGAACCCGGACGAACCAACATCATACCGTCCACTCTGCATGCTGGATACAGCCGGGAAGATACTTGAGCGCATAGTACACCGAAGAATAGAGGCAGCCGTCGAGCCGCAACTGGCCAGTAACCAATATGGTTTCCGGAAAGGTCGCTCCACCCTCGACGCGATTGACCTGGTGGTGAGTACGGCCAAAGACGCCATTTCAGGAACAAGGTGGAAAGGAGGAACGATGAGGTACTGCCTGGTGGCGACACTGGACATCAAGAACGCCTTTAATTCCGCCAAGTGGGACTGCATCATGAAAGCACTCGCCGAAATGACAGTACCCAAATACTTGCAAAGGATAGTGTCAAACTATTTTACTGACCGAACATTAACGTACGACACGAAGACCGGTGTTAAAGAGTACAGAGTGACTGGAGGTGTTCCACAAGGTTCAGTTCTGGGACCTTTGCTGTGGAACATAATGTATGACGGCCTTCTGAAACAAGAAGTACCAAGGGGGACTAAACTGGTGGCATATGCTGATGATCTGGCCGTGGTAATCGTCGCAAAACATCTTGATGATATAAAGTTTCTTCACGACAACACCTTCGAGAAGATCAGCCAGTGGACGGAATCAGTAGGGCTGAAGTTGGTGGAACATAAAACTGAGGCAGTCCTCATTACCGGTCGGAAACAGCTGGAGGGCATTACACTTCAGGTTGGAGGGCATGAAATCACTTCTCAACCCTTCATTAGATATCTGGGAGTCATGATAGATGCGCGGCTTAAATTTAAGCAGCAAGCTGAACACGTGAGTGCCAAGGCGTCAGTGGTCAGAACGACCTTATCACGACTAATGCCCAACATAGGAGGACCAAAGCAAAGAGAAGAGCTCTACTTCATCAGTAGTAACATCAATACTGATGTATGGAGTTCCCATATGGGCTAATACACTGCAGATCCAAGCTTCTCGCAGGAAAATCGCCCCTGTTTATAGACTAAGCGCCCTGAGAGTCTCCAGTGCTTTCCGCACCGTGTCTGAAGACGCAGTGTGCGTCATTGCCGGGATGCTGCCTGTTGGAGTACTCTCCGAAGAGCGAAAAGCCCTTTACCGGCAGAAAAGAATCACGTCTATGAGTCCAGAACAACTCAGACTACAGGAACGGCGTAAAAGCCTAAGAGTATGGCAAACGATGTGGGATTCCTCAACGAAAGGCAGGTGGACGTACCGCCTTATCCCGCAATTAGATGTTTGGATCAACAGAAAACATGGCGAGGTCAACTACTACCTCACACAGCTTCTATCGGGACATGGATGCTTTCGAGCATATCTGCATCGCTTCAAGCACGACGACTCTCCAGAATGCCGGACGGTTCGTTTGGAACTTCGGCCTGAGTCCCTAGTTAATGCAATGCTCTCCTCAAAAGAAGCTTGGGAGGCGACGAACGGATTCGCGAAGGAAGTCCTACTGGAACTTCGTCGTCTTGAAAGAATACGAGCTGAAATGAATGCCCAACGTGTAGATGGTATGTAGCGTAACCACAACCCCCTGAAGGAAGAACAACAGCTAGTTTCTCCCCCCCGTGAAGTAATACCAAGCGGTAGTTCCACGGGGGTAAGAGATGTGAGAGGTGGTTTTTAGTCGGTAGGGGATATGCTTATCCGAGCCCGACATATCCAGGAGGAGCTACTATTCCTGGAATACGTAAAGAGTATTTTCCACCTC